>JAYKKI010000089.1:1200000-1800000 GCA_039881145.1 Druceiella hillmani | reverse complement strand
CTCGTAGGTACATACGTCATTTTCCTAACGACAGTCGTTCGATATAATATGCAGTTATACAAGCTGCTATAGAGGTTGTATAATTCGTTGTCGTAGAGTGTATATAATCTTATAACAAAGAGAGTATTTCATATACACTCTTTGTTACAAGAGGTAATATTTACTTGAGTATTTATCGGCTTCTTCGTGTGAATATTGTCGCGAACAAAACATCGATCATGAAATGATAGTACCCTGTTATTCAGCAAACTGACTAATTGATTTAAATTATACAGATAGGCTTCGAGTGTACAAAGGAATTAAAATTAATTTTTGACGTTGTCGCCCACTCTAACCATTATGGTTGGCAGGCCTAAGCATATAAGTCAAAAAATGCCAATATATTTAGTACCTTTTGTCCCTGTCTTGTATCGACCTGCCAACGCCCGTATGCATCACACATGGTCAGGACTGTCAGTCGAGCTTACTGACAGTTATAAACGTATTTCTGTTTCTCATTAACTGTCAATCGAGTCGGACCAAGAGTCTAGATTATCGACAGTGCCCTATTGCACGGTCTAGTCCCTAAAGTATCCATTACGAAATACGTTTTCAACTGTCAGTAAGCCCGACTGACAGTCTTGACAGTGTGTGGTGCATACGGTGTAAACGGACGGATATTTGTTACAAAAAGTTACATATCTTTTTTGCCAGTAATTAACGGTATAGAAATCAATTGGCATTTTTTGGGTTTTTGTGGTTATATCTCCCAGCCGTAGCCTTAATGATATAAAAGCGAAACGTTGTTTCTTTATTTGTTTTTTCGCTCTTAAAGAGCCCAACGGATTTTAATATTTACAGAAAAAGAGAAGTGCACATAAACGCCGATAAAATTATGCCCGCTTACGAAAAATTGAATTCATTGCCAAAACTAGAAGAAAAGTTCACAATGATAAATATCTACCGTCAATAGGTAAAACGCAATAAGCATTTTAATGGTAATTAAGTCTTATTGTTGAACATTGTATTCATGGATGTTTACTATGAAAACTTATAAATTTTATGTAAATAAATTTCACTTTAGGCAAGTAATTATATTTAACCATAAAACTTCCTTTGACTATAAAGTTATCATTTATAGTTTAATAATTACAAAGGTAATTATTTGTTCTTGTATGTATTTATGCGGTATCTCCGTATTCCGTTTGCGCATGTGCATGAGTCGTAAGAGAGGAAGCGATTGGTTTAAATACCGTGCTGGCAGAGCCGCTGCCAAAATGTATTCGTCTCTTTCACACTCGGGACCTGTCGTATTGTTACTACCTCTTCTATTGTCGACGCCATTTTGTAAACATAACATAAAACTGATAATTATTTCTAATTAATTACGATTTATTTATTAGTTCCTACTGGTGTTTTGCACGTCCAGAATGATTTTTTTTTGTCACCGATCACCAAAGACTTAACGGATTCATTTTGTGAAACATTGGTTAGTGCCGGATGGATTTTTAAGTTTATGTTGCAATAGTAGTTTTATTTGTATGCTAGCTTTTGCCCGCAGCTCTGCTCGCGTGTGATTTGTGATTTGTTAAATTGTGATTTTAATTCTAGAAATAGAATGATTTTCCTTCGTCATTCATAGCGGTTTCTACTCGCCCGCGTTCTAGGATGCGCCTCATCTATATATATATATATATATATATATATATATATATATATATATATATATATATATATATAATAAAATAGTAATAGACTCTGTACATGGAAAATATTTTAAAACGAGTGATGGGTTTAGCGTATACAAAGACAATAGAGGCTAGAAAACCTGTTTATAGAATTTTTCTGTCTTAAATTGTTCTTCAATCCCGCGGAAGCTACTAATCTGATTTTGATGGAATTTGGCACGGTAATAGTTTATACACTCGAGCAACATATAGGATACTTTTTAAGTGGATATTGCAAATAAAAATACCCTGATTTAAAAAAACAAAATCATGTTGGTGAAAGATATGAAAAAAGTTCAATAGGTTTTATTAGTACAAATAGAATAAATTAAAGATTAGATTTTGTTAGTACAAAATGTAAGGGTTTATGAGCATGGCCAATTGTAATTCCCATCAACTCCGAGGGGAATTGCTTTTGATCATGTATTTGTTTACATGCTTAAATCGCTACGTTTATACCACTCGATCTTGAGTTTAAAGTCTTCTGCTTGTTACACGAGAAGACAATGTCGTAGTATATCAACTGCCCAGAGCGCGCAAGAATATTCTGCAGCCTTCACCTGTCTTTCAGGCACTCACATTGTTTAACACGATATCACGAGACGTCTAATACAATATCACTCTTGACACTTTCTGCCCCAATGACCGCTTCAGGAATGATCGCAAGTTGAGAGTTATGGTTATTCGAATTGCTGTGTGTTTCTGTCTCATTCGACCATTTGTTCTTATGTTCTTCCACACGCCCAGCGTTTTGGGTAAACGTATACGTTGTGCACGAGGTTTTCAATAAATAAACATGGATTCAAATCCGCGATGACACCGCTTCATTAACGAGAACGTCAACCGCGCATTCCTTGAATTGGACGTTGTCATCGTTTATTTCTGCGCCGGCATTTGGCGCGGGGGTGGTGCGCCGCCATTCGGCGAGCGGCGATTAAATGCCTATAATAAGATGGCAATTGTTTTCGTTTGTTGATTTTCTGGCTGGCCGGCGCTGGACTCGCAGGTCTGGCACAAACGATGGTTTCTTCCTGGCGAATTAGTCTTAGCATTTTCGATGTCTTCGGATTAACGTATGAATAATATTCTTAGGAAAATAATATGTTCCGAAACTTTACTGCAACATAGCCAATTAATTCTAATGTTATAAAAGTTATTTTTAACAGCCTACGGCAAAATTAAGATTATTACGAAAATATAATTTTACACATACAAATAAAGAAATTGCAGCAAAAAATAATCATCTAATTTTAAAGGGAAATGTTTCGGAGGCCGTACTGTCTCGTATGATGTATAGCTATGTTTAGACTTCGACACTTTGGTGTAAACACTCAGTGTATACATCGAGTGTCTGTGTGTGAACACAGTTGTCTGTGCTTGCGACATTTATTGCGACACTCGGTTTAGTATCGCGACACCGAAACCGCCTTATGTGTGAACGGCGCAGACATTAGTATCAGACATTTGTGTCGCAATAAGATACGTATAGACTACGACACACTATACGGGTCTTTAATCTTTATAGAACTGGAATATATCTTAAAGGCAAATATTATTCTCATATCCACTTTGCGTTATTGGAAACTGTACAAAACTAAAAAATACGTTATTTAACCGTGTGATAAAAAAATATCTTCAGACTATTGTACTCGTTTAAAGTTTTCTAGGAAAACAAAGAACCAGTGGTCGTATAGGCGTCGCGTTGTATGTTGATTTTTTGCCATATCCAATTATGTTTATATTAAACTTTGGTATATTATCTTTACATTTTTTAATCAGGATGGTCTTGCGTTATAAATAAGCTAATAATAATTTCAATCTCGTAGACGTCTATACTTCAACGTCAACATCAAACCAATTCTCCCGCAAACATTTTTATAGATGCCCTATATCATCGTAACGGGCCTCTATCTACCATTACAGATGACGTCACGAAACAAGGTATATTATTAATTTATCAACGGTCAAAACGCGTATTGTGTTGATATGTTTGGTTCAGTTGAAATGTAAATATATGTATGGGAATTCCACTTAACACAACTTTGTTGTTAGCACGTCGCCTGTAACGTACCTACGGAAATCAAATATGAACGAGGAAGGTAAGTTATTGTCGTATTACAAATGAGTAATAATGGACAGGACGCTTGTTACAACTTATAGCATGCAACGAGCAAAACGTCAAAACGGCGGACTCTAAAATTTGTGAAGATGGCGCCGTGTTAGCCGAATGAAAAATATTTCGCGCCAAAATCCGCACGTGCCTCGAAAAATGGTGGCTGAACATAAATATCATGCTTACGAATTTGAGACGTTTTGTTACGATTTATTCACCTCGTTTAAAGTAACGTGTCCTTTCTTTAATTTAATTTATGAAATTAAACCATTAAATATTCACTGAGAGCAGTAACTTATTGTAAAGAAACTGTCCTCACAAAAAATCACAGATCAACGATAATTTTTGTACTGCGTACGAGTAGAGTAGTGACAAAGAACGGTGTCGATGGTTCATACAGGTCGTTAGGTCCATCGAGCTGTGTTTATTTAGCGTTTTTATGTAAAAAATGATAGTGTTTTTTCAAAAACGGCTGAAAATTTTGATATAGATTTTTAATATTTTCTACTCGGTTTGACGTACAGAATCACTTGTACGAAATAGATGTTCTTTGTTACACGTCTTAACCGGGCAAGTTCAGCATTAGCCAGTACAGTTTGGCACTGAAGCTGCCATTATTTTCAAGAACATTCTATATATTTGTCAGCGAATGGAAGTATCGAGAAAACTCTTGAATATTTTGTCATTTGTAGCCGAAATATTGCCATTATTTTGCATAAAATAATGTCCAAATTACTAAGAAAAATAATTATTATTATATATTTATGTACTTTAATGTATCTAATTCATACATAGGGCAAACTTATTGCTACGAGAGCAATCTCTTGCAGCCAACTAGAACATCAGGCCAGCCCAGCCCAGCCTATCTTGACGAGTGGCCGGGAATCGAACCCGGGTCCCCACGCTGTCAAAGGCCATATGCCTTGTGATTAACCCAACACACCACGGCGACGACTATACATATATGTAAAATATAATTTTTTGGCAACAATGCTGACAAGATCATCAGTGGGATGGCAAAACTTTTCAATTATTTGTTATTTATTTTTCGTCCAAAAAACTTAATGGGCATTTTATACCTATATTAAACGAATAAAACATATGAGTCCAAGAAATTTACTGTCTAAGCTATTATGAAAGAATTATTCAAATAAATCATGTATGCCAAAAGACAAAGTCGTATAAAAAAGACGAGACAGTTACATCTCCAATTTTGAGGACCACAGTGTTAGTGACATGTCTATATAGTGCGTCATACTTAAACTATTCGTTAACTAAATGTTAGTTGTTTATGCCCTAAGTGGCTGTGGTACTGACATAATTTAACTTTCTCACGTTTTGCAAATTCAAAATTGCGTTAAATTAGTGAAAATAGTAATAATTCACATGTCAATTAGAATGAGTGTTTTGCGTGTTATTTAATTTCTGGCGTCTCCACGGACCGATAAATAACTTAATACATAAATGGCTCAAACCGTTTTCATATTCCAAGAATATCTGTTCTTAGTTATATAATAATCGAAACAAATTCGGTGTGGTTGATTGAAAATATTGGAAATTAAACGCCTTTAAAAAAACAAAAAGGCCACAGTACTAACTATGCCGCAACTTTAAACTTATAACTACTTGATTACTGCATCCCTCTTAAAAGAGTTTAACAAATTAGCAACAGATGGCGTTACTTTGCTGATTTTTTTTCTTTTTCGATATTAGAACCCAGTAGCCATGATGTAGGATAGATGGTGTTATTTTATTAAAATTATTAGTTTCTTTCTGTTTTAACTAGAACATAGTATACACAAGTTACAAAGTGGTTGCGTACTTTAAAAGAAGTAGATTGTTGTGAAAATGTTTGATTTTAGCTTTGAAAATGGCTAAGTGATTTGATACATACACACACACACACATACACACACACATATATATATATATATATATATATACACACACACACACGTATGTTAACGCCTTTATCTCTAAAGGGATGTTTCTTTTAATTACCAACAAAAAATTATATTCCGTTAAAGTATTCTATATTCATGTACGTGACACAAGCCACGCATATGCAAAATTATAATAATTAAAATAATACAAAGATCAATTGTAAGAGTGAGACAAACAAAGACACTCTCTTTTGCATTTATAATATGTATTAGGATAATTAGGATTGAACTATACATACAAATGTTTATATATGTATACATATATAATTTAGACATACATATATAATATAGTTTAATCCTATATAATTATTTTTTAACATTATCCTAAATGGCTTCTCGCATTGGGAACAAAACAGAATAAAGAATTAAATTATCATTCTAAGAAACGCTTGTATCAGACACAATATTGTACGTTGCATTCCTTTCAAGTTTTTAAATTAGATCTTCATTCATACCGACCGCGAAACCATTACGCAGCAGCTAAACGGCGGAAATACCTTGAACATTGAATACATTTTCTTTGAGTGATTTATACTTAAATGTTTCAAAAAGATTACTTTCTGACCTGGCGCCTTGGAGTAGCCAATAAACTTAAATCATTCTGACAGTTTTAATTCTGGCAGTAACTAAGGAAAATAATGAAAGATTTGACAATTGTTTATGAATCGCGTGCCGCCGTTCCAAATACAAATTAAATGCGACGTAAGCGCGGCACCTTCCTCCATGTTGTCATGACACGCTTGGGACGGAGTTCGCATGCAAGCAATTATTTCGCTCGTACGAAGCGGCTTTTGACGGGGAGCGTATTTAAAAATATAGATTTTCCGTCTCGCTCTCGCTAGACTATGACAGCGCGAAGGTCGCACGTGATGTCAGTATTCTGCCGGCTGACATTTGTAACATTTTTAGTGAGCGCGTGCTGTTGGCGCGTTAATTGTCGACGCTGTGAATTTTTCATAATTAAATTGCGCACAGAAAACTAGAATAGGCTATTACTTAAATATGGTTTAGCGAACTAGGCGCGTGCCAAACCGCGCCCTTGTCTTTTCACGTGTTTGTTATAATTTAAGAGATTATTGAAATATCACGATATTTCAAGGCCATATAAGAGTACAAGATTGTTAGTAGAGAGAGAGATAGAATATTATTTATAGAAAACGGGGTTAATAATTATATTTCTTTTATTGATACTAATATGAATATCTCAACTAAAGTTTGGGCGGGCCTGCAAACAAATTGCGCACAGAAAACTAGAATAAGGCTATTACTTAAATATGGTTTAGCGAATTAGGCGCGAGACATGCCAAACCGCGCCCTTGTCTTTTCACGTGTTTGTTGTAATTTAAGAGATTATTGAAATATCAGGACATTTCAAGGCCATGATAAGAGTACAAGATTGTTAGTAAAGATAGAGAGAGAATATTATTTATAGAAAACGGGCTTAATAATTATATTTCTTTTATTAATGCTAATATAAATATCTCAACTGAAGTTTGGGCGGGCCTGTACACTTTGTATTATCTGCTAATCTTTTGCATTCTTATTTAATCGTAAGAAATTTTTCGCAAAGTCTCGAACAGTGATATTTCAGTATTGACAACTATTATTAATAGAAATTTGTAATTGAAGAAGAGAGGAATCAAAGATTCTGTAATTATATTTCATAAATTCCTGCTGTTGTGGTAATTTTGTTGTCTCATATGTAATGGAATTTTCAATAGACATGTTGTACCCATATAAAATATGCACAAAAATATAGTCCCAAATAACGTGAATAGGGACACGGTGTCGCATCAAAAATACAGATACGCCAAAGTTTCAATACTTTTCCTGAATATTACATTATGTATCCATATTTAAAATCCATACATATTTTGTTACTGCCTTCAATATGTTCTATCAATTTCTTCCAGAAATTTATAAACACACTATAAATTGTAGTCATGCAGATAAGAAATTGAATGCTAATTGTATAAAAGTTTCTAGGTAAAAAATAAAACAATTATTTAATTAATCAACATTTTTGTATATGAAAATAAAACGAAAACATGAGACAGATCAGCATAATGTTTACAGAAGAGATTGAATGTTCATAAAGGTCTATACTTTGTACTCTTCGTCTGTGCAATCACTACAAAATAATATTTTGTCCAACCCTTTTCGCTTGGGTTTATGTGTTGAAACGTGTTTTAGCGCTAAGTTAATTCCTTGCCTGCAACGGAACAAACGAAAGAAGCTTCTCAAAATTGCAAACAGTATGAAGGTTATCAATATGACAATATGTACTTAGTAGTATTATATTGCCATTGGTCAGTTACAATTCAAAAGTAATTTTTAGAGTATTTAAAAATAGAATTTTGAGTTCGATTCGATACAATATCTACTGTAAAGTACTCAATTAAAGAGTTTCTAGTTTAAAAGTATCGATATAAAAAAATGTACTCGATACTGAAAGGTATTGATACTTATCTACTCCCTACACATGTATATGGTGAAAGAGATAGATGTCCAAGAAATAACTTATATAAAAGGAAGAGTTGTATGAAATTGAGACAAATTATTTCATTTTTTGAAGACCATTTTAAAGAGCTAATGAGATGCTATATAATATAAAATCATTGGTTTAATGTGTTATTTGTGCATGAAGGTTAAACTAAATTGTTAAGATCTGTTTTCAAGAAAACTAATGTGCACCTTGTCATCGTCTGACACTTAAAAAAATAAAGAGAGAAAGATGTTAATTAAAAATTTAAAAAATACAGCTCAAAATTGCAACATATGCGTGTTTGCACACCTGCAAGTAAAACAACCAATGTCTGTCTGTCAATAACTATGTTATTTGCAGTGCGATCTGATGTCGAAGCTTTTTATTCTTTGTATTAAATGGTGGCGCTTCTGAATAATAGGAATTTCTTATTTCTATATCGCTTCAATATACTTTACTTCAGTTTATCGATAAAGCCAGCTGCTAATCGGTTTATAATTTTAAAATCCTAATTCTAATCCTTTGTCCGAACTTATAACTTGAGTGCACGATGATGAAGTTACATAAAGAATGGTATAATATCTGCTGACTTTATTCAGGTTATGTAGCAGTAAAGAATAAAACAAAACTAATTTCTCCACATAATTTACATGTAAAAGCATGTAGTAAGATTTTAGACGTAAAACAATGCAATTTTCAAAATTTAACTAGTTTTATTTGTAAAAATGACATATCGCATATTCGGTGCAATGTCAGAAATGCAAAAAATGAAGAAAGTAGTTCGGTATATATCACAAAACCTTGCTTCTAGTATAGCAGTATCACAAATCTAGTTCTTACGACGTCTGTCTGAGGGTATTAACTTCGTTGTGGTTTTGAAGTAATTTCATTGTGATTTTTTCATCCAATAAAATTGAAACCTACCTAATTTTTTTTTACGTTTATCAAAATTAATAAATCTTAAAATGATTAATTTTTATAAACAAATTCTTTGATACTAACGTTTCTAAAATTGCATCTAATGAGTGTAAGATACCAGACACAGCAGCCCAGTCAGAAATACCGATATGTCAAATTTCTAAACCAAATATTAGTGACTCCTGTTATTTAGTTCCTTTAAATACATTATCTATAATAAATTATTGCAGTATGACAATTTCGAGAATTTAGTATAGCTGTCTTCGTTAATTTCTTTTCGAGTGAATCCATATATTATTGTTCTTCAACGAAACTGCATTTATATATTTCACTCAACAGTCTTTGTCAATATGCTAATGAGCAGTAACTATTATAATAGATAAGTCACGGTCAGGCTGCTAGCATGGATGTTGAGACACATCTGTTATCACTTGTAGATTTGGCACGTGAACGGTTTACTTTGCAAGCCAGTTTATTACGTGTTACTACGGATGACTTGAGCTTATCTACAATAATTTCGTATGTACTGCCAACAATGCAGTAACCTCGTAGTGTACTTATTGAATTTCACAATGCCTATCTTGATAAGATAGATATTCGTGACATTTTATTGGAACGTGTATAAATAACGTTTTGTATTGTCTTTGTCGATTACCAAGTATTTGATATTTTTATTACAATGGATGTTATTGCGTTGTGAAACGTTTTTGATTTTAAAGTTGAATATTATTCTATAGTCTTAATGCTTATTAAAACTTTGCGTTTTTTCACGTTTTATATAAAAAAAAGTTTAAGTAACATGGATTAATTTTAGGTTTAAGTAACTATTTTGCCGAGTTTGTAACTATAACCATATCAGCAAAGTCATGGGTGAAACCAAGTCTTTACAAAAATTGAAATAATTCATTTTCATTCAACGCCAATGAGTAATTGCATCTGTTGCTTTTAATTTATGATAGATAGCCAGCAGCAAAAAACACAATATATTGTTGAATATATTTGGCGCTAATTTTGTAGAAATCCATTATTCTCAACTAAATGTAACTAACATGATGTATCTAGTATTATTTCTACTTTATTTAAATTCTTTACAACAACCTAGGTTTTGTTGTATGTAACTATTTTGCCGAGTTTATAATCTTTGCTAATAGCCCATCTGAAGATGTTGTCATACAACGAAACCTAGGTTGTGGTAAAGAAATTAAATAAAGTAGAAATAATACTACATCACGTAGTTTCATTTAGTTGTCAATATGTTATTCTTAAGGATTCACTATGTAATGATGAAAATATATATAAGGCAAACATTATTTTTTCTACAATAAGAGAGAATAAAATAAATGTTCAAAGCGAACCTCAAACTATCAAATAATATAACCCTAACAACAATGACAACAACGTAACGGTATTCGTTCTACAACACGCGCATGGCTTGGTATGCATTGGCCTTTATGGCATCAAACATTTCGGTTTTTTCACCAGATCTTCAAAATTACTTACCAATTTTAACCAAAACTGGAAAATACCATATAAATTTAAAAGCAAATAGCCTGAAATGTTTTAATCCAGCCAGTTTTTTTCAAGTTTTTATTGAATGTGTTCAGGTCAGATTTGAATTTTAAGGATGTATCTATATCTCAGGAATACTATGGTTTTCTGAATGTGTTACACTTTGAAAAATAGACAAAGTTTGAAGCGACAAATCGAAAAAAGCGAAAAAAATAACTACAAATTTTATAAGCCTTCAAAAGCAAACATAGAAAAAAGTTGCAATGTTATTATGCTTTGCGTGCTCATCCACTAACATTTTATTATGGTATCTCCCTTCGTTGATATATGTACAACTTTTTTATTGATGAGCTTAAAAAAAAGCAATTTCCTTTTTACATTTCTGAGCTAAATATAAAATATATTATCCTGTTTTGTATATAGGTTCAGAATCTGTGAAAGTTGTGAAAAATGTATATGTTCAAAACCTGTGTAAATTGAATAATGAAGACAATTATATACATGTTGATAAAGTGTCGAGTTAATAGAGGGGGACACCTGTATACATTTTGCTTAGTTCACATGTTCTTGCAATGCAACACCACATTGTGTATTATATGGTTTCAAGAGTTGTTCTATATGAAATTTTGATTGATATTTGATGTGACTAATGTTTGAAATTGATTTATCTAAAAGGGAAAAATTAAGTCAAATTAGGTAAATTTAAGTGGTGTCACCTGAGCTCTATTTTTTGCCAATGAATATTTGTTTTTGCGACCGTTTTAGTTATAGGTTATCATCATTGCTGATCTCATATTCATTTTTAAAGCCAAGCTTCTTATATTGCAATAGATTTATTCAGTATTTGTGTTAAAAAATACAATTTTTTTATATTGTTTTTTTTTATTACAAAATGTAATAAGTCATTTACAATTAAATAAAAAATTTATGAACGTTCAAACACCTATGAATCGAAATAGGGCCTATCAATAATTGAATTTAATTACAGTCTAAAAAGAGTGAAAACATAGTATAGTATAAACAAATTCTGCTGTATTTAGTATAAACAAATTTTGCTGTACAATTTGTTTAAAATGTGTATTATATACGGAAAAATAATATTAAGACTTAAAAATAAAATAACAAGTTCGACTTATTATACTAAATAGCTGGTATCGTTTAACTTATTTGTTATATATCTTGTTCACCCTTTTTCTCTCGTTGTCATAAGTAAGAAAGACGTAGAAAACGTAGACGTAGAAAAACAATTAAATATAATTTATTTCAAATTGAAACTAATTTATTGCACTATTTCACTCCAATGCATTATAAACCAAATGATGTGTACTGAATAGCATATATCGTGTTGACTTCATACGTATCGGACTATTGAATATTGTTTGAAAAGGTTTTAAACCTCTTGAGTTTTGTGTGATCGACGGCAAAGTGTCCATTCTTGTCTATAAAATTTCGGAATTAATATTAGTAAAATAACAGTATAATATTAATATTTATAACATTATTTAGCGTGACAATGTATTAAATTAATCTAGAGATTGTAATACATGGTTTAATAATGTTATGGCTATAATACAATAAGTGTTGTACAGTCCTCAACTAATTGCCAGTTAAAATATGGCTGGCTCAAATATATGTTATATTTGCCCATGAAAGGTATGCTAGGTTATTTATTTACATGGTGAAAATAATATTAATATTTCTTAATGTTTTAATAGAAATACAATGTACCTTTAAATGTACAAACTTTGACATGTACATAAGCGTGTAAGGCAAGCCTCTTAGTGCGAGTTCCACTCATTCTTAACTTGTCTATTATTTTATTGGCGATGTCAGACGTGAAAATCTGTTAAAATCCTAAATTCTGTTATTTTTACCACCACTTCAACATATGTCATCTTCAAGTTATTGTATAATTTGAAAGTAACAATTAAATCTGTTTTGAAATTTATTACTAATGGAAGGTAGATAGAAACTAAAGTTTTATGCGTAATGTATGAAATAAATTAAGCGTAACACTTGTGTGCGTTCCTAATTGACCGTTGAATGAAAAGTTATATTTAATTGTTTCGTTAAAATTTTCCACTAACATTTAAATGCACTTATCCGCTACTGTATTGGGTGCGTTACTGTTTGTGTTACAATTAAAATTTTTGGCACTGTGTTGCACATAACAAAGAGAAATTAAAGTTGTTTACTTACGGATGTGTATTATTTGAAATGAGGTCGAACAATCAACATAAGACTAGAACAACAGTTTGTCGTATCATCTCAGGGTGGTGGGAGGTCACGAGTCGGTTATTTTTAACGGTTAATATGATACAAGCGTTCAGCTGAATCTCCAGTCGCAGTTCTCGCCCATTTCTTGCGTTTCTTTCTCTTAACATATTTTTTTAAATTTGCAGGTATCCTAATTTGATTGGTTTCACTCAAATACTTGTAGGGCTGTCCTTCTATATACACTAACGCATAGATTGTTTTTTTTTTAATTGTTAAAGATAGCAATTTCAAAATTTAACATATATGTGTTAGTTTAACTATGCATTGAATTTAACATATGCGCTCGATTATGAAATAGAATGCTTGTATCTAACTTATATAGAAATCTCTTTTATTTTTTTTTTCACATAAAAAATGAAAAATTTTGACATGAAAACCTTCAACGACCTTAATAATTTCTTGCGGTATACATCATTATATAAATTACAAGTATTAGCAAAATAATTTAACATGTAATATTAGATTTCCTTTGTTTAAGGAAAAGTGACCATTATTATTAAAATCGGAACGGTTTCGAGTGGAAAAAACATTGCTATCTGAAAGAAGATTTCACTTCTAAATTTTGTACGTATGGGTAACTCTATGAGCTGCGACTTTTCTGCTCGCACAGGCAACCATGAAGACATCAGGGAAGTGTTGGTGCTTGTCATGCATGTTTAACTGTGCATGACAAGCACCAAGAACAAGTTGATTATGTAAACAATGATGAGCATATTTTTGAAAATGACAAACATATTTAAAATATGTTTGTCATTTTATAAAAATCATAAAGAAAAATGCCGTGCTACCGCATGCACAACATGTGGCGGATCGTCTTCGTGTCATAAGAGATGTGCTTATAATGAACAAAGCCGTACAATATTTTGTCACCATTTTTTCAGCTTCAATTCAATTCTGCAGCCATATTCTGTATCATAAAGTTTTATGCAAACCTCAAACATATTGTCAATACTAAATGTAATAAAAACCCGCCAAATTGTTTGTCATGGTTATGCGGGAAACATTTGAATAAGAATTCTTTTTAATATTTATAAAATACTATTCAGTAAGAATACATACCGAGCTGATTAACTTCTAGAACCTAACTGTATGCTGAAATTCTAAAAGGAAAATAGAAGGATAAGGAAGATTGTGATGATACAAAAGGTAAATAGATATACATCTTATATTATCTATACCTTTTCCAAACATACAGAATGATTTGGCCAATCATTTTAAGGTTTGAAAATATTTTTAAAGTGATTATTCATAAAAGAGATCGGCCGAGATGATTCACCGTTGCTGTTTGTTGTGACAGTAGCTCCTTATTGTTGTTTCAGTTGCAAATTATCCCTATGAATTGGATTGCCATAAACAACAAAAGATTGTTGGGCAATTGATGTCTCATATTCAATATATGATTGTACGATTTATCATAATAGCAATGTATCGTGCGACATGAACAAAAGACTTTTGTTTGTGGCATTTGTACGTATAGGTTAATGAGGATATTGGCCTAACCTTAATTGCATATTTATGTGCTAAGTATTTTATGTGTAAGGGGTGCAAATAATCCGAACTTGCATATTAAGGTTTTCTCATGAAGCTGAAATAAATTTGACTGGTCATTCAGCTTACTCGAAATTATATTTTTATAGTTCTGTACATAAAAAGCGTCAAACCCTTGGAGTCTTAATGATATAAAACATGGCTATCTATTTGCCTGCCTGTTACCATATCATAACTTTTGAATCACTGAGGGAGGTCCTCCTAAAGGTATGGAGAGTTTTAACAATGTAGTGACGGTACTTCATCAGTTATTTTAAAGTATCCTGTCCAGTAGGGCAGGTGTTGACAACCAAGATGGCGAGTTAGATCACAAATAAATTATTAAGGTATTAATGTATTGTCCGCAGAAAGTAAACAACTAAATTTCATTATAAAAACAAGCATATTATTTAGATTTGGCACAGGAGGATATATAAACGAATCATGTTTGTGCTGTAAAATTCCCCCAGTAAATTCCAAATTAAACTGGTCCTAGATTAAGATAATATCAGACGAGACCGTCACAGCTCGCCATCCGCCTCATCCAAATGCGAAATTATTTAAATTATGTTATTTCAAAATAAAAAATGAAACTATGCGACATAATATATGGAAAAAATTATTTTATTTTCTGTAAAAGACTAAAAAGGTTTTTTTTTTGTAAAAATACAATTTGAAAAATTATCTTAAGAAAAAACCGATATATAAATAAAAATTTTAAGAAAAAAATTTATAATGATGAATATTTCCTCATTTTATTTGCAAAGCCATGCAATTACAGAATTGAGAAATATTTGTTACGGATTTTGAAATTGAATGGTTTTGCAGAAACCTTGCATCAGATAGCATAGATTTTAATGATGTAATATAATGCGTAGATTAGATTTTTTTATACAACTTCATTTAAAGGCATCATTACATGACTGCACAAAATAAGAGTGTTATTTATACTGAATTCGGGTATATTCATGATAATAAAGTCCCTAATAAAATAAATTACTTAATTATACAAAAAGTAAGCTAAATCATCTTCAACTTAAACAAACGATTACAATTGTTTTCAGCAAATATGCTTTATAAACAATAGAAATAATAATTATAAACAATATAAATAATAAGAATGATACGGCATAAAACTTTATCATGCCTGGTTAACCTTATCTAAAATAAAATGGGGCTTATTTTGGGTATTTACTCGGTTGAATGCTGTAACTGTTGTGCAATGTTTGGTGTAACCTATGATGTGCTTTGTTGTTTTGCGCTATTGCAGATTTCCTGTTTGTCTGACGTTTATTTTTGCAGAAAATTACTCACTTTCTGTATTCGTTTTCCTGTTTTTTAACACCTTGAATATCCAAGTAGACGTGATATATATCATTTTTGCGAAACTTTAAAGATGCATATTCGTAATAGACAAACAAAATTCTGCCATTTGGATAAATGCTATCAACAAACATAACCTGTCAAGCATGGGTAGAATGCGCACTACGATGATTCTAAACATGATATATTTAGTTTTGGGAAACTTTAAAGATGCATCTTCATAATAGACGAACACAAAATTCTGCCATTTGAATAAATGCTATGAACAAACATAACCTGTCAAACATGGGTAGAATGCGCACTACGATGATTCTAAACATGATATATTTAGTTTTGGGAAACTAAAGATGCATCTTCATAATAGACAAACACAAAATTCTGCCATTTGGATAAATGCTATCAACAAACATAACCTGTCAAGCATGAGTAGAATGTATACTACGATGATTCTAGACATGATATATTTAGTTTTGGGAAACTTCAAAGATGCATATTCGTAAGACAGACAAAATTCTGCCATTTGGATAAATGCTATCAATAAATATAACCTGTCAAGCATGGGTAGAATGCGCAGTATGATGATTTTAGACATGATATATTTAGTTTTGAGAAACTTTAAAGATGCTTCTTCGTAATAGACAAACAGACAAAATTCTGCCATTTGGATAAATGCTATCAACAAATATAACCTGTCAAGCATGAGTAGAATGCGCACTACGATGAATTTGTACGAATTTACGCACTTAGCTTTTATAAACCTATTTTATTAAAATTTTTTTGTATGATTTTCAATATATCTTTCAAAAATAATAAAAAAAATTTTTTGGTGACCCTTATTATAAGTCTTTCGAATGATACCGTGTACTATATAGGGAATTAAAAAAAAGTTTTTTCCGTTGCATAATAAATATGTTCTATTACTATGCTAAATTTAATGCCTCTACGTTAAATAATTACTGGAAAAAATGCCTGTGACAAAAAGATGTACAAAGTGAGCAATGTTATAAGGGTTCCGTTTTTCCCCTTGAGGTACGAAACTCTAAAAGTAATTTTCTTTTAATATTATTTTTCAACGTAAAATTAATTTTTGTTTGCAGGTGAGATTCTCAGAATTGCCTCCGAAGGTGCACGTGATGTGTGTGTGGACATACGCGGCGCGCAAGGCACGCGCTGGCAAGTGGGAGCAGGCCGCACTTGATCGAGAGCGCTTCAAACATAGGTATGTGCCATATTTTATTGATATCAAGTTATATTTTTAAGAATATTTATTTTAATATAATTATAACATACTCTAAGATTTGTTTACTTTGTTTCTCTTTTCTGTTTTGTAAAAGAATGCAGATTCTACCACTTTTTCGTGTTTCCAGTGCATCATGAAGGATTAAATCAAATGATAATTACATTCTTAGAAATTAATCAGGAGTTTCAAAATGTAGAAAATTGGTGATCCAATGCAATAGATGCACTTTGAACGGTGTCTATGTATACAAAATATCTAAAAATATGCATCTTTTGGACCTTTGAAAATTCCTTTTGTTTCTTCCAACAAATTTGGTATTTATGACTTTAATAATCTTTTACTTACAAAGGAAATCAATACATTTAATATATGCGTTATCTCAAAAAAAAAACACAAAAAACAACTTTACTGCAAAGATTTATTTTCATGCTGGCTCTGCTTAATTTTTCTGTCACCATTATATAATAATCGTTATATAATGTAGATTATATTCAATATTCATGAAATGATAGGCTGTACGATGTTAATTGCCAATTATTGTTGATGAAGTTGGATTTTTAATGAAATTATGCATGTCACTGTGTCTGTGCGCCTAATCATAGTTTATTCAACATTTTCTTTTGTCAAAAACTCGAACAATAGTATATGTCAATGAAGTAAAACATTTGCTTATAAGACGGGAGTATTATATAATTATTGTGTTGACCGAGTATTAACAAGGTCCACTAGCCAGCGTGACCTTACTCCATTCCCATGCGTCTAGCACAAATAAGCGCAATCTAGGTTAACGAATGAGCATTTCTTGCTTGGTGGGCCTTGATGCGGTTAATTGTATGGTGAGTTCGCTGGAAACAATGCATTAGTGTTCCATTGTTGTTGACGAGCATCGCGAATGGTAACGTGCGCAACGGCAGCCGATAAGTTTGGACGGCATTCAATGTCATCTTAATTGTAAATTATTTGCCTTTAAATGCTGCGAACTTTAAATATTTAATTAATCACAATGAAGACATATTTAAAACTTTACAAATACTTGTTTCTTTTGTCTGATCTTATAACAATCATTAGTGTAAATATATTAGTTGTACAAAACATGTTCTTCCTTAACGTGATCCTAAAATTGAGAGTATAATAAGATCTAAATATGGCACCACCAAAGTAAGGTTAATGAATGCCAGCATTTAAACTATCGGAAGTACTCAAATGGATATTAACGTGTGTGAAATAGCATACACCCTCCACTCACTGTGACCCAATCTTATAAAAAAAGGATAGATTTTCATGTTGTACCCAATATCTATAAATACCCAATATATATAATATATTTAACATAGTTACAATGGCTTTAAAATATAATTCCTAAATACACTCGGCATTCAACGAGTCCAATCTGTTGAATAGTTAGCATTAATAACCCAAATATTCTAGTATAATGTCTAACCTGTATCCATCTACACACTATATACAACTGAAATCTTCATATTAGTTGGATAAAGCCATTTTTGTGACAATCTGTACAAATTCAAGAAGCAAAACTTTTAACTTTATAAAGTTGAGTGATATGCATAAGATTTTTAAATAGACAAAATAAAACAAATTAATTTTTTTATATCATCTCCATGTAAAGGTGTAGGTAATATATCGAAAGTTAAAGACCAAGTTCACTTGAAAACAAACTTATCAATATCAGTGCAACATTTTATCGACAGAAAATAGTAAATTTCATTGTGTGTAAACCTAACCTATGTTATTATGAGTAAATATGAGATGATTTTTAAAAATCCAAACACTGTATTGATTTTATGTATTTTTAAAATGCTTTTATACAACACATTACAACATATTTAGACCTTATAAATAATTTTGATTGATTACAATGTGTACGCTATGGGAACTACATGAAAAAATGACAGCAGTGTAACTAAATAAATTTATCACCAGAT
The DNA here is from genome assembly GCA_039881145.1 of Druceiella hillmani. Lineage (NCBI taxonomy): Eukaryota > Metazoa > Arthropoda > Insecta > Lepidoptera > Hepialidae > Druceiella > Druceiella hillmani. The sequence goes on along the minus strand of JAYKKI010000089.1, from coordinate 1,781,016 downwards.
GGCACTGATAACGCATGGTCTCTATTGTGAATGTGAATGTTAACAATGTTTTAATGTATCGATATTCTGTCAAAATGAATGCGACACGAGATTGTCGATGGATATCTGTCATTAATTTTATTACAAACTAGACCATTTAATTTCTTGTTTCAGTTGAAAATATAAATATTTTTGCTATTGTTAGCTTCAATGTCGTTCTGTGATAATATTAAAGTTAGGTGTCCAGTTTTCGAGTATAGATATATTCCCCATTTGCTTTCGCCTATAATGTTTCTTCCATTATATACTACATTGGAACACTACTCATAAGCCACCCTCTGAGTTATCTCAAGGCTACTCCAAGGACCTGTAACGACCTACCTTGTGCCACACAGATTTATAAGACCTTTAAAGGTCCCCATAAGTATCCTGTATCTACCATTAAAAGCTTCCACTCAACAGGGTTAATGACGACTGTCTCTACTCAATGACCCATTCATCACCTCCATTTTTTCTAGAACGCTCTGAATGCATCAGAGAGCAGCCGCTACAGTAGAACAATCATTTTACCCATAAAAGTTAAACATTATGGAAGAAAATTAACTAGCTCGATAAGTTTCTCCCTTCAATGTTTTTTATTTCGTGCTTAGATCCTCTACTTTTAGGTCATTTAGTGATCATTACCGATTAGTATTGTACTTAAAATTTTGGATATCGTAGTAAATCATAAAAGACAATTGTCGGACCTCGTGATTCAGTGATGCTACCTGGTGTCATCAAACTTTAAAATAAATAGTCATTGTCTGAAGTGCTGCATGGCCAATTGAAGCTGTTTGGCCAGTATTAATACATTCAATGTGGATGCCAAAGTCTGGAACTTTGCCAGGGGCAGATATAATGTTTTGTTATTAAATTGGAGGCCCAAAAACTTGTTAATTTTGCATTTATTCAGTGTTTTATTGACTAATTTACAATTTTCTTGAAACTTGACGTCTATGATGGTTCATGAGTCATGATGTCTATGATGAAGCCAAATGATGTCAGGCTTAAAATGTATTATGTTTAATTAAATTTGTGTATATTTTTCTTTTTATAACTTATATTAATAAGTTTAGATAAAAATTTTCAACAATAATATTAATTAACACTAACTTTCTATTCTCTTTCAGGATCGCAGATGTGGACATGGCAATAGCGTGGGTCCTCAAACCCCAACACAGAGCGAGAGTGAAGTTCCAGCGTTTTATGCCATGGTGGCATGCCCAACGCCGAAAAGAAGAAGCCGAGACGAAGGAGCGTCTAAGAATTGAGAAGGAACGTGAAGAAGAACTGAGGATGGAAGAGCAACACCAACAAGAACTGAGAGCTCTGGAAGAGGAGACAGACAGCACAAGACTGGAAGACGCTGTGGTGCCAGATGTGCTTGAGAGTAACGATAATAAAATGGTTAAAATAGATATAGAGGATAAGAACGTTTTAGATCTGAAAGGTGATAGTGGAGGGAAGGACGCACGTGTGGACAGTGCGTTATCGAACGGAATGTGTCAGCAAATTATCCCGTACAACGAAAACAATTTCGGCCTCAAATGTCTGGATGTTTGATCTGTTTGATAGAAGCTGCTGTCAATGAGTGAAGCGATGTTGAAAGAAAACACCGAGAGTTGCACTGCGTGTTGCATTTGTGGGTCTCGGTGATGGTATTTGACCAATAAAATTTATTGTTACAATGCTTCCATCTTGTAATATAATGTAACCAACAATGATAGGTCTCTGATTAAAAAATTTAGCAAGACCAAGAAAATATATTTGTTTTAATAATGAATATGGACTGTATAATATGAAATATATATACTGCACCAAATGCATCATTTGAATGTGGTAAATTTTATGAATAAAAGCGAGTTGCTATTTACTAATTATGATTTCGGAAAAGTTTTTAGCACTGATATATTGTTTTCATCTTAAAGTAAAAATTTTCAACAAATTGGGAGCGTTCATGCATGACATTAGGTTACGTTAAGAAATATCGTACAATTTTCATCACGTGGCAACGTCGGAAGTACTACCAGTCAAGCATTTGCCGCAGAAGGCATTTATATGTATAACGATAAATTTCGTTTATGCTTGATTTTTAACGTTTTTAGGAACAAATCATTTTTTTAACATGTGGCTATGATGCATTTTTTTTCTGACTTGTGAGGATTATTTATAAACGAAAAATGTAATGTAAGGCCTAGAAAGCTAGTTTAACAATATTTTGGTTGCGCTATGCTATCTTTACAGTCATATAGGCATTATATTTATTTAAAGCTCAAAAACATAATTGTCACCTTTGTCGAGTGATTAATTTCAAAACGGCCGACATTTTTTACCTGTCTATGCTACACTCTTCAAATGAATTGCTTAAACTAAGTTGAGAAGCTAACAATTTTTTATAATTATAATGTTCCCATTAAAAATTATTTCACTGATCCATTTGAATCTTTCCAATCACCATCATCAGCCTGTGTCTATCCACTGCTGGACATAGGCTTTTCCCAAGTCGCGCCACTACACACAGTTCTTTGCCTTTCGAATTCATTCATGTCCCACCGAATTATTAGGTAGTCACGTCATTTGACTGGAGGACATCCACACTGCTCTTCCAGGTTCATAGTCTTCGCTCCAGAATTCATCTACCCCATTGGTCTGTTTTTTAATAGTAGGACCTGCCCACTTCCATTTCAGTTTGCTGATGTTAAGTGCTCTGACCCTTTGGTTCTCCATCAGCCTTCTTCATATTGGATTTTATCCTTCAGAGGCACTCGAGCATAGCTGTTTCTCCACGTTTTAGCACCGTAGGTCATTACGGGCTAAATGCACTGATTATAAACATTCGTCTTTGGCAATTGTGGAATTGACAATGAGAAAATCTGACGTTATGTCCCAAACACAGTCCAGCCCATCTTCCTAATAATTTACCTTATTAAGAATAACCCACTATATAACGTTTATCTTCATTTAATGTAATGTAATTAATTTGTGTTGAATGTGTGGCCGATTCAAGAGTAGCAGTTCCCAATATGGGGACTGCAGTTCCCCTAGGGAAATGCGAAAATTGAAGCGCTGGCCTCATCGACTGCCGAAAAAAAATAATAAGACTGAGTGGATATTCTCACATTTTTACGTAACATTCTATCCAGCGTCCACTTCGCTTTCTCTGAAGTATTTCATAGTACGTTTCCAAAACAATTTTTGTCGAGGACTAATTGTGTTATGTAAGTATTAATCTTAATGACACTCAAAGTCGCTGTTTTTTTTAATAAGCCACTTAATTACCAAACGTTTTAGCCTTACAATCGAGAATCTGTCTGCATTGTTAATGTTTTAACATATTTGATATGTTTTATAACGAAGTGTTCCATTTTGATTTTTGTATAAACGTCCTATATTAATATTCTTTTTAGCGTCTAATGTAACCGATATTTCTATACTAAATTCTGTTTGGTGGAACGTTTTTACAAGATTGATATACTTGAGTTGTCAAAATTCTATATTTGCAAGTGAAGTAATTTAATGTTTTTTCGAACTTACAATTGTTTACAATTTAACTCGCACATAATTATCTCTATAGATTTATATACATACAGATTTGCCATTATTATAATTTATTTTTTTAGGTAAATACGCAAATTGGGATGAGTTGCAATATATAGTATATCTTTCAGGGTTTCCACTGATAAGAATCGCCGTGCATAAAATAGTTTATATTTTTTAATTCAATTTGGAGATTGTGGGGTAATAGGAAATATTTTATGTTTAACGGTAACACTAGGCTTAAATTATAAAGTAGATATTTTATATAACAAAAAAATCCAAAAGATGTATTTAGCTTTTTTTTTGAAATTGGTATGTATATTGTATCTATGTAAATAAAAATGTTGTTATAAGACAAAAATGCCATTGTTTTATTTACTATATATTTTTGTATGCAAATGATGTTACAGATATATTACATTGCGTTAACGAAAAAGTTTGTGACGTTTTTTCACCAAAATTCAAACACTATATATTTTCAATGAGATTTATTAACCGTTTTAGTGCCATGGTTTTTTACCCATGTATACTTAAAAATGCCAAAGAAATCTTTTGTTTTTGATGTCATTTACCTTTGTCTCGAAAAAAAACTGCATTTCTTCCAAAATTTATCCAATTTGAATAATTTTTTCGGTGTTTTCTTAATAAAAACTTGTACAAGGATAATAAAATACAAAGAAAATTATGGAAATATATATTGTGAACAAAAAATATAACAAAAGTGAAATCAAGGTTACGTCGTACTTTCGCAGTCCGGAACATCCTCCGTATCAGCAAAATAATTGTTATCATCACTATTATCACTATCACTCAAAATTTGCATTACGCCAAATTGTGAGCGCACCACAATGTCACTCCCACTATCACTTTCTTCACAATTTGAAAAACGATCATTTTCACTCTAATTATTTTCGTATTCCGACATTATGGGTTAAAAATTTTCTTTTCCTGGATCCTTTTTATATTGTAATTACTAATAATATTATTATTTGAACTTTATGTAACACGTAGAAAGATAAAAAATTAGCAATGCGTGCGAGCGACCTCCCCTACTGCGCGCTAAACAGCAACTGATTTCGATTGCCATTGCACTCGTGGCAAATTTAGTTAGTACGCGCACGAGCGCAATGGTGCTCGTTGACACTCAAAAGGTTAAACCAAATATGTGCTGTTTTGATCAATAACCTTTTGCCAATTTTTATGGTAAAAGCATCGCCATCGCTATAGAACTTCTGAGATTATTGAAAAACTAAGTGATTTTCACAGCACTCTATTAAAGTCACGTTTACACCATTAAGAGAGTTCTGTAGTAGCGAAGCAAATGGTAGTGGCGTCAATCTGGGCTTTGTCACCGTTTGTGCAGTTCATCTACGTTGGCCCACAATTTTTTTGCATATTGTTGTATGTAACCCACTTTTCACAACTTGTTTCAATAACGATTCACAGATGGAAATTAGGTCTATTAAATGTTTCACAGTTAATTCATGTCGTACCCAAATATTGAGCTTCTTTTTGTACCCAAATCTTACACAAATGGTTCAAAACTGTAACCCAGAGCGTATTAACCTTAAAATTTCCAGATCGAAAATGAGCAAATCATTTGTGTGCTGTTGATTGTGATAAAGCATCTTCACGGCGAACACCACAAATTTTTTCAGAAATCTGCAAAGCGTTATCACTATGGTTGAAGTAATATTATAAAATAAAGCAAATTGTTTCAGAATTTTCATGCATTTTCGAAACGCAGTTACATCTGTGTTAACGAATATCAAAATTTTTTTTATTTCTTGGACTAACCTTTCAAACGTGCTTGGCTTTATAGGATTAGTGTTCTGGACTGTCCTATCTAGAAATTGGATTTAAATGAAAAAAGTTACAATGCTGTGATATATGTGTACAGGCAGATAGACATGAACAAAATCATAAGGGTGGACCCCTTTTTCACCTTTTAAGATCAGAACTTTCAAAACTGGCTAAGCACATTTTGGACTTGTATTAAGTTCTGTACAATCTTTACAGAATTTGTGCAAACTACTTTCTTCTTTGCTTCTTTCCTGCCTTATTTTATTTTTTTAACCAAAATATTAAATGGGTAACATTTTTCATTATTTTGTGTCAAAAAGCATAATGAAATACTACAGATTAAATTTGAAAAAAATGTTTTGTAAGTCATAAATGTATTATATGCTATACCATTTTTCACTTAAAGTTCTTACTAAGAACTATCATCTCAAATTTTTTAAATATTCACTTGGAAAATCACAGGGAGGAACACAGCAATAAACTTTTATTTATTATACTTATTGTAATTTACAAACTAAGTCTACAGTGGGGGACTTATTGCTACCAGAGCAATTTCTTACAGCCAACCATAATGAATTGAGAGAGAAAGATAAGTATTGTGGTAGGCCGTAAGCGATTTGTGAACGCTAATTAATGATAATTTCAAAATAAATTTACGTGGTATAGATATTAAATATACAGAATTAATATAAGATAAAGTAAAATAAAAGCAGTGATAGGGTAGATGGTTGGTTCCATCTCTACCCCAAAAGGTGTGCCTAGACATCACAAGGCATGCGTCACGAATGCCTCGGATCGAGACAAACAAAGTATAAGCAATAAACGCGACTCACTCAGGCCACATGCTCAGAATGAACTGGAGAGCCATCACTTTAAAAATACGGCATTATGGGCAAATTATAGGAAATTATGAAAAAAAAGTCCAAAAAAATTTTTAAGGTACTTGTGTACAAGGTAATATGGTTACTCGGCTTTTACCTCCTTGACCACTTTTATCCTTGGCATGGTAAATCTCCATTCTTTACAAAACTCTTCAAACTGTTGCGTGGAAATATTATATCCTTTCCCGTCTTTATATTTATGGTGAATAAAAATCTGTTACTAAATTGTCATTTTGTTGGATTCCTTTTTGTATTTAATTGTTTTATTTTTTTTTGTTGTTACGAATTGGGAACCTGTTATGTACAAATAAATGTAGATAGACAAATAAAAACAAAATTCCTTTTACCGTTACTCGGGTGAGGGCCTAATTAGAGTCTGATGCCCACAAATCTAATCACATTTGAGGTCAGGGGAGCTAAACTGGTTTAGCTATCAAAATTTAATTGTGTAGATAATTAACAAAATGCATTTTCATTTGGGTTGTAATTATTGCAACTAATAGGCAACGGGTCATTTGTTATGATGGCCTTAATTATCGATATTACTAATTATACATATTAAAAAGCAATTCTAATTAGTTTCTCTCTTACTGTATAATCATTCTCTACTTACATTGCGAAATTTTGTATTTATAATGGTCCAATATTTTTTAGATAGTGAACATAGTGATAAGTTATTTAAATAAAAACATAGTTCTGTGAAAATCAACAGTTTAGAAGTTCTATATTACTAATTATTCATTTAAAAAGAAATTCTAATTAGTTTCTTCTCTTTTACTGTATAATCATTCCCTACTTACATTGCGAAATTTTGTATATCAACATTGTTTTAAAAGGGGGAAATTCTTTTGTTCATTTCTTTGCCTGTATGTATAACAAAGAATAAATCTATTATTCTGTGCTTCAAACTTAGTAGAAAATCCACAATTAAATGAAACTACGTGATGTAGTATTATTTCTACTTTTTTTAATTTCTTTACCACAACCTAGGTTTCGTTGCATTACAACATCTTCAGGTGGGATATTAGCAAAGAATCTTTATCTTTGCTAATATCCCACCTGAAGATGTTGTAATACAACGAAACCTAAGTTGTGGTAAAGAAATTTAAAAAGTAGAAATAATACTACATCACGTAGTTTTATTTAATTGTGTATAATGAATTTCTACAAAATTAACGCCAAATATATTCAATATTAGTAGAAAATGTTAAAGAACTATGTGATAGTTCTTAAATGTTTCTTGAAAAAATTGACAGAAATATGTTTTAGATATATTAAGTTTGATATTCAGAATCACTTGTATCAATAACAGACACACACTTTTTACAATACTTTATCTCTGAAACTATCAATATTCTAATATATTTCAGTATGGTTACAGGCTCTGTATAATAACACCATATCTAAAGGGAGTTAGCACCCATGTTAAATATAACAGAAGCTAGGAACGAAACTGCATTTTCTTGTTTTCTAAGACAACGTGGCAATCTTTACAAAGGATATGGGGCGAAATATATAGGGTGACAGTGCAATAATTTTACTTATTTGGTGCAATCAATTTTATATGATAGTGATATTGAAGTACAGCGCTTATTGCGATTTTCATTTTCTGTATGACAATCAACACTTAATATAATTAATGAAAGAGTTATTTTACTGATAAAAAAATCAATCTATACCCTATAGATTGATTTTATACTTGTTGATTGAGCAACTGAAGATGCTCGAGTCTGTTTTCTATAATTGTATTGTGCACTTAAATGCGAATGGAAAATAATGTACTATACTGTATGATTTGTTTGGATGCAAATTTTAATATATGGTCGCCATTTATTAATTTATTTATTTACTTTAATGTATCTAATTGGTACATATGGCGGACTTATTGCTACGAGAGCAATCTCTTACAACTAACCATTTACAGTGGACCAAAAATTTTTTTAGGTGGAAAACATTGTTAAGTCATTTAAAAAAAACATCAGTTCCCTGAAAAATTTTTGAACATTTTTGAATAATCTTTACTATTAATTTGAAAAATCTTTGCGATTAATTTAGGCAAATCTGAGTTGAAGTGTAACTGAATTTTTAAAAAGTAAATCTGATTTTTTAAAGAAACACACTTAATTTTGCTAAATTTGTGATTATGGCAGAAACTTCACATTTAGTGACTTAGTAATATGATGTTAATTTCTGAAGATGTCGTAATAGTTACATCACTAAGATTTTTTGTTTAGACTATAACCATATCCTAAGGTAATTTTTAAGATCATAAGCAAATTTGTAGTTCTACAGATTTTTTTAATAACATCATTCTTTTAATAACAGAAAAAATTAACACAAAGTTTCAAACAATAGCAGAAGCTAAGAATAAACACAAAAATCGCTCATTGCATGCTCACTATACTAAATTTTACGTGATTTAGTGAAAGAGTTTTTAAACAAGTGATTTATGTGACTGGAGCAAAAATTTTTCAAAAAAATACAAAAAAATCATAACTACTAAATTGTTGATTTTCGCAGGACTAATGTTTTTTTTAAATAACTTATCACAATGTTCTCTATCTAAAAAAAAGAAAAAACTCAGTAGTTTAATAGAACCTCTACAATTTATAAGAACCTTATGAAGAATTAGAGACTGAGAAAAAAGAAAAACAAATTTCTAAAGCACAATTTTTTCAGTGTAGTTAAACGTCATTACATACTTATACGAAATTATAGATATTAATTACACTGTTGTGTTCAATTTTTATTTTTTATTTTTATCCATTTGTGACTTTATCCATATTGATATTCAGTTATTATCATTGTTCTAAAGTTATTCAAAATTATAGGATATTCACCTAAACCCTCATTTTATGGGAACTTCTAATGTCATTATCTGCATAACATTGTAAGAACCGACCGCCTGTAGATGACAAAGGATTAATGTGTGTAGTTTGTCCTGAGTGAAAGCCTTCTAAAATAATACACTATTCTTAACTATAAGCAAATTTCTGTACAATTGTCTTCTATTAACTGATGAAGACAATAAAATTAGTCCATCGAAAACTGTAACCATTGCAATGTTTCTCTCCAAACATACGCCTACAGACAAATTTCTGTCAATTTTTGTTAATTAATACTATGGTATTTTAACATTTTTGAAAGTGCATTTTGTAGATTTGACTACGACATTACACAAAAAATACGAACTAAAAATTTATCTTATTTCATTTTGACAATGACCTAAAAGATTAATACGAAAGGCATTTTTACGTTTCCATTAGCCTTTCTAAAGTAAGTGACGGAAACCAGCAATCTATAATTAAATAATTATACTCGGAGATTAATAATAACATAGAATTGATACTAATTTAAGCAACGTTACTTTGCAATCTAATTCATTTCAATTATATTAATGTTATTTTCATTTCCTTTATTTGAGTTGCCTATTTGTAATCTCAATCAATTTCGTTAAAGCGAATAAAGTGAAGTGGTAAAAAACCAACGCATCAATCGGGCTTTGTCAGGATGAACAATGCGTTTGTACAATTTGTATAAGACTAAGATACACAATTTTGTGTAATTCAAAAAATGTTTTCCCAATGATGAGTTCCCACGATTGCGTGGCATCTGTGCAAAGGATATGGGACAAAATATATAGGGTGACAATCCACTAATTTTATTTATTTGGTACAATCAATTTTATATGATAGCGATATTGAAGTAAAACGCTTACTGCGATTTTCATCTTCTGTACGACACTCAACACTTGGAAAAATATGAAGATTTAATAAAAATTAATATTTTATTATTAATACTTTCTTATTATTAATAATCCTTCCTCTAATCTAATTAAAGTATAATAACACTTAAGTTTAATTTTTTTAAAAAGTTAAGTTGACTTGATTGAATAAGAATTTTTTATCAGGAGAGAATAGAGAGTGGATTATTAGTAATTAGAGAAGATTATAAAATAATATTCATTTTGATTTAATTATTTGCTTTTTATAAATTTAAATGAATATGATTGATATACACACAGACACACACACACACACACACACACACACATATATATATATATATATATGTATATATATATATATATATGTGTGTGTGTATATATATATATATATATACATATATATATATATATATATATATATATATATATATATATATATATATATATGTATATACATACACACACACACACACACATATATATATATATATAGTGTATGTGTGTGTGTGTGTGCATAGATGTCTTATTGTTACAAGAGTAATCGTTTGCCTTTTTAAATATTTTGTTATGTTTTGCTATATCTTTGAAGCTAGAAGGCTATTAAATAAAGGCTATAATAAAAAATGTTTTACTTGATTAGCTCTATTATATGAATTGATTCTCTGTCTGTAACAATTATAAAGAAAGAGAACGAAAACTGTCCATTTTCCTTTAGGTGCAACGTAAATCAAATATGTAGATTCCATAAAATAAAAAACAAAGACTTGTAAATGTAATGAATACAATAAAAATATAATTTGTATATTTACATTTTGATGCAAGATGTTTATATAGCATCAATTACAAAGATAGTTGAAATATTTCATATTTCTAACCATTTTAAAACAAGCGATCAGTCAAAATCCACATTTGGTATTGCCAAATCATTTAAATAATGTGACCATTAGACAAAAAATAAGACATGAAGAAAGGAAAAGTTAGAAATAAATTTCTCAGAAATGATAAATGGTAATCAACCAACAGCTAGATCAGCAAACTGGCCTGGACATCTGTGGCGAAAGAGGTGAAAATCAAAATCAATTTATAGACGCAAAAACCATAAAATTTGGATTATATTATGCAGGCTATTGAGTAACTGGCAAAGCAAGAATTTTTTCCATTTTCGCTTGTAAAAAAATTATTGTATTTGTTGGGGAGAAATAATTTATTTCCCATTAATAAAAGCTTTTTTATTTTCAACATTATTTCAAACATAATTACATTTAAACATTTTATTATCAAAAACAGAAGAATCTCTATGAAAAAAACTTTAGAAAAATACTGAATTGCTAGTATACCTATTTTTCTTTCTACAAAATAGTACACATATCGCTCAATATTCAAAGGCAAATAAGGGTTTGGCCGCATTGCATTGCTTTGACGATACCACGTGGCACCAGGTGTGTGTGCACTGCAGTACGCTTAACCCTTGCTTTGATATTGAAATAGTATATCTTGAGAACGGGTTATGAAGAGATGGAAACATTTTTTAACACTTTGTGTTTTTGTACTTAGGAACCCATAGAAAAAGTTTGCAAGATAACGAAATCTATATAAATAACATTTTATGATAAAAGATATTTAAATTTATTTATTTACACACATAAATTTATCAATACATTACAGGTAACCTATTCATAACAATAAGAAATTAATGGTTTAACAAAATTCAAACTTTTGGATTAAACATGAATACAAAAGTACGCAAGACCTGGAAAATATAATGACACATTTACTTTCACTTATCATAAACAAATCATACTCTGATGCGACCGCCATCAGGTGGTGGAGCAGTTGAATACTGAGAAAAACTGGAGAGTTCTGATATAAAATCGGTTCTAGAGGGTGGTGTAGCAAAAATATAATGATTGTGTGAGCACAGAAAATTGTCAGTTAAGAAGAATGAAAGTTTACTCAATAATACAGGGCCTTAGAATAAGGGCTGTTCTACGATTCTAATTCGTTTCTTAACGCCTGTTCTATGATTTTACCCTATTAAGAAAATTAAACAGATTTAAAAAAATATTCTATATATTTACAATAGACATATATATTTAAAGGCTTGTCTTCCACAAGAAGATAACTATAAGGAGGCCAGCAGCACATGCAGTTGGCTGCAAACTATCCCTTTAGTCAGCGGAACATCATGGATAGTTGACTGCGAATGACCTTTTTAGTCGACTTAGTGGTTTATGTCTTTTTGCTACTGTAGCCGACTATAATTGGATATTTTGCTGGAATATAATTGGACAAGGTAGCGAAGCGTGGCCTGCGACCTCCCCCCCATATTCCAGCAGCAATAAGTTTAACTATCATTATAATATTGAACACACTAACATAACCTAAAAATTCATTTACGTCCATGAAATTTTATATCAAGTTTGATATCATCCTATTTTATGTGAATAATTATAAAAGAATGTGCATTTTTCTATATTGGAAGTGGAAAAATAGTTACGAATATGAGGATAAAATGTCTCCAAGCTTATCTATCTTTGTGTATAAGTTAGATAAATTTCTAAACAAAATGTTCATGGGCTTTGATAACGCACACTGGCGAAATCTAGCTACTTAACTTGCTTTGATAAAGTTTATCATATAATAAAAATGTTATCCGTATCAGAGATATTTAGAAAGTACTAGCCTATTAAAAATAAACACATAAATACCTTTTTATTTATACAAAGTTTAATGGCTTATGTGACTATTAAAATAACCATTAACATATCATTGGCGCCAATGTAAAATCACGCAACTAAAAAAAATAGAATTTTAGGTTTATATTTCAAAATGCACAGAAAACAAATGCACATCCATCTGTGTTGATAAATCAATTAAAATATAACCCTAAAATAAGTAATGTAATGAAACCTTGTATATTTATTATATATTCTATTCGTAAAACCATGTAATGAAAAAAAAATAAAAAGCATATATTTATCAATTTAACTTTTACTTTAAATAGAACCAAATTAAGATGTGAGATCCATGGTTTCACATTGGCACTGATGATATCTCTTCGTGGAACCGCTGTTCAGTCCTAATTGGCTTCAAATGCCGGAAAAAATGAAGATCTTTAAATGCGAACTCTGGTTTATAAAACGTCTAATTTATCAATTATTATCAGTCGAAGATCACTTGGAATTATTATCCTGAATCAAAATAATGCCCTGATATAGTCTCCGTGGTGTGTTCAGCTGATTACAGATTTACTACTACTCCCGTCATTCCACCCAAGTTGTCTCAGGGCCCCTTCTGGGACCCGTAACATCCCCCGTCGTACAAAAAAAGAAACTTTCGAAGGTCCCCTAATAGTATCCTGTATCTACAATCACGGCGCTTCCACCCAACAGAGTTAAGTACAGTTCAATGAGCTTTTGGTGAACTCTCTAAATGCCTCTAAGATTGGGCTGATCTCAGCTTTGATCTTCACTCAACCAAATAGACTTACTATTGTAAAAAATTGCACTCATAGCAACAAGTCTGCCATATTTATGAATTTTTTTTTATCAAAGTCTGTAAATAAATAAATATAAGCAAGCCGTATTGTTTATTTCGCATTTTATCAAAAATTCTACACAATGTCATCTCGTTCTGTAGTCAATAATCTATTGATTTCCATATTCGTAGCCGATGCCAAATAGGGGCGTCTAGAGTCCACTTAATTTCCAATAGATCAGTTTGACAGACACGATGTGTTAAAGAAACACATATTCAAACCAAATCTTCATTCAACAAACACTTCACATCCTTCATTAAGAAAAAGTCAACCATATCAAGTGAACAATTTATTACATGTATTCCATAACCTTCGCTTATAAATTTCAGCCGGTTAGCATTCCAAACATGAATCACTGTACGTGTTTCATTGATAGCACCATAAACACACACCACATAGCTGCTTCATGGATGATTATAATTGATGCCTGTACCTTAGTCGAGTAAACAAACCTGGTATGTATGTACACCGCTAAAACTTTAGTGCTAATATTGACTCGACTTTATCCAATTTTTATTTTGTTTCTATAATTTGATACTGTTAAAAAATAAAAATCCTCATACGATTCGTATGTTTTGCAGAAAATGATGACCAAACAAATAGCAGTGTTGCGAATTAGAATCTAAAACTAATACATAAACTTTCGATACCAAACAGGTTCATAAAATATATAGCATCTTGATTTTTTTAGGTCTATAATTATATGTTTTCTCTTATATTTATAGTAAAGAAAATATACTTTAAGGAGAATTACCGTTAAATTATATTGAATATATTTGGCGTTAATTTTGTAGAAATTCATTATTCACAATTAAATGAAACTACGTGGTGTAGTATTACTTCTACTTTCTTTAATTGCTTTACCACGACCTAGGTTTCGTTGTATTACAACATCTTCAGGTGGGCTATTAGCAAAGATCTTCTTTTCTAAGAAGAGAATCTTTGCTAATAGCCCACCTGAAGATGTTGTAATACAATGAAACCTAGGTCGTGGTAAAGAACTCAAAGAAAGTAGAAATAATACTACATCACGTAGTTTCATTTAATTGTTAAATTATATGTTTTTTGTATCTACCTAAAAAATAATCTTCTGAGAATATATGTGCCAAAAATTGTGTTAACATTCCAATAAATGATAAATTTTTAGCACTTGTACAAATTTGAAGCAGCGTGACCTACATCGACCGCAAAGGTTTTGCACCTTTGGGAATTCTGGAGTCTATTTTTTTGTCGTATTCTTCATACTTTGTACTATAATCTGTTGAATGCTCAGTTGGATAAAGAAGCATTTATTATATACATTGTTGCTTTGATCCAAAGATATTTATTTTATTTATCTACTTTAATGTATCTAATGATACATACGGTGGAATTATTGCTACGAGAGCAATCTCTTATAGCCAACCACAACACCAGTCCAGCCCCGTTCGACGAACGGACGGGAATGGAACCGGGATCGCTGCGGTGCGCCGCATCGTCAAAGGCCGCATGCCTTGTGATCAACCCAATACATCACGGCAACGACATACTTGAGAACATAGAAATGTACATACTCCTGTAAGAAGTTTTTTTGATTTGGTGGGCAAATAACTTAAACACTAATAGTCAATCATACTAATAGTTGATAGCAATAATTGTGACTAACATTAAGTGGAGCTATTTTTACATATCGAAACTTACATTACATTTTATTAAATGGCTACTCTCAACGATAGCTACATTTTATATTTTTAAAACAATACCACTTTTCTGTTTTTAGATAATCTAAAACAAAAAAATTTCGACTGTCAATTTTTTTATGCTTTTCCATTTCTTTCTATATAACATTAAACAACCTGTCCGACAAGTATGTGTACAGCGAAATTTGAAAACTATTTAGGATATAAAGTATTGAAAAAAAACATTGTGAAAAAACATTTCTCATTTGTAAAAAAATACTACTTTTTTGTTTTTAGATAATCTAATACAAAAAAATTTCGACTGTCTATTTTTTTATGCTCTTCCATATCTTTCTATATAACATTAAACAACCTATCCGACAAGTATGTGTACAGCGAAACTTGGCAGTTATTTAGGATATAAAGTATAGAAAAAAAACATTGTGTGTGTACTTACGTACGTGCATTAGAAGATATACTTCTTTGGCATAATGCGAGAATAAATTTAGCACAATTAAATTAATTTAAATTCAATGAAATAATTAAATTCGGTGAATTTACATTTTACCAACCTTAATAATTACATAAATGATAAAGTAATAATTTATAATACAAATAAATACATACCGAAACTTAACCTCACTTAAACAAATACACTTAAAATATATTTTAAAAGGCTTATGAACACTATTTCTCTCACAAATATTAACAATAAATAAATGTTTTTTATTATGTGGACTACTAATGAATTTTTAATTAATAAAAAATAATATTTAAAAGCAAACATATAACGTAGATCTGCATGAGTATAAAATACATGTTGTATATTTACAAATGTCTCAATAACTATATATATCATGAATATAGTATCAGTCACTATACGCATGTAAATATATGTTTAGTGAGCAACTTCATTCTGTCGATTTTTGTAGCAGTGTGCACGTACATCGTAAAATTTCACTCTCATCATTTTTTCATAATGCCCTTAAAGAAGTATAACTTCAAAAAAACACTGCATGAAATAATCTTAGACGCTTTATTATTCTAAGTTGTCTATTTGCTTCCAATATTAACAATTGTTTAATAATGTAACATACTTCCTAATCATTTTATAGCATAACCTGGAGACGAAGATCTTTATATGTTTCAGACCTATGGAACTAACTGCTTCACATTCCAGATATTTTCCCTCAGAGTTTGATCTTCATAAGTAACCAAACATATTCCATAGGACTTGTGTCTGACGATTGCGTTAGCATAGCCAGTACATCAAGAATGTCAGTACAATGATAAGACCGATGTTTAGGGTCATCGGTCATCGCCTTCTTGCAGTAGCTAATTTCTGTTTTTCCTTGGAAAACCTATTTTCACAAAGTGCCGAATCTTTCTTTAAAGAATAAACTCAGAAGAGTACCGCTGACAATTTGCGTTTCAATCTATCCTTTAATAGTTTGCTAGGAAAAAATTTGTAATACACGCTTTTGCCAAATAGACTGCAAATATTGCTTATTTTGTAATAAGAATTTGTGTCAATATTAATATTTAATAACATATCTATCCCAAAATATTCATGCAAGTATAAAATATAGTTACCAAAAAAAATCGTTTTTTGGGGCCCTAATTTGAAAAAGTACACTATCAGTGTGGTCCCATGGTAATTTCATCAGAATTTGACTACATACATTGAAGATAAACCATAGGATTCCTCAAAAATGAATAGCACAAGTGTTGCGATTGAGTGTGGATGATGTAGATCTAATGATAATCTAACAATAAAATTACTAAAGTTTTGACACAAAACTAGGGATAATATAAACCTGCTCCTTATCAAAATAAAGGTACAATGATAGAACTGCAAGGTGGTGACAGGAACTGTTCAGCGATGAGGAGTAAACTCATTGAGTTTGGACTCATATCATTTAGCTTGACGTAAGCAAGAAAGTAACAAAGTAAATGGGTCGGTATATGTATACATATATTTAATGTTAACTACAATGACACGAAGCAGCTATTACTAGGTACATAAAAATAAGTAGGTAGAAAGTATGGGTTTTAAAAAAGCATGAAATAACTGAAACATTATTAGGTCAGTACATAGGTAAGTAAGTATGTACAAGTATATATAAAGGCATGAAGTAACTAGGATATCAGTAGGCAGGTAGATAATATGTACAGGTGTACATAAGCTTGAGGCACTGACTACAGTGAAGCCAAAAAAGGGATTATGATATAAATGCCCGTATATATGTATGGAAGTGTGTATATAGATATAGACAGTATGCATGTGTGTATGTATATACACAATGTTGACACATACACAGTGTATATGTGTGTATGTACATACACAATGTTGGCATGACGTGTGTAGATAAACACAAATATAAGTTTCATTAAATACTACAAATATCTGTTTCAATTTCAATAAGTGAGATATTATCGAATTCTTCATAAATTTGTGACATTTTGTTTAACATAGTGTACCACAGGCACTAAAAATGAAAAAATAAAACTATTACGTTGGCTAGTAAGTTTTAAGCCTCAACTTCGGGACTTTTCTAGAAAGATTCTCGAAACTTCTAGAAAGTTTTACTATAGGGTATAAATAGGTCTAAATGCAGTTAGTTGACAATAGTCGGCGCCGAAGCTTTAAGTGAATTACTTAAAAAATAATGGATTTAAATCAATATCAAATACGGATTCTATTACTTTACAAATTTCGCCGTAATGCGATGGGCGAGTCCACGCTATCTTACGCGACGGCAAAGATTTGGTTCAGGAATGAGGCTACGATCAGATGTTCAACGATTATGACACCTAATTGGGGAGGATTCCTCAATTAGGATTCAACTGATCACTCATCAATTGATAGATTTGCAAAACTGCAGTCATGGCACCACAGAAACACATTTGCACGAATTGAGAAAACTTTCAAAATGCGATGTGTGGATACCCCACAAGTTGTCATTGTATCGCCTTCAGTGCAGAGTTGATACTTGTCAACAGTTATTGACATTGAAACGTAACTTCGACTGGCTAAATCAGTTAGTGACTGGCAATGAGAAATGGGTTACATACGTTAACCATACACGTAAACGTCAATGGCTGGGTGTCGCAGAAACAGGAGTTTCTGTATCCAAATCTGAAATAAGTGCTAAAAAAGTGAGTCTGACTGGAAGTGCATTATTCGTAGAGAGTTGCTTCCAGAAGGATCCACAAATAATGCAGATATTTACTGTGAATAATAGGACCGATTAGCTAACAAATTGAGTAGTCAACAGAATCGAGTTTATTTTCTATATGATAATGCTAGAACACATCTTACAAAACATACTCATGATAAATTAGAGGAGCTCAGTTGGTTCTACTCACTCATCCACCATATTCGCCGGAAATTACGCCCTCTGATTATCATTTATTCAGGGCTCTAAGTAACCATTTACGTGAAAAAAAATTGATGTTAAAGAAGATCTCCAAAACAACCTCGCAGAGTCTTTTGAATCAAAGTCACCGGAATTTTACAAGAAAGGCATATTGTCATTGTCAACTAGATGGTGATAAGTAGTAGATAATAATGGTGCATATTTAAATTAAATTTAGTATAACATACATTTTATAATAAAAATTCTTGACAGCAACACGGGGTTAAAAACTTATTAGCCAACCCAATATTAATTAAATAAATGAAATAAACCGACTTTGAGTAACCGCCAGGTAAAAAGTGTACTGAAAAGTATAAAATTAAAAAAAAATACGAATACTTAGTTTAAACTTTCACGTTACAATATCGTTTCTAAATATAAATCAAATTGGGAAATACTGCTGTTGCCAGGGATTTTTGGGAGTCTGAGCCCAATGAAATGTAACTCATCTGTGGGTGTGTCTGTACGTGAGAGAGAAAAAAGCACCAACTTTTAACCAACTCCAAGAATTTCTAGCAGCAGCAGTATTTAAGTTTTCGTAAATAGGTTATGGTAGGTTTTGCTAAAAATATTATTAAAACAAAAATCCAGTGAATGGCTCAGTCGAAAAAGATCCATCTGTAGGATTCAGCACACTATAAAAGTGTAAATCTGCAAGTAGAGGAAAGAAGCTTGAAAATCTTAAAAATACTACCATTTGTCTATTCACTGGCACATTTATCCTACATTTGGTCAAACATGTTTCGAGATATTCAGATTTTAGCACAAAATATTTTTTATTTGATCAATAGTGCGTTGTCCATAAAAATCTTATACAATTACTTCGCCATTGTACTTGCTGGTTGCTAATTAAGTGGGCAAAAATTGTGGAGTCAATTATTAGATATTTCTAACACAACATTATCCTCTTAACAGCTTGAATGCCAAACACACTTTGGAACAGGATAAGGACACATGAGGCCAATCTTGCCCTACAGTGGGATGATTGGCTCAGTCTTTTGTTCCAAATATTATTATTTAACTTTTTTTACAAATAACAAAATAATATTTATTAGAATAATTTGTAAATAAAAAAACCAAATTAAAAATTATGTATCTGTTTTTTAAAATTATATATTTTTTTTAATCCACCATCACACTGGTTCGTAAAAATGAGCAATACTTAACAAAACATGGATTTTTTTATTAGTTTCCTTTTGTACTTTTTGTTTATATAGATACTAAAAAAGTAAATGCTTGTTAAAGTGATTGCTTATTAAATAAAAATTTCGATACTTGACATTTTATGAAATTACATCCCTAGATTAAATAAAAATTTCGATACTTGATATTTTATGAAATTACATCCCTAGATTAAATAAAAATTTCGATACTTGACATTTTATCAAATTACATCCCTAGATTAAATAAAAATTTCGATACTTGACATTTTATGAAATTACATCCCTAGATTAAATAAAAATTTCTATACTTGACATTTTATGAAATTACATCCCTAGATTAAATAAAAATTTCGATACTTGACATTTTATCAAATTACATCCCTAGATTAAATAAAAATTTCGATACTTGACATTTTATGAAATTACATCCCTAGATTAAATAAAAATTTCGATACTTGACATTTTATCAAATTACATCCCTAGATTAAATAAAAATTTCGATACTTGACATTTTATGAAATTACATCCCTAGATTAAATAAAAATTTCGATACTTGACATTTTATCAAATTACATCCCTAGATTAAATAAAAATTTCGATACTTGACATTTTATGAAATTACATCCCTAGATTAAATAAAAATTTCGATACTTGACATTTTATCAAATTACATCCCTAGATTAAATAAAAATTTCGATACTTGACATTTTATCAAATTACATCCCTAGATTAAATAAAAATTTCGATACTTGACATTTTATGAAATTACATCCCTAGATTAAATAAAAATTTCGATACTTGACATTTTATCAAATTACATCCCTAGATTAAATAAAAATTTCGATACTTGACATTTTATGAAATTACATCCCTAGATTAAATAAAAATTTCGATACTTGACATTTTATCAAATTACATCCCTAGATTAAATAAAAATTTCGATACTTGACATTTTATGAAATTACATCCCTAGATTAAATAAAAATTTCGATACTTGACATTTTATGAAATTACATCCCTAGATTAAATAAAAATTTCGATACTTGACATTTTATCAAATTACATCCCTAGATTAAATAAAAATTTCGATACTTGACATTTTATGAAATTACATCCCTAGATTAAATAAAAATTTCGATACTTGACATTTTATCAAATTACATCCCTAGATTAAATAAAAATTTCGATACTTGACATTTTATCAAATTACATCCCTAGATTAAATAAAAATTTCGATACTTGACATTTTATGAAATTACATCCCTAGATTAAATAAAAATTTCGATACTTGACATTTTATCAAATTACATCCCTAGATTAAATAAAAATTTTGATACTTGACATTTTATGAAATTACATCCCTAGATTAAATAAAAATTTCGATACTTGACATTTTATCAAATTACATCCCTAGATTAAATAAAAATTTCGATACTTGACATTTTATGAAATTACATCCCTAGATTAAATAAAAATTTCGATACTTGACATTTTATCAAATTACATCCCTAGATTAAATAAAAATTTCGATACTTGACATTTTATGAAATTACATCCCTAGATTAAATAAAAATTTCGATACTTGACATTTTATCAAATTACATCCCTAGATTAAATAAAAATTTCGATACTTGACATTTTATGAAATTACATCCCTAGATTAAATAAAAATTTCGATACTTGACATTTTATCAAATTACATCCCTAGATTAAATAAAAATTTCGATACTTGACATTTTATGAAATTACATCCCTAGATTAAATAAAAATTTCGATACTTGACATTTTATGAAATTACATCCCTAGATTAAATAAAAATTTCGATACTTGACATTTTATCAAATTACATCCCTAGATTAAATAAAAATTTCGATACTTGACATTTTATCAAATTACATCCCTAGATAGCAAGAGATCTTATTTAAAACAGATTTTTCAAAATGTATACTTTGCAAACCCAATTTTTTTTAATACCAACATTTCCTTATTTGAATTTATCGTAAAATCATTGTCTTGTGATAATAACCCCAGTATGAAATAAAACTACAATTTTCGCAATTAATAATTTATATTACAATAACAATATTTATAACATTGGTGTACTAACAAGTCTCATGGCTCTAACAATCCAATTATGACTACAGTCGGCTACCCATTAAGAATTTTGCTGAAGCGATGGCGACACATTTTTACCAAGCACATTCTCTTCATACTTTAATTTTTTTACGTTGGTCGGGTCGCTCAGCTTGTCTTCCTCGACCAGCCGATCCACTCTTTGATCCTGTATGGCTTCTGTAAGAAAAAGAGGGCGAATAATATTTTAGAAGCTTATTGCTTATTTATTTAAATAACACATGATCTAATGCATTATTTATAATTATATAACACTGGCAACAATTTTGTTAAATTAAATTAGTAAAAGAAAAACAGTATGTATAATGAAAGTCGCAAAAAATAACTTGAATTTGACAGATGGATATTAAAAAGGCAACGGACAAGGAGTGAAGGAAAACAGGATGTAAATGAAAGGAAATCGTACTTTTTAACGAAAATTTAATATTAGCGTATATTTTTTGTGAAACCGCTTGTTTAAGGATAAAATAATGTAT
Source organism: Druceiella hillmani (assembly GCA_039881145.1). Classification (NCBI taxonomy): domain Eukaryota; kingdom Metazoa; phylum Arthropoda; class Insecta; order Lepidoptera; family Hepialidae; genus Druceiella; species Druceiella hillmani. Next base: position 1,758,663 of record JAYKKI010000089.1, on the reverse strand, counting down.
GTTAAATGAGATTGCTGGTATATAAATTTAGTATCTATTCACTGAAATAGGATTTTTTAAACATGTGCTGCCGCCATAAGTTTGAGAGCATTAGAAAATCTATTATAATAACTCTAAACGGAAAAATGTCACTTTAGTTCTAACATGTGCAAACCAAAAAGCAAAGTTTGTAACAATTTAGTATCATTTTATGGGAAATCGAAAGATGCGTTGTTTGACAGAAACAGAAATTTGTTATTTCATCATATACTTAAACCATTTTGAAAAATAGCTACTTTAAAAACCTTATATTTATGATACAGGATTGTTTTTTGCTCTTCAGAAAAGTTGATCAATTTGAGTTATGCCATGCTAGAACTTTACCAGTTAGCTACGTCTTCTTAGAAAAATGTGTACCTAAATTGTGTTGCAAAAATTAAACGACAAGGATATTCGCCAAACACAATGTTTATTTTGCTCTTAGAATATTATATAAAATTGTAATTATAAGACTGTTTTACATTTTTATAAAAGTAATAACTTTATATCTTAATTATTAACATTTATTTATTATCTTGAACATATACCAGGTGACATTTTGGTCATTGACCAAATTTTAAGGAGTGATTAAGAATTGGCAACTAAATCATATTATGAAATAAAAACAAAATTTTTTTTAACATTCCCTTGGTAAATAAAAGAATATATACTCATACTACTATTTTAAATTAGCCGTAGATCAGCGACAAATGAAAATCACTTCTTACTGCACTTAACAGATAAAATACAGACAAAGACGTAAATTAATTCATGTACAGGGTCTGTCCAGCTTGCAAAAAAAAATATCTGTCTGACTGCAATAATTACAAGTATGTGAAATTTAAATTTTGTAGTGAAATGCGGATGCAAAAGTCTTAGAAAAATGTGTATTGTAATGGATTTCACTTCGAACAAGGATTACAATGTATAAACAGAAGTTGAATTCGATACGTAAGTTTTCAATTATGGTAAAAAAGTTGAGTTCCTCTTTTTTAAATAAGCCTTTATGAAGTTACTGAATTAAATTAAAAAAAATGACATTCATCATGACTGTATTGAAGATTGCTTAACAAAAGTTCCCGATTGTAGATTCAAGGTCAAGGTGCCAAATATTTGACCTTGAAACAGATGAAAGAACAAATGTCTGAATGTCCAGAAAGATCGCTTCAATAGTTTGACCATCCATTCCATGTTTTTTAAAAATCAAACGAATGCTTCAAATGTTTTTATTTTCCATCAGGATATAATGAATACAAATATTTTTTATTAAATTTGAGATTTTATTAAATTTGAATACAAATATCTTTTCAATTTTGGTCACTGATTGAGAAATATTCCGGTATAGTTTGCACATAGCAACAAAATGATCTATTTTGCAATTTAAATAGTGAATGGTTACTTAATGCACACAATCACTATACACATATAATCCAAAACATTACCATTTCTTCATAAATACTACACTCCTTAATCACAACTATCAGATTAGCTGACCGAGTGAATGCATATAATACATTAAATGCTTTTAAATTGTCTATTATAAAAAATTATATTTAAAATGTCCATATTCCTCAAGATATCAAAAATTATGTTACAAGACAGTTACATTTTTTTTTTTTTTTTGTGGATTGGGATGATGGCTGAGACGTATTAAATGTGTCTTCTTGAAGCGCTCTATCTCAGAGTCCACAGTTGCAATGTTGAGATATTCATGGATTTCAGTGTTCTTTGTGAACCATGGGGCATTTACGATTGTTCGGAGTATGTTGTTTTGCACCCTTTGTAAGCACATAACATTACTTTTGCTTGCAACTCCCCATAACTGGATTCCGTAAATCCATATAGGTTTCAGAATGGCGTTATACAGTAGCAGTTTGTTGTCCAGGGAGAGCACAGAATTTCTACCCATCAACCAATACAGGCTTTTAAATTTGTGGTTTATTTGGTCTCTTTTCATTTTTATATGATGTTTCCAGGTCAAGCGTCTATCTAGGTGAAAACCAAGGTATTTCACACAGTCAGTTGCGGGCAAGATATTATTTCCCAGGTGAACGGGGCGACAGTCTTCTATTCTCAAGGTGAACGTTATGTGGCTGGATTTCTGAGCACTGGCTCGTATTCGCCATTTTTGGAGCCAATCTGAGGTAGAGTCAAGTAATTGCTGTAGCTTTTCACTTGCTGTCATAGGGTCATCGTCTACCGCCAGAAAGGCAATATCATCAGCATAGGTAGCAACTGTGACGTCATCTGAAGTTGGCAGATTCGATGTGTATATATTATATAGCACCGGCCCAAGAACTGAGCCTTGAGGCACACCAGCTTCGATGGGGTACAGGGTAGATCTAGCCTCCCCATGTTTGACTTGAAATAGTCTGCCAGTTAAATAGGACTCTAAGATGTGGAATACTGAGTGTGGCAATTTCTCTTTGATTTTACACAGCAGGCCTTTATGCCAGACTCGATCAAATGCTTGCTGAACATCCAGGAAAGCTGCAGAGCAATATTTTTTGTTCTCGAAGCTTTGTCGAACACAATGGTATACACGGTGAACCTGCTCGACGGTTGAGTGTGCTTTACGGAAGCCAAACTGGTGCTGGGGAACAATATCATTAACATTCATAAGCTCACTAAGTCTTTTCAGAAAAAGCCGTTCCCACAGCTTCGATAGAACAGGAGTGAGGCTTATGGGTCGGTATGAGGAACACTCGTGAGGCGGTTTTCCGTCTTTATGGATCATGACAATCTCTGAGACTTTCCACATATTTGGGAAGTAAGCGAGTCTGAAGATGGCGTTGAATAAACAGGCTAGGTACGTAACACATTTTTTCGGTAATTCTTTGAGGATTCGCGGAGTGATTAGGTCAAAACCCGGTGCCTTTTTGGGGTTAAGACATTTGATTTCAAACGCTATTTCTCTCGGTGATGTTGGCTTGGTGGGTAGGCACAGTTGAATGTCTTGGTTAAGTATAGCATCCAGATCAGCCTGCTCCTGGTCGCCCTCATTTGGTTTAAATACTTGGGCCAGATGCGCTGCAAAAGTCTCACATTTGTCTATGTCAGTCCGTGCCCAAGATGACTGGCATCTTATTGGAGGGAATGATTGCTGGGGTTTATTTAGGTGTTTGGTAGCCTTCCACAAAGAATGTTCTCCACGGGCAAATGGTGACATTAGCTCAAGGGTTTTCCGCAGACAGTTATTTTTTTGTTCTTTAAGGGTTGATCTTAAGTCCTTTATTGCTCTGTTAAGATTGCTCTTATCTACTTGATGTCGCGACAGCTGTCAGATTCGTCTCAGGTGCCTTTTCTCAGCTATTTTATTTTCGATTTCTATCGGTTGGGTTATTATAGGATCAAAAGTTTTGTTTACTGATGGGGTGTTTCTCCTTGCGGCCACCTGGATAATGTTCGTAATATGTTTGCAGGCCTCATCAACGTCGTCAGTTGATTTCAGTGGGATCCTCAGGTTTATGTGTTCATTAAGATATGAACGAAGGCCCTTCCAGTCGGTTTTCCCGTTATGTAGTGTCACTGGTTCTTCTCGTACCACTACTGATGAGCTCACTGTTAATATTAATGGTGTATGGTCGGATGATCCATCTAGGCTTGACTCAATTCCAGTATAGAGATCGCTAGTACCTTTGGTCACAAAGAAGTCTAGTAAGTCTGGCACCTTGTTTGGATCCGTTGGCCAAAAAGTGGGTTCTCCAGTAGACAGTGGGTGGTACTGATGCTGATCAATGCAGTTTTTGAGCTGAATTCCTCTTGTGAGAGTCAATCTGGAGCCCCAGAACACGTGTTTGGCGTTCCAATCCCCGCCGGATATGAATTTATTGCCCAAAGTTTTGAAGTACAATGAGAACTTACTATCTGTTATTTTATGCTTTGGTGGGCAATAGATTGCCGAGAGGGTAATTGGTCCCGCACGGTCCTCCAGTCGTACACTCGTGGCTTGTAGATGTTCAGTTGAGTAAGCTTCAAGAAGGCAATGTTTTAGACTTGATCTTATCGCTAAGGCAGATCCAGCGTGGGTGCCACCATCAGGATGAGAGGTACAGTATATTTGAAACCCTTTTAGACGGTAGGAACTTCTGCTGGTAGAGTGCGACTCGGAAATAAGAACTGCGTCCAGCTTGTTGGAAGTAATCATAGCTTCGAGTTCGTTTATTTTAGAGGATAGTCCATTTATATTCCACGCTGCAACCCGAAGTGACGCCATCATTTGGTAAGTTTAGGAATTAATGCCGTGAGGAGGCCAAGCAGTGTGTTGATTTGCTGTAGAAGTATGTCTATCTTCTCTGATTGCTTGATAAGTATTTGTTCAACTGTGGTAGTTTGTTGACTATGATTGCTATCACTTGCTTTCTTTGTTACATCATGGTTTCTAGGGATTTTAATAGCTTCTGCATAGGTTTTATTGAGTTTGTTAGAAGAAGTCTTGGGTAAAGGGTTGTAGGCTTTTGAGCTTTCTGTATAAGATTTGGTGATGGTCACGTTTTCTGTTTTGGGACTGCTTCGTTTGATTTTTCTAGCCAAGATCTCCTTATAAACTTGACATCCCTTGTAGTTTGCAGGGTGATCACTAGCACACAAGGCACATTTTGCTGGTTTATGTCCTTTCTGACAATCTGATGTTTTATGTCCTTCTCCACATTTGACACAACGGTATGGTCTCATACAATTGTTTTTGGAGTGGCCATACTGTTGACATCGTTGGCACTGAACAATTGATTTTGGTTTGTGAGGATCTTCAATTTTGACTCGTTGGTGGAAAATATATTGCATATCTTTAATGACTTTATTGTTGACATTGAGTTCCAAATTGACGAAGAATGTGTTTGTGGGTTTTTTATCTGCACCAAATCGCGCATTGATAATCTCGCCACGAACTATATTTCCCGTCTTTTCTATTTCCTCCACTATTGCATCATGAGGTGTAGTATAGTGCAAGTTTTTGATGACGATCCTATAGGGCTTAGTTTCTTTTCTAGTAAAGGTGTGCCCTATCAACCCTTTCTGTCTGATTAGGTCGATTACTTTTTTGTAGTTCTCCGCCGAGTTCACCATCAGGCGCAAAAGGTTCTTGTTTACAATTTTGAATCTGAATTCAGAGGTTGGAATAACTGATTCTACTACCTTGGTGAGCTCGTTAACATCCTCTATTCCATACAAAATTATTGGTGGTGGTTTATTTGGACGAGTGATGTTGGAGTCAGGTTCATCCGCCGGGTCTAGTGGTAGACCAGTGAAACTGTTTTCTATCGGCGTAGGTGGTGATGAAGGTGGAGAGTCCTCACGTATTTTGCGTTTTTTGGTTGTTGGTACTCTTTGCCATTGTGGGGGTAGCTGTTCCAGGTCCACAGGCTCATTTGACATGGATGAGAGAATGGATTCGTGAGGTTTAGCTGTATCCATTTGCTCATGATCATATTCTGTACTTCCACTGTAGGAAGATGATCTTTGACGATGTACTAGTATTCCTCTGTGAAATACTTGTTGGATGTAAGTCTTTTGGTTTTTGTTTGGTTTTATTGAATCACACATTACGATTCCCACGAGTATGGTCGATTGGTGGTCGCTCGCAGGGTGACGCCTTTCCTGTGAGAAGGCTTTATCCAATGATGTTCGCCAGTTTCATCAAGGTTGGTCGCTATCGACTGTCTCACCTGCCAGTCATTCTTCCCATTGGCGCGCCCCGCACCGTGGGATTAGGGGATTTTTGAAGAGGTTACCTTCCTCGTAGTCCAAGTGACGAAGCTCGAGACCCACGTTCCTGCGAGACATGACCACAGGTTTCTGTTGCTGGTGTAGCCCTTCCGGGCTACACATTGGTTTTTCTGTCGGGGTTGTCTCCCTTAGCTAGATATTCGGTTTTAAGGCGTCGAGGACTCGCCCTTGCCCTTCTCGCTTTGCTGCCATGATCACGAAGTAGATGTATTGTGCATGATTCGTTAGAGATCACGACATTGCCCGGGGAGTGGGACGACCCACAAGAAGCAGGTCCACTACTGAATTGCGACGGCATTTCAGCAGTGGCGGGGACGTGAGAGATAGGACTTTATGGTGCGCGTCTAGTAGCCCAATCATGCACACCTGGGCGTACGCTAACGGCTATAGCTCGGCTTTTTATAGGTCCATGTCCACTAGCATAAGCATGTACCACCGAGGCCAAACACCATTTCCCCCCCAGACAGTTACATGACAATATTTCTTTCTATAGTTCTTCACTCAAATTGATGCAACAGATTTACAGAGCAGTCTTAACAAGAGTTCCACCAAGTAAAGTATATCAAGATTGACATTTTCATCCATACAGTTAACGTTGCAATGTCCTAATCTTTCTTTATAGATAAAAAATTTCAAATTAAATCAGTAAATTAAATCAGCCACAATACGCCATATCAGCCATAATAACTAAGGAGCCAGTTAAGCTACGATGTCTTCTATCTTCGATTAGGAAGCAGAAAATTTAAAAATTAAGTTTGCAATTACGTGGCAATGAATTGACAATAGTCCAATTTCATTTCTGAGTCGATTTATATGAATATTTATTAAAAGTCTATATATTGTACCGTCTGGCCTTTCGATAATTGGTGACAGCAAAATTTTCCAAAACATAACTAAGGCTTATGCAGAGTCTAAAAGGGAAAAATATTTTGAGAAACATAAATTGACTTTATCAATGTCCCGACTTCTAGTCCCAATTTTACTGACAGGATCAAAGTTCAACGTTTTTGCTCAAAAAAATGAAACGTAAAACGTGTTATTAGAATAAATTTGTAAATTAGTGAAAAAAATTGACACCTTTGTTTTTCAGCAAAAAAGACGTTAAGGGCTCCTATACATGTTTTCAATGATAACAAATATTAACACTGATATGATAATTATTAGCTAATTTGCTTAAAGATATGTACACTGGCTGATGAATAAACGTTTCCTTTATATTTAATTAAAGTGTATTTTTTGTCTTAGGTTTCATTTTTATCGATTGCCTCAAATATGTTTGACATAATAATAAAAATTTAAAAACAGGTAACATAAGCACTCAGAAAAAATGATAAATAAACACCTCATGGCGTTCCAGGATTGCATTAAAAAATAACTTTGTTGTAACTCACTGTTATATGGCGTATATTTGTCCGATATTAAATTTTCTAAATTATATCCGATAATTCCGACAATGGCCGCAAAAGGTAGGGTGAGGTATGGCGCATTGGTGCGCAGCATTTGCATCAGCACAGGCCACATCTGCAATTATTTATGATTCTTTAAAGTTTATGGACATCTATTGAAACATTGACATGAAATTATACAAAAGAAAAAATCTAACAACATATAGTTTATACTTCTACACATATACATATATTCTACACATAGACATATAGTTTATGTTTCTACCCTAAGTACATATAGTTTATATTAAATGGTAATAACAGGTCGTAGGACTATACCGAGCTGTGGATAATCTGTTTTAAATTTAAAGTTACATTATAAAATTTCAAATGCTTTGGAATATTATACAGAGTGTCCAGTGGCAGATTTCAATGTTTGAAAAATTGTAAAAAAAAAACTACACCTCTAATACAAAGTAGGTATATTTTAACTTTATAACAACAAATGCGGATTTCATTTTTTAAAAACCACCTTTTCCAAATGGCGGCCATCGAGTCTGACACACTCTTCGAGTCTAGCACGCATGTTTTCAAAAACGCGTTTGCAGAGCGACTGGGGTATCCTACTGACTTCGGCTCGAATATTTTCTTTAAGTTGTGTCACAGTGCTCGGATTTGTTTCATAAACAACGGATTTTAAGTATCTCCATAAGAAAAAGTCACATGGGCTTAAGTCGGGTGACCTAGGTGGCCACGGTACAGTACTGTTTCAGGATAAGTTTTTTTCTGGAAATAACTGCCGCACTGCATTCATGGACACATTAGCAGTGTGAGCTGTGGCCCCGTCCTGCTGGAACCATGTATTTTGGTTGAAGGATGGACTCTTCTGTAGTTCTACTCTGAAAAAGTCATTTAACATCTGGGCATATATCTCCGAATTCACAGTTACAGTTTGGCCACGTTGATTTTCAAAGAAATAAGGCCCTATGATTGCAGATGCACACATGGCACACCAGACTGTTACTTTAGGCTTATGTAAAGGCTCTTGATGCATTTGTCTTGGATTGTAGACATCCCAGTAACGAAAGTTCTGCTTATTCACATATCCTCCAATGTGAAAGTGAGCTTCGTCACTAAAAAATATGTTGCCCATTCGGGTAGCAGTACGAAATCTCAACAAAATCACCTCCGCGTAAGTTTTTCTTAATTCAAAGACAGAATCGTGTAAATCTTGAACAATTTGAATTTTATATGGATGGAACTTGAGCTTTTTTCGCATTATTACCTATAAAGTTGATTTCGGAATTCCCAATATCGATGAACGTGTACACAGTGATAAATGGGAGATTTTCAACGACAGAAACCATAACACGCTCGACATTTCCATCCGTGGCTACCAATGGTGTAGGTCCTGGCCTGGGCCTATTTAATGTCGATCCTGTAGCTCTGAACCTTGCTACCCATGACTGAATGAGGTTGATCGATGGTCCATCACGTAATCGACGAATACTGTAACGATTATTAAATCGACGGCGTGCTACAGACAGCGAAAATCCACTCGAAATGTACGCCTTGACGGCAAAAGCGCGGTGCTCTCCACTCCACTGTTCCATGGCTACTAAAACATCCGCACCGCTTGCGCTTCTAACGACGCCCCCCGCGCCCCTCTTATGTGTTGCGTTCAGAAACTATGTTTGTTCAAACTTTGAAATCTGCCACTGGTATTAATCAATTTCAACTTTGGTTAATTAATTTAAAAAGTTTATTACAACTTAAGAAAACACCAAAAATATAAAACATGATAATAATCAGTAGTCCAGAGATTTTGGATAGTGGTGTCTTTATGTTAGTAAAATGAGGGAAGAAAATTCTGGCAAAGTTTGCAATTATTTTGCTAATTTCCATCTAGAAAAGTAACCTCCCATAAATATTCTTTAGGCATTTGAAATTTTAATGTATTATATTTTAACCTTTACATGGTACGAAAATTAAGTATGGCCAGAATGCCGCTAATGTGTCTTTATAAAGTATGTCAAAAATACATTTTAGGTAGGATGAAATTTTTATAGCATTTTTATTAAATTTTATTAGACGTATTTATAAAAATGCCAGAAAAAAAAGGGTTTACATAATTGCCAGAAACGAAATTAGATTTCAAATGCCAAAACATTTTATTGGTAGGAGTGAGTAAGAGAAAGTTATTCGGTAATTGCTAGAGCATAGTCGCACCTTATTGCAATTGGCCATTAGAGTCTAAAATAAACGTACTAAAATTTAAAGTGCCTAAAGGATGTTTTCAAGGGCTTATGTTTTAGCAACTTTTATAGTTGCACAATATTCTTATTTCCCGTTCTACTAACATAAAGTAGTGTCTTTATGTTAGTAGAACGTGTGAACAATTTGATTATGCCTAAAATATGTTCTCAAAATTCATCATCAACTTTTGGACTATAGTAAGTTAAGGTATTTCAATAAATACTAAATCACACAAAACCCTCATAATTGCTTCCACAAGGGTGTCGATAAAGCAGAAGGAAATATAAAAACCTGGGCAGAGTTCAACTCCATAAATCCAGAGATGCAAGAGCGTGAATAGCTGAATAATCCTGCAGAATACTGAAATGTATTGTAGGACATAAAAACTAGAAAGCTCCTTAATCCAATTAACACCCTACATTATGAAAGAAAACATACCATTACATAAATAACCCATCGGATTATTTATATAATTATTGAGCAAAGTATATTGTCGAAAACAGTTTCTGTTAACCACTGTTTCTAAAATGATTTCAATAGAGAATCAAATGAAATTTATCCTAACTATATAAATGTGATTCAATGGAAATGAAACCTTAGCAATTTGAGATATAAGTTCATTATGGCAATTGGCTATTTTACCTAAGTAGCCATTTTTCAAAATTGACTCCTTGTTATCAGGTTTCATCAACACTTGTCTGATAGTAGTACAGTCCAATCTTGCACCTAACTGTTGGATGGAAGCATTTGATGATAGACACAGGACATTATTAGGAGACCTTGGAAGGTTACCTATTTTGTACGGGTTAGTTACGGGTTCCTGGAGGGGCCCTGAAATAACCTAGGTGAAAAAGTGGGAAAAAATCCAATCTTGCTTCTTTAGTCATTGTGATTCTTGAGAGCTGTTTAATCTTAGAGGCATTTAGAGCGTTCGCAAAATGAAATCTCGAAAAAATGGAGGTACTAAATGTCTCAATGTGTAGGGGAAGTCACTAACCACGTAGGGTGGAAGTGCTTGATGGTAGATACGGGACAGTATTAGGAACTTTTGAAAGTCCATGCAACCTTTTTTGCCATGAGGTCGTTACGGATTCCTGGAGGTACCTTGAGACAATTCTGGTAGTGGTTCGGGGATAGTTCACTATCGCTATTTGCGCATTCAATATTTGCATATTTAATATTACAGATAACATTTTTGAGACCAGCTTTCCAGATTCACAGGAAGTGATAGAGTATTCACAATATAACAAATATACTTATGGTGTACTTATCCTTCAAGACAAATGCCAGTAATAACTAAATAACTAATAATAAAAGTAGAAATCCTTTATAAGTCAAGTTAAGAGTGCTTACATTGCAAACAAATCAATGATTCGATCAATAAACATTTTGTATTCAAAACAAAAGTTTCTCCAATGTCTGAAATATCTAAAATGATTGGTGGTGTAACCAAATAACAAATAAAAGTAACGTTGAATTTACGAATTGAGAATAAAAATCCAATATTCAAATATGTAGTCCAAACATAGGTGAAAAAATAAAGAAATGTGATTAATTTGACTTTCAAAGTCGTGACAGTTGGTATATTATATTTAAAACGCAATATACAGTAAATGATATCACATGTTACGTTTCATTGTAATTGAAATAGAAGTGAGCCTGAAATTTTAAAGCCTTGGAACATATCCCATATAACCCTAGTTTTCGGAAACGTAACCATCATGTAATAAGGAAAGTAGACTGTACAAAATGAAAAAAATTGCTCAAGTGCGTGTCAAAAATTTTCCTCGTGCAAGAATTTTCCACACAAGTAAAACTATATTATAGTAACTCCTTAAATGTCTGAATTATCAAATGATGGAAATATTTTTTATATATTTTAGTATAGGAAATTTTTAAAAATGGTGTCTCAGAGCCGAATTCAAACTTTAAACTAAAAAATATATCGAAATGATTCAACAATTTTTTTGTACCGCAGCTACGATGTTGACGAGTCAGATCTATGGTTTCATCAAGATGGGGCCACTGTCCACGCAGCTAGGATCTCCGTCAACACAATTAGAGCGCTATTTCCGGGAAAAGTCATAAGACGATTTGAAGACATAAACACTCAGATCGCCCGACTTAACCCCAGCTCACTTTTTTCTATAAGATTATCTCAAAGCAAGAGTTTTTGATACCCCTCTTATGAATTTGGAGTAGCAGAAGGATAAAATAACGGAAGAAGAGAGAGAAGAAGAGAGAGCATCAGAAGAAGAGAGAGCCATCCCAGTTGACATTCTGCAGTGCGGCATTGCGAATTCGCATCTACCTTTTGTGATTTTCTGTGCTCGTTGTGATGGGAGACATCTTGATGATGTAATATTCAGTACATAGAATCTGCACAAATGTACTTTAGTTTACTGTAATAAAAATATTATAAATACAATAATTGGTGTTTTTATTATTATTTAGGGTTTGAATTCTGCGCCTGAGACACATTTTATTAATGTTTCTCTATCATCAATACTTATTTGTACTTTTAGTTTAGATATTAAATTATTAATGGTTTTTATTATTAATGATGACATATAAACGTATAAACTGGTAATATTTAGTTGATTACCAATAATTTTCCTTCAATCTTAAGTTTATTTTACACATTAAATTTGTTTTTCCATTAATGTATGTAGGGATAAGTAGATGGATAGGTAAAAGCCCTTTATATGAATATTGATATATTGTAATTCTAAAACTATAGAACAGCATAATTTGGTGGGGGAAAACAATTTTTTTTATTGGTAACCCCATAATATAAATCATTTTTATTTTTAATTCCTCGTTTCTAAGCAAAACAATTTTAATTTTAGAAAGCTGCGACTGACAATTACACAGATAAAGGGATCGCATATAGACAAAGGCGCCAAATTTAGATTTTATGTATCCCATTTTTACTAAGGTAATTTGTAACGGAAATGTTTCATTAGTAAAATTATTTCCTTCATGGTTTATTTCCTAATGAGAAGTATGAATATAATGCATGTAATTTAGGTTTGGTTTAAATAATTTTTTCCAATTATTTATCAACCAAACATTATATCTAAACCATTGTTTTCGTAATTAATTCCTTGTCAGTTACATAAATTAATAAATAAAAAGTGCAAATTATGTCGAAACACAACATCATTAATTAAAAAAATTAATATTTTTTCCGATGTTAAAACGATGTAAACAGTGAATTAAAAATATAAAAATACATGCATATTCTCTATTATTAGTAAAACTAATATGTGACTGCCATAGATTGCCCTGAGAGAAATAAAAAATGTCAAGAGTATTTATATTAATTTTTATTCTTTCTTAAATTTAACCTTTATAACCTATGGCTATTAATAGTACTCACTACTTTGGAGGACACAATGTGATCCATATTTTTCAAAAGGGAATGTGGAAAATTTCAATAAGAGATAACTAATGAGCAATCGAAAGATTTTTTAATTTAATTTAATCTGTAAATTATATTCTATGAGAAAGGTTTCTAACTTATATCCTGTTCCGGTATTGATGCCGGTATATTTCGATTCGAATTTAGAATTGAACACTGCGCTAACGGGCCAATGGTACAATTTAAATCAAATGAGACACATGGTTTTTGTAATAAGCAATTTATGGTAAAACCCTGTACTGAAAAACATATCAATATTTCTTATAGTCATTTAACGATATATAATATTCTTTTTCTCACAAATTCCAAAATCATTCTTTACAACTCAGATTTCCGTGCAAACTTAGAAAGTAAAGAAAAATTTAAGTAGTAACATACCTTTCATAAAAATAATTTTCTTTTTGTAAGTAATAATCTACATACGTAAATACTTAGCGTGAATTTTACGAAAAATTTATCACTTTATCACAAAGCCAATCACAGATCTTATGCTACAAAACGGATCGCGAAACTTTGACATTCAGTGACAGTTCCTTTTTGCCTAATGTACAAATATGTACCTGCTTGCAATAATCGTTACTTTACAATTCTTCCAAATTATACATAATATATATGAAATTAAACAATTGACCAGATAATGAAACTAAAGAAAACTATAATTCTAATGCTCATATGATCTGACATCAAACGCTTCGAATTTAAATTGAAATTTAACAATTTACATTATATTCTTGTGAATTTTAATGGTAAATATTAACACTAAAACAAACATTATTTGTTAATAACAATCAAAATCTTTAAATTGTGCTAAACTTTAGAGCACGTATTTAAATTCTAAATTATATAAAATAAGATATATAAATATCTATAGAAATATATATTTAAGTCATAGATACTTATCTCGAGTAATCACATGCAGTTTCTGTGCATTTTTTATATATTTGATATAAGTATTATCTTACTTACTAATTAATGAATTGAAAATATTTTCTATTCATTACTTCAACCGATTAATTTAAAATCAATAAGATGACAATTAAATCAAATGTATAAAGAAAATGAAAATTATCTAACAGATAAATTTTATTTTCTTAATTTCTTGATGCGTAGATAGCTTGAAGCTGATAATCTCAAATTGTTTAATTATATTAAGAATTTTTCATATAAGTTTTTGTAGTTTAATGAAATTCTTCAAAAAATTATACTGGTAACGATATCGTAGCGTTACGAAGTAAATCGATTCCTTTCTTTCGTTTATTTTGTTGACATTTCACTTTTACGGATATTTACGTCTTTTCAATTTGATACATAACCGATCGCATTATTATCTATTAATAATTTATCCGTTGCTGCTAAAAGCATTCTTGTCTTTTTTATAGTCGTAAACCAATGTGGGATTTCATTTCTAATTTTAAATAATACACGACATATGCGTCCGCCATTTTTTTATTTCTAACCACCAAGTTCTAACTACAGTAATCTACCGGAGAATAATCAATGAGCACAGACTCTTCGTGGTACTTTTATCTACAAAAGTTTTTGAACAATAAGGACACTTACAGTTTGCTTTGTTTAGTTACGAGTAATTTTTCAACGGGCTTACAAATTCCTAAATGAGCATGTCAAAATTAAAAAGAAAACCAAATTGACAGTTCGCTTCACAGCTGATAAATGTCAATTCATTTAACCTATGAATAAAATAAACTTCGCAAAAAATATAATGAATACGTAATAGAGTCAAAATCTGTCTACCATGTCGTGCTTCATACGTAATTCTCTAACATTTTTAAGCTTCACCAAGCGCAGAACATTAAGTTTTCATTCACAAAACATAAAATTAATATGTGTCAACTGTAACCGTTTTAATAGGAATTTCTCTAGCAGTGCTGTAAAAAGAAAGTCAGGATATAGTGCAATGAACATATTTGATAGACAAGCGAAGATATTGCAAAGGGAAAGAGCTGCTTTAAATCCTGATTACCAAGTTTCAGAATACATAAAAGAAGAAATTGGATGGAGAATTGCAGACAGAGTGTTCGATATAAAGAGAACTTTTTATAATGCGGTCGATCTAGGTAAATATAAACAGAGACTCCTTAATAATCATGTGGCCCTCAAGTCTTAACATTGCTGTAGTGAAATTTCTAAAATATATTTTTAGAAATTTCGTATGTTTCAGTCGCAGCTATTATTTCTTGCACAATAGAATAAACAAACAAAAGGATAAATATATAATATAAATTTAATGCATGTTTATGTGTCTCATACATAGGTAGATAGCTCTCTAATTTGACTTTCATAGGAACAAGTTCAGTTTAACTAAAATGTGAAGTTTATATGATGAAATATAGATAAAAAACAAAGTATTCAACATGCAATTATTTTATTAAAAAAAAGTGATTTGAAAAGTTCCCATACAAATTGGGTTTATTCAAGGTTGCGTAAGTTATCAATTTTTCAATTTAATTGCCATTAGTAACGCTGAATTCACAAACACAAACAGGAATTGATATAAAAAAAACTAAAAAATTCAAATATTGGCTACACAAAAAGGATAAGGCAAAAAGAAGTTATAAAATTTATGTTTGAAAGCCAATTGATAGCCGTTTCTTCATAATAGGAACATTTTTCAAATAAATTTTTTATAATAAAATAATCTCATATGAAAACAAAAAATAGGGCTATTTTTTGTAAATACGTCAGTTATTACGTACATTGTTTGATTTAAAATTATAAATTGAAAATTCATATTTTTGCTAAACTTTTCTTTAATTTATTTTTTTAAAGATTTCTATTACACTTTAATGAAATAAAATGATTAGATTGAGCATTTAAGCAATATAAAAATGGTTGCAGAAAATTTTTTTTTTATAAAATGAGGCTTGTTTTGTGTAAAATTTTCAGTGGAAAACAAGTCAATTTTGGTTTAATTATCTTGATGGGCTTGCAGTTTGTTGATATCCAGTTAATGGCTGGAAATATTAATTTTCAATTAAACTGTATGATAGTAGACTGTGGAAATCAGTCAAGTAAGATTTAAACTCTTTTTTACAACTTTATTTAAAAAAATTTTCACATCCTAGATTTTGGAATAATAGTTGATTTTAGAACTAAAAAAACAAACAATAATAAATGTTTGCGATCACTTAATAATATTTACGTAGTCTCAGTCTAGGAATGCAGATACTTTTCAAATTCAGTAATATTTACTTTTCGAAATAACTTTAATTATCATGTTACTTCTAGGCTATCAAAATTGATTTAGTTGGAAATTATATTGTAAATATATTGTAATAAAATGGAATGATTAAATCTATAATAGAGTCTTAAACTACAGAAACAATTAAGCTTCACATTGTGATTTTGTAAAATTACTAACTACGATGTTTTAAATAATCTTGCTGGACAGGCATGGGCCAATTTATTAAAATGTATTTAAAAACTCTTTCACATCAGAATCTTGCCTAGCACCAAAAATACTGCCTAAATAAATTTAGCAGTATTTAAATGCAAATATAATTAAATTTAAAACTACTAGTCCTACAGTTATATTTACCTTAGATCTGATCTTGAACAATAATCTAACTGATTATTGCCGTAATATAAGCATACATGCTTCTGTATTTTATAACATAAATAGCCTTTTTAGTAGAGAAAAACCCAAGAATATATTGTCAGTACATTTAATGTGATTCCAGAATGAACAAATAAAATACTAAAAACTGTTTTTTGCTTTTTACAAAGTTAATAACAATAATTTTTAATATAAACTTTGATATACAAATTCAATTTGTCTTGAATGATTAAATAAATTATATGACTATGAGGGTCGATACCACGAAATTTTTTTCTAAATCCTGAATGCTTGTTTTGTTATTAGGCTGTTCGCGAGGATATGTATCGAGACATTTCACACCGGACAGTGTTGAGCATGTCACACTTTGCGACACTAACCAAACCTTGCTAAATCAAGCAATTGTTGGAGAAGGAGTCAAGAGCACAAAACTTGTCATGGATGAAGAGAATTTGGATGTAAGTTCTTACTGTTCAGATGTGTATTAACTGTTTTAATAATAAAGGTCAGTTTTAACAATTAATTTTTTTTGTGAACCATTATCAATGAAGAGTATAGATGCTAGTGATTATACATTTGTTTATTTTGTACGTGCCGCATGTCTAACATTCATTTCCACCAAAAACATTTGAACATGAATTTGAAAACAACTATTTTAAAAAAATAGCAAATAATAAACAGTTAAATAATGATATTTTTGAAGTACTTATTAGCTTCACCTCTGAAAGAATTTATGAAACAAAGAATATAATGGCTGGTTGTTGCTTACAATACTGAGGTGAGTAAAACACTATAATTTGTTAAATAAAGCGCACTTTATTTAAATGGACTAAATAGAAATGGATTGTGGAAAAAGCAAAAATCAAGCGATATTTAATATTAATGACCCCTTCGTTATGAATAAAATTAAAGGAATAGTTCGATTATGAAAATATTGCAAGATGTCTAAATTATGATCATTAGCAATTACCAATAAAATATTAAATACAAAGATGGAGAAATTAATGACAGTGAATGTTTAAAAGAATTCAGTCGCCGTTATAAGGGCGCTAAGCAGAGCTACACTTGATTTTTTTGCTACTTTTTGAATGTTTTCCGGAGTATTCACTCTGATGGGGCAGTTTTTTAGTGTGTAAATAATAATTTTGATTATGCTTATGTTAGCCTAATCAAAATGATTATGTTTTTCTTTCATAGGCTTCGATGGCATTGCTAGATATTTAATTAATGTGTTTGTTTGTTTTTGTCATCCAACAGTTACAAAGCTTTTCGTACATGCAAGGTTATTTAATATCTCAATTTAAAAACAAAATTCACACATAAATCTCACGAGAAACTAACATTTAGTTAAGAAATAAAAAAGAAACAGTTTAGTTAAGATCAGAGTAAAATTTAATGGAGTCAATCATTTAAAGTAGACTACATGGACACCTCAGTTATACTTATATATTGGTATAAATTATTAGTTCACAAGTAATAAACTGTTTTTTTTTCTTCTTTAAGCAGGCGAGTAACAGCTTATACTTTACGTGAAACGTATTATTTTAATTTCTTGTATGTCACAGTTATCATATTTTATCATTTATAGTTACCTCCTGATAGCGTCGACCTGATGGTGTCATCTCTTGCTCTGCATTGGGTCAATGATTTACCTGGTTGTTTCGATCGCATTATGAAGTGTCTCAAACCGGACGGCGTAAGTTATATTTCTCTTTTACTAGTATTACCTAGGTAAAACCATCAAGTTACATTAGATAGTGAGTTTAGGTTAAGTTAGGTTATGTTAGGTTATATTAGGTTTTACTACGACTCCTTTACTTTTGTTCAAATGATACTGGTTTAGCCTGGCGTATGATTTTTTGTTATCAGAACAAACTGATATTGCCTAGGCTAAATTAATTTTACCTAGCATGCGTTTTTTAAACTAGATTCGCCAAGCCAAATCTAGTTCTGTCAGAAATCAGGCTTGACCACTAACATATTTAAATTAAATCAGATTGGCAAAGGTGAAATTTGGTGAATTAACACTTTATGTGTTATAGAAGTTCGTTAACAAAGGACTTTAAAAAATTCTACCTCTAAATGTGAAAAGGGATAAATGTGTTTTTTTCGGAATCTATTATTCTTTCCATACTCCATGTTTTAAAGACCAATAGGTTCTTTGAAATGTGCAATTTGAGGGACAATTTGCAATCTGATGTAAATGTCGATATGGTTTTCCAAAATTCCATCCCTAAGAGGGTGACACGGTTGTGCATATTCATTAAATTTAATATAGTCTATCCTCTTGGTCTAAGAAACATTTTGGGAAAAGTTTTCCTTTTATGACGCAGATAACTTTTAAAAGCATTTTTCAAAACAGGGTGAAAATTGTAAAATTTCATTTTTTGCGTACACATTCTCATTCCACAGGTGTAGTTAAAAAGAAAGCCGGCTATGGATGCTTAAGTACAAAATAAGATAATTATAATCAATAGAATTTTTCCATATGTTATACGATTCTTTAGATACATTATTTCAATGTAAACGTAAGGGTTAAGTATCTAATGGTGCACGCGCACTGGACGTCATACGGCATTATCAAAGCGATTACGATGCGACACACTGAACAACTTAATTGTCCTTAAATTGAGAGCGATATGAGTATATTTTCACTGAAAGAAAAATTAATTACACTGATAATTCAGTAAATAATTTTTTTTCATGTGGTTTCTGTTTATGATTATGAATCATTTAAATGTAGGTATGGTTGAGAAAATATTGAAGATAAAAAATATTTGGTCGTTGAAAAATAGATTATTTTGTCCGATTTTCGAGAGGAAAAAAATTCTAATTTACAATTAACCTGTGTATGAATGCTTGAAATTTCGTAAAAATGTTCCTTGTCTGAAATAAGCCTGCTTCTTTACTTTGGTTTGTTAGTGACGTAGAACCATAGAAATGTGTCTTCAAAATGTGTTTTTCAGCATTAGATGGGATAATTTTTAGGGTATGATATATGAAGATATATCACTTTTTGAACCCTTAGTAGAACAATGAAAATATATCAATATATAGATTTTATAATCCAGTTTATAATAAAATAAGATCCAATTTATAAAAGCTCTCTGCTTTTTAACATATAATATATTACATAGTTTAGTTAAACTATATAATATATTACCGGTACTTTTGATATATGGATTTATAGGATTATGAAATTTTAGCGACTCATGATGTTATAATTTTGTATAAATCTTAGATTTTCTGAACTTGGAAAATCAAGTTGTTTCCCCAAAATTAAATGTAAATCAAGTATATTACGAAAGCCCTGAAAAAAAATAAATTGTCATTTGACATTACACTTAAGGGGGGAGATACCTGTAAAAGCTTAAATTTTTTTTATTTTCGTAATATTTTTTTTAAATGAAAGAGTCATTATATATTTTTGAAAATTAACATCTGGTTTATTCAAACATTAAAATAATAAAATTTTTTTTTATTTATTCAAAATGGCTGATGTACACTAAATTCTTCCAGAAAGATCGCAGCGAGACTTCTCAATCGGCGAGCATTGTAGCATCGGTTCTAGTGATCTGAAAGCAAAAACTAAAATTCTGTGTGTTTATTAATGTCATAATTCCTAGATGAAGCTAAAAAAAATTTTATAAAAAATTCACAGAATTAAATACTAATATAACATGAATTTTGGGCCGAATTTTCTTATTGTTTTTGCTTCGATAAAATTATTTTTTCAATAAATTTTCGGAAATTTATAGGTTCTTATAGAAAGTAATATAATTAAAAAGATGTGTGCCAAATTTCAGGGAGATCGATGAATAACTTTTTGAGTTATCGTGTACGCCAGTTTGAAATATATGATTTCGAGAAAAACGCGTTTAAAGTTTGAATACATGAAAATTCAATGATTATAGTGACTTACCGATTAATCAGCAATTCCAGCGCCATCTAATTGTCCTTCGGTAGCCTCATAGAACTCATTTTGTTTAATTAGTTGCTGTTGACGTGCTTGACGAGCTTCTTTATTGGCTGATAAGGTGCGCCGATTTCCTCGAGTCACTCTCTGTTCATCTATTTTTTCGGCGTATGATTTACATTGTCGGCCAACTATTATGTCTCAACAGTTCATTATTTATAAAATCGATGAATATCCTTCATTGATCCAGCAGCAATGTATGAGACTATTTCAATGATTTTTGAGTGAGACGCCAAACAGTAGAGTTGAAACTCTCAATTGCGTTTTGCGTGTGACCACCCCCAAACATCTTTCAAGCAATTTCTGATAACGCAGTGCACACCATAAAAAAACTCAATAAATTTATAACAATGCATATTATTGTAATGAATGTCCTCACTAGTAACATTAGATAATTTTCTCGCCCTTGCACTCAATTGTTCGGCTTCATCATTTTAAGTATGCTGATTTCGATGAAATTTCCGTTTACGCGGGCTTCCTGACCGAGCTGGTGTATCTTTGCTCCTTTAGCATATGAACTCATTTTTATATTTATTCAATTTCGAAGTCGTTGCGTACCGAAGGAGTTCCAAAACTAAACTGGACAAAACTAACAGCAAAACCGGATCTGGCCTGTACGAATATACTCTGTAGCAACTGTGAAATTGTCAATTATTCAGAATTTGTCAATAAAAGTGTTTCAAAACATCTGTTCATTCAAATTTTTAACACTAGAGAGTTGGCCGCAGGTAAAAGAGTCGGCCGCTTAATTATACCTCTATTCTTTGCGTTTATTATATGACCCTATTCTTTGCATTCGCGCCCAGCGCTCGGTGCAAATAATAGGCTCGTATAATAAACGCGAAGAATAAAGGTATAATCATTGTCAATGTCGTCATGGCTTACACTCTATAATATAAGAAATACTTAAAATTATGTTCTAAAAATTTGGTGACATATTCTTAAAGGAGTATACTAATATTTAAAAAAAAAAAAAAATTTCAAAATTTTACAGGTATTTCCCCCCTAAATAGATAATTCTAATTGTAAATCGAACACAATATAATCAAAGATAAAGATAATTATAAGACAATTTCTTTTGTGCATTTTCACTGTTGCATATATAATAATATAAATAAAAAACTAGTCATTTTAGTTGCGAAAACAGAATAATCTTTCCCGTATATTATTTGTTATTTACCAATTATAATTTATCTATGGACTCTATCGATTCATGTAAAACCAACATAATTGATTCTAATTGTTTGTGGTAAAAAATATACTGTTGCCATAGAAACAAATTAAATGGACTATGTTTTAATTTTTGTTTCTTAATTTCTAAATAATCCCGGTAAAAATAATTGTGAAGTCTATATAATCGTAATTAGTAATTTGTTTCCTTTGTTGTGGGAAATTTCATATTCTTACAAAGTTAAGTTCTAATTTTCATACATTTTTTTCTAGTCTATTATCACCAGGCTCTCTCACAGAAGAAACAAGCTGATTCGTTAAAAATTTACACCATCTATCCGATATTGTTTGCACTATGTTTTATTATAAAAAGAAAAAATATTCATAGGGAATTAACGCCATCTGTTGCTATTTTGTTAAACTATATTAAGAGGGATGCTACAGTTGCATAGTTCAACATCAAAAGTTACGGCATAATTGCTGAGTTTCTTTCAATTCTTATTGTTTAGAAACGTTGCCTAAAGAAATGAATTATAGATGGAATATGATGTTCATGTGAAATATTTGTTTTTTTTTATCAATTCAACTACATGTTTATTCCATTTCATAAAACAATTAAAAAACAATCTGAGATGTTTTTAATGTCCAGCTCGTTTCACTATTATTTATAAATAGTCTAAAAATTATCAGTTCAAATACTGTAACATTACCCACTTTAATGCTCAGACTTGATCCTCTGCGACTGTTTGTTCCCAAGAATGAAAAAAGGCTTTCGTGGAAAAACATTTTGAGATTAGGAGTAGGTCAATTCTGCAATTTCAGCTTATTTTCAAGATAAGGATAAAATGTTTTTTTTAAGGGTATAAACAAATTAATTGTTCAATCTGAGAAATGTATTAGTGTTAAGGGAGAATATATTGAAAGGGGAAAATAGCACCACATTTTTTTGAGCTTTCTTTCGCCCCATTCCACAACCTTTTTGACCTCCCCTCGCATTAAAGTGATTATACAGTGGAAGTTAAAAGATTGGAATTTTTTGGAATTTAGAAATATGAAAGTGATTGTTTCTGAAACTGTTGGTTTTTTTACAGTTATCAACAGTATGTTACATTCAGAATGATCAGAGAAGTCAGCCCTGTAAAAATATGTCATAAGAAAAAATGCAGCTTATATAATAATTTAAATATAAAATTTATGAATGGCATAGTGAGAGAAATTTTATTTAAGTTCTCATTAAAATGTATAGTATTTCAAAGTGAAATAAAAATAAATATAATTACGTGAACTGTCATCCATTATATCCAGGTGTTTATAGCTTGCGTCTTTGGCGGAGACACCCTCTACGAGCTAAGGCAGTCGCTACAGCTTGCGGAGATGGAGCGGCTCGGCGGTTTGGCTCCACATATATCACCCTTTACCAGAATTAGAGACATTGGCGGATTACTCACCAGGTATTATTATACATTGAGTGATTACTCCCCGTTTTAATTGATTTCCTCTCGATGATTAGATATGAAATATTTTTTTTT
Organism: Druceiella hillmani; assembly: GCA_039881145.1. Classification (NCBI taxonomy): domain Eukaryota; kingdom Metazoa; phylum Arthropoda; class Insecta; order Lepidoptera; family Hepialidae; genus Druceiella; species Druceiella hillmani. Next base: position 1,735,607 of record JAYKKI010000089.1, on the reverse strand, counting down.
ATTGGACTTCATTTATGTGGACTATTAATATATGCATAAATTTTTTTAATCCAGTAAAAAACGAAATTAAAATAAAAATCGAAGATTGAAAAAACAGAATGTCGCGACTGACTCCTCGAACTATATATCATTTGATTGCACTTTTGCTGTCCCAAAAGAAAAAAAAACACTGTTAAGGGGCTCACCCTTTAATAGAAAAAAAGTAGGAAAGAGCTAAATCTATGTTTTGAAAGAAAAATTTGCGTCCATCCAGAAAAAATCTTTGACTTTTATTGCATATATATAAAAATATTTGATGTATTGCTTAATATGTTACGGACAGTAATACAAAACCAGAATACATTTGTATGATTAGCCATTGATGCAAAAAAATTGACCATTACGTGCAGATAAGTTATTTATTAAAATTACCTTTAACACAGCATTTAGATGTATGGAAATTACCGAATGTGTGTGATCTTGTATATAAAATATTTGTATAGCTTATGTTTTGTAGAACAAATTCTATTTTTAACCATTTGTAATTTTGAATGCCATAATTTAAAAAAAACTGTATTCATTGTGTAAAAAATTTTTATGTTTTTGTACATTTGGATTGTCTAATTCGGAAAGTGGATTCCAAAAATTATATAATATAATAAAAGAAGGCATTTTTTCTCAATGTCATTTTCAGTCGATATATAGCTTATTTTACTACCGAGACCTTTAGCTACAAGATATCAAAAAGCCCATAAAAATCTATTTAATCCATTTTGCGTGATGCGCACACAAACAAGCAGTCAGACAAACATTTCAGAAATTGTCGATTTCTTCTCTTAAGTTTATTTATATTTCTATAATCTATGATCAAACAATTTCTATAAACAAATTATCTATTAATGCAATATTCCTATAATCAATTATAAAATTAATAATATAGTGATTTTTATAATCAAATAATTAAGTAATGGTGTTAACTAACTGTGACAATTCATTGCAAGTAGAAGTTAGTAGTATTGATTAAATATGTTCAGTGTCAACATCGATACTTTATCGGCATTAGAAATTTACTTTGTTCAAGTGATGTTGATACATTATCAACATATCGAGTTATTCATACCATGTTTCTCTGTTTAGTTCACTTATATTGATAACATATATTCTATTGTATATTCTTTGTCATTCATTCGTTCGTATTTGACTACTAGAGGTGGGGAATATAACTTTATTTTATAAACAAGACTTTCCATTTGCACTTATTAAAATAACCCTGTTAAAAAACGTGCTTTTTTTAAATACAGCTTGTTTTGCATTCTCTGTCAAATTCTAAATTAGTTTACATGCAGTGTTGTGGACCGGGTGGTAGTTACGAGTGGCGAGCACCACAAACCATATACTAATGCGAGCGCTGTATCTTCTTGTAGTTCATTTATGATATGACGTGACTTCATGGAAGAACCCATTTTTAAGTGACATGACTTTATATATATTCTTAATTACAAATTTGTAAGATTAAATAAAATATAAATTTTCATTTTTAACGAGATTCAGTAAGAACTGCCCCTTCATGCTTTTCCTGGCTCAGGACTGGCTATGAAGCAGATTTAAAAGTTCTCTCTCTGTCATAAAATAAAATTACTTTAAATTAACAGGTTTAAATGTGTACATATAACTTTCTCTTCTTCTTCTTCAATGGCTTGTTAGCCCAGGATGGGCCCCTGCCTTCCACAGAATCAACTCCCAAGCATTCCTGTTCTTGGTCAGAGACATCCAATTCGTTACACTTAGGATTTTAGTCTTTTTCCAGACAGTCGTGCCACCTAAGTTTAGGTCTTCCTCTTTTTCGGGAGCCCAATTGTCTGGCTGAGAAGATCTTTTTTGTTGCCCGACTGTTGTCCATTCTGCTCAAGTGCCCTGCCCATTTTATTATCTGAATTGCGATGTGTTTGACCACATCTGTTTCTTTAAATAATTTGTAAACTTCAGACTTAGTTCTTCTTCTGGAGAAGAAGAACTAAGTCTGAAGATTAAACAACCAAAAATACTTCTTAAAATCTTTCTTTCAAAAACAGAAACGGTATGTTTAACTTTTCGTCATTGTCATCGTCATATCTCAGCAGAGTATGTAAGAATGGGTCTAATATACGTATAAGTTTAATATTTTTTTTAATTTATAAGTCAAAAAATATGACATTTAGAAATATTAACTGTCCTATTTATTGTTGTTGGTGAAAACTGCTTTGAATTAATAATGTATCCGTCTTCAGAGAGTAGTGTTCCACATGGCACGGATGTAGCAACTATGTTATATTTTAAAAGAAATAATTCCGACAAGTATGGAAACACATTTTTATTTCTATTCTTGCGGGTATAAACTAATAAAACAAAACAAAAGATCAAATAACAAAAACAAGTTATATTAATAATGAAGCGAAACAATCAATAGAAACCAAACAAAACAATACAAAATAAACAAAAGCTATTATTAAACCTATATATAGCCTATATTGAAACCAACAAAAAATATATAAAGAAAGCAAAGCAAAGAACATAAAAAGCTTGACACCATGAAAAAGTAACACAAAAATACATAGATGAATATAAGTTGAATTACAAACTAATAAAAAGTAAGCCGTAATCGTCCAAAATGTTCTTAAATAAATCAACGGACGGTTGTGCATCCAGTCTAACCGGCGGACTGACGCTACCGGGATACAACTATTTGGGACCGGGAAATCCGTTGGACGCAGGAAAACCGATAAACATCTTGGACGCAATAGCGAGCAAACACGACACAGATTACAATAAAATAACAAATTACTACAAAAAGACAAATATATATATATAGGTTAGGTTAGGTTAGGTTAGGTTACTATTACTATCAGCGTACGTCACAATGTGCGACGCGTAAATAATCCTTCTGAATGGCACGAAGCGAGGACAACGGACGAGGTCACCAGACAACAAAGAGAGAGCACGGAACAAGGACACAGACAACAAAGAAAGGTCAACGACTGAATAATACTGAACCGTACCAACCACACCCTGCCCGGTTTACCCATTTTGGTGGTGAAAAGGCCCCGCAAGGCAAAAACTATATAAAAGCCCGCACTAAACGAATTAATTCAGTATGTCTTCGGACACCGAAGCGGACGGTTGTGCATCCAGTCAAACCGGCGGACTGACGCTACCGGGATACAACTATTTGGGACCGGGAAATCCGTTGGACGCAGGAAAACCGATAAACATCTTGGACGCAATAGCGAGCAAACACGACACAGATTACAATAAAATAACAAATTACTACAAAAAGACGAATATATATATATAGGTTAGGTTAGGTTAGGTTAGGTAGTTAAACCTACGTTGGATGCGTTGCGCAAACCACTTAATATAAAGCTTTTGTGTAAAAATTACAAATCTAGCTTAAGCGCTTTGTTCCAATAAATAACTTTTTAAACTATTTACGCTTAGTTAGTAGAGGGGGAAAAAATGCAAATTTCTCCCAGTAGGAGGTGTCTTACTGTTGCTACATATTTAGTTGGCAAATACTTAGTGCGTTGTAAGGAAATATCAGTTTTTAAATGATAAAACTTGCAAGATGACTCAGTAGCATTCATATGATTGTAGTAATATTGGAGGTCATTGTTTTCCTAAAAATATATATCTTTTTAAGTCGATATTAAAGCAATATGTTGCAATATTGTTAAAATTATTGTTAAAGCAATATTGTTAAAATTATTTTCTCGAGTCTGAAATAGATTAATTAATTTACATATTAACTATATTTTTATTATAACACATTTATTTTCACATTCACACTTTTCACATACACACTTGCGCTGTTTATTAAAATTTGTTCTCGAATTTCTATATAAATTGCATTTAAAATATGGCATAAAAACACTAAACTAACATAACCTCAAATTGACATTCGTGACAGTGCACCAATGATTAAATCACCATTTGAGAATCTCTGCGTTCGTCTACCTTTTGCTTATGATCACAATTGAGCTAGCTTGAGATATTTTAATAATGAAACGTTTCCATGATTATTAAACTACAAATTCTTGTATGTATATATATATTATATATATATATATATATATATATATATATATATATATATATATATGTATATATATATATATATATAAATGGTTTCACGGAAACGGTTCTAACGATTTCGATGAAATGGGGTATATTTATTGCTTGGGTGATTATATTCAAAAGGGCAAGAGGAAGAGGACCATTCTATTGAGATTCAAAACAAATTTAATACCTTAAACGAGCAATTTCACGTATTATGAAACTCAAAATACACCGAGCAATGCGCATCACCCGGTACTCTATTGTAATTGATATAAAGTTATTGATTTTAATAGATGGATTAAACCCTAGAGTGTGCATGGGTCTTGAGAAACATATATTTATCTCACTCTAACATGTCTATTAACATATCAGTGATGTCAGGCGCTCTGGGAGTTAATAAATTGGGAACGTGAAAACTACCAATATGACTTAAAAACTGTAAATACACTCCCCAGCTCAGGTTTCACAATGCAGACAGTCGATTCAGATGAGATTGTGATCTGGTACCCGAGCATGTGGGAGCTTTTGGATGACATACGTGGCATGGGTGAAAGTGGTGCAGCGCTCAATCGACCGCTTCGAGTCGCAAAGGATACTCTGTTTGCAGCTGCAGCTGTGTATGATGAAATGCATGGAAAGGTAATATCTACAGAGCATTTGGACGAAACTGTTATTTAAGGTTTTTTTGTTTATAATTTGTTGATCATTAATGCATGTCCATAATTCAAGACCGAATGGCAATTGTTAAAGATACTTAATACTCTGCAAATGCAAATTTGAGGCTTGTATAGTTTTATGCTCGGTCTAAAGTGTCCGATATAATTTTGTAGTTTGAAATTCCTTAGTAAGTACACTAAAGTTGTAATTATAACAACACAGAAAATATTTTTTGATGTCTTTCCCAACATTACATATTTTCATTGCATTGTTTTCTTGAAGTGACCGCCTTCAAGAAAACAATGGATAGAAAAATATGCCACACTTTAAACGCTTATATTTCTCAAACTAATAATTGAAGAGCGGTAAATAAGAAGAGTAGCACTCAAAACTTTAGTTACATTTCACACAAATTTGTTTGCTATTTACTTCTATAGAACAAATTGAATGTGTAATGGGTTGTTATATGCTGAAAGTTACAGCACTATTGCTATAATTTGTTTAAATTAGATTTCGAATATTAAAGAAAATAATTTGATAGTCATTTTTGGAAATATGTTTCAGAATGTTATAAATACAATATTGAAATATTTTTTATTTGCCGATACAGATATATTTGCGCCACATTTTGCTGTCAGGTCTGGTTTGGACAGCAACACTTCCTTTTCACTGAAGTGTTTCAATCTGGAGTCTGTTTAAGAATATGGGCAACTTCCCTTCAGCATTATGGCAAATCCAGCTTTACTTATATCATTTTATTCGGTTTCAAATCGGAAGTTCACTGCTTTGTGCTAGAACGACTTCAGTAATTATTTCGTTTCCATAAAAATTGTGATATTTTAAAGTATAGAGTTTGTAAAGTTACTTGTATCCAAAATTTAAGTTAACGTCTGAGTAGTATGTGTTTTCATATTAGCTAGGGATGGAGTTAGTTACTCCTTCTCTAGCTATATTTAGAAATTATAATTACCGGTATTTTTCACTTGTCTGTAATTAGCCTTGCTTAAATTATGTATGCTTTACTATATCACAAGGATCACATTTACTACAAGTGTTATGCTTTTATTATTGTCTCTTGTCTAGAATACATATTGTGTGCTGCTTTCTGATAATCATATGGTTGTTATTGCTTTTTTTCATACTGATTACTGCATGTTTTGTTTTGAGTTTATAAAGATTTTCGTTGTAATACATATTTTACGATTACTTTTATGTATTTGTCTGCTATTAAATTATTTAAAGTAAAAATTAAATGAAAGCAGAGCGAAAATATGAAGTAAACAATAAGTATAGTAACACCGATGTATTAAATATTTTTTAATACTCATTGACCTTTGTTAAAACACTGATTTGTTTAACTAATTGGACATTTCATTTCTTTTAGTTGTTTGCTTTTCTTTTGCTTTATGTTTTGTTATTTCTTTTTTTTTTGGGGCTCCAAAGTAAACAAACAACCCTAATAATTTCATCATGTCTATCCATCTGTCTGTCACAGCAACAGTTTTAGACTGTCTTCTCCTTTACAAGAACAACTGTTACAGGCATTAGCTGCTTCCACAACGTCTTCCTTCGGCATTTTCTATCTAAAGCTGTCTTTTGCCATTCTTTCACCCTTAAAGTGGCTAAAAAATCCTAAATAATAACTCCTTCTTAGAGGTATATAACCATTGAGTTGGTGGTGTACCTCTAGCATGGGAGCTAGATGACTGAATTATCTAATCCTCTCCACAGGTGACCTAGCCATATGAGTCAGTTGCTGCGGATATTTGGGTTATATGTAGAGCTCTGTGTAATTTTTCTTAGACAGTAACATAATGCAAATACTAAACAATTTTTATCAGCAAATACTAACCAATTTTTTTTTAATAATTTCCCCATAGGTGTAAATAGGAAGAAAAAATTTTTTTTCACGCACCTGTAGTGTATCATTGGATAGGCATTTTAAAATGAATTGAGATTTCAAGTGTTATAAATGAAGTACATGTAAAGTTGGTTTACTTTGATGTAAAGTTTTTTATTGGTGAAGTACATGAAAAAAAATTTTTATTTACATTTAGTGTGGTGTATTATATTAAAGATCTGGTTATTATGGTCTCAAAAATATGCAAAAAAAATTATAAGTAATCAACTTAATATTATGAAAGAAAGAGAAATGGGATTTGTAGAAGCTTATGCAGAACCCTTGTAATGCGAGTTCTACTCATGCATGCTTACACAATATAACAATATAATAAATACATTTTATGATCCTTAAAGATGGAAATATCACACTTCTCTCTCGTAAGAACCATGTTGTCATAATGAATAATGAAGCTCGTGTGAAGAGATTTCAAATAGTTTGACTTGTATACATTGGGAAGTCAATTTGACCATGATTTTTACAGTAAAGCTGCAAGTACATACAAACTGTTGTAGTTGGGTTGATCACAAGGCATATGGCCTTTGATTGCGAGGCACACTGCGGGAACCTATGTACGATTCCGGGCTGTTCGTCGAGCGGGGCTGGACTGTTGTGTTTTGGATGGCTGTAAGAGATTGCTCTTGTAGCAATAAGTCTGCCATATGTATCAATTAGATACATTAAAGTATAGTACAGAAATAGTTAACGGATCAGTGACTAATAGCTACTGACTTTTTTCAGAGAAGGTCGGTGATTGACTTTCCATCAATTCAATGTATACGTCCAGAAGCATATGCCACCGACTAAATATCTCCTGTCTCTGTCGGCCCGTGTTCAGTAGTATGTTCTGTCTTTTTGACTTATAATGTTTAGACCAGTGGGAGTCGTTCTGATTTTTTTTGTCAGACAGGCTTTTATAGAATGTGTGCTGTAAAGTATTAAGTATCATATGTTCTATTTTCTCCAATTATTTTCGCACCGATTATTGCTGCTCAACTTCATTGTGCTTCAGGTTGAAACCTGAAAATTTGATTATTATTACTATTAGAAAATTATATTCTAATTAATATTGTTATGTAATATCGTTCAGGTAGTTAATTGTATAAAACTTGTAAAAATGTTTTTTAACCGTTTTAGTGCCATTGTTTTTTACTCATATATACTTAAAAGTGCCAAAGAAATCTTTTGTTTTTGATGTCATTTACCCTTGTCTCGAAAAAAAACTGTATCTCTTCCTAAAATTATCGAATTTTAATAATTTTTTCGGTGTTTTTTCTTAATAAAAAACATAATAAAATGCAAAGATAATAAAATACAGAGAAAATTATGGAAATACAAAAATACAAAGAAAATTATGGAAATACATATTGTGAACAAAAACTGAAATCAAGGTCACATCATCATTTTCGCAGTCCGGTACATCCGCCGTATCAGCAAAATAATTGTTATCGTCACTATTATCACCATGACTCAAAATTAGCATTACGCCAAATTGTGAGCGCACCACAATGTCACTCCCACTATCACTTCCTTCACGATCATTTTCACTCGAATTATTTTCGTATTCCGACATGGGTTAAAAATTTTCTTTTCCTGGATCCTTTTTATATTGTAATTACTAATAATATTATACTTTGAACTTTATGTAACACGTAGAAAGATACAAAATTAACGATACATGCGAGCGACCTCCCCTAAATTAATTTGGCAAATTTAGTTGGTACGCGCACGAACGCAATGGCGCTCATCGGCACTCAAACGGTTAAACATTTTGTGCTAGGAACGTGTGAACGTAGAAAAATTATCTGTCTTTTTGTTATAACGGCATGCAAAAACTGCTCTACTAATTCAAATGATATATAACCCAAGGTTGATGTAAGTTAAAATGTAACGTCATCTTATTGTGAAATCTTCCTGTGCATCATTTGTGTCAGTAAAACTTAATTTATATTTTGTACCTGTCGAATATTTCCTGATATTTTTTCTGTTTCATAGAGTGTCATTCCACTACTAAATCGATTGAAATTAAATTAATTTGAATGGAAACAGACATGAAGCTTGATTCAGCTTAAAATTTAAGTTACCTTTTATTTTGGTCACATAGTTTATACGAGATTTAAAATAAATATTGTTCACAATTAAATGAAACTACGTGATGTGGTATTATTTCTACTTTCTTTAATATTGTTACCACGACCTAGGTTTCGTTGTATTACAACGAAGTGGGCTATTAGAAAGATTCTTTGCTAATATCCCACCTGAAGATGTTGTAATACAACGAAACCTAGGTCGTGGTAAAGAAATTAAAGAAAGTAGAAATAATACTACATCACGTAGTTTCATTTAATTGTGAATAATGAATTTCTACAAAATTAACGCCAAATATATTCAATAAATTATCGTTGTTCACTCCCTAAGAATTGAGTGTGAAGACTTAATAACTGATTAATAGAACGTGTTGAGAGTCGGTCATACCATCCTCTTTTTGATCTACCCCTTGTTCTGTTATTGACTGATTTCCAGTGTGGGATCCTTTCTAAATTAATGTTTTCATGTGTCATAGTCATGAGAGACGTTGCAAGTTGATGAATTTTACCAGATTTTTACATTTCATTATTTTTTGGGTTCTCATCCTCTACGAATCGTCTATTTGTATTGGCCCAAATGTTTTTCACAGGAATTTTCTCTCATAAACAAATAGAATACGCAGATTATAAATATTAGTACTATAATATTGCAATTTGGTATGGTTAATGTATAATATGTATATTTATAACACCTAAAAAGTTGTAAAAAAAAATTGTTAGAAAATAGTTTTTTAAAATACCTCCCCTAATGTGAAGTGGAATTGAATTATTTTTTTCGCATACCCCATTATGTAGGGTATCGTTAAATAGGTCTTTCAAAAATATTGAGGGCTTGTCCTGAATACTTATTCGATCGAGATAATTGTTAAATTATTACAAACAATATTTAGCTTTAAAGTGATAATTTTTTTTAGACAAGCGTCAATCTGTCAGTTAAACTACTATTTTTGAATATCCGAAAAATATTCACAATAGACTACTAGTTTACGAGTAATAGTCAATCAACTTATGGTACATAGTTGGTTCTGTAAAATTTTCATAAGAACTCCATACAAGTGACTTAAATAAACTAAAAAAATAAAGTATTTTAAAATATATATTTATTACATATGTGAAAGATCTACTAGGCAATGTATTTACACGGTGAGAAATAATATTATTCAAACACGTATATAAAACCATAGTCTATTCTATGGTTTTATATACGTGAAAGTTACATTAAAGTAGGCAATTACGTAGGCGTTGCGAAAAATTGATATTTGTTTATATATTGATAATAATTTAATAGAAATACTACATAGGGTATGTAGTAAAAATATTACAAATATTGTGCCTAAATGTGTACAGAACTCTCAGTGTAAGTTCTACTCATACTTCAAAGGCTTTTTTGACATTTTCCAAGTCTCAAAACCATATGCAGCAGTCGGTGGAATAATTCTTTTACATATTTTCATTAATATTCTTTTAGTAAGTGACATATTCTTAAAGACATTGATACGTGAAGAAAATGTGTTTCCTTTGTGGATTTGTGTCATTAATTATTAATAAATATAAGTAAAGCTGTATTTTTTCCCAGCTGTAATCAACTACGAAGGTGCATTTTTAAGTTCGCTGAATTGGTAATTAGATTATTAGTGAGGATACTTAAATAAGCCATAACGAGTTCAGTGACTCATTGTTAGTATAAGTAACAAATTTTATCTTAATCGGGCCATTACTCTTTGAACTATCGTTGACCAAGTAACTCAATCGGGAAGAAAGTGAGAAATATGGAGAAAATCGAGTACCGCGCTGTTATAAAGTTCCTTATCAAACAAGGAAAATTGGTTCAAACTATACTGGAAGAGATGGCATCTATTTACAGGGAGTCTTGCCTGGGTAAAACCATGATTTATAAGTGGCATAGTATCTTTAAACAAGGCAGGGACTCACTTGAAAACGACCCACGGCCCAGACAGCTGATCGATGTCGAAAAATTAATATTGAAAGATGCTAGACTAAAAAATAAACAGTAAGCAGAGGTGTTTGAAATGTCGGATACAACCATTTTTAAAATTCTTTATGATCACCTTGGGATGAGTGTTTTTAGATCTCTGTAGTGAAGACAAGGATGAACTATTGAGTCGAATCGGTACTTGGGATGAAACTTGGTTTCATCATTATGAAACTGAGTCCAAACAGTTTGCAGTGACATAAAAAATGCACACCACAACCCAAGAAGTTTAAGGTATCACAGTCGGCTGGAAAAATCGTGGCTACAGTTTATGAGACTCAGAAAGGATCCTGTTGATAGATTATAAAGATAAAGGTATCTCCCTAACTGGAGAATACTATGCTTATGCTAACGCGTCTGTTCACGACAGTCTTGTTACGTTGGCTACTCTGCATAAGATGAGCTTCAATATTTTGAATCACTCACCCTACAGTCCTGACCTGGATTATTACCTATTCCGCAAAATTTATAAAAGAACTTTGTAGGAAGAAATTTTCAAGCTGTGGAGGAGTGAAGGACGCAGTTTTAGCTTACATTTTGGAGAAATATAAAATATTTTTGTAAAGGTATACATAAGCTAATTGAAAGATCGCAAAAATGTATTAGAGTAGCTGCTGAATACATTGAAAAAAATAATTAATTTGTATTTTTATTCCCACTTCTTACTCCCCATTCCGGGAACTTAAAAACGCCCCCTCGTACCTTGAGTAAAGCTGATTGTGAGCTTTGTGATTATGTAACTTCCATAAATTTTGTTTTGTCAGTGTGTATTTAAAGACCCGCTGAACCTCTCACCTTTATTAGTTATAAGATTGTTATAGAAATCAACACTCCTTTATTTCTACTTATTACTACTATGTCATCGACGATAGTACAACCCTAATTGATTACTGGTTCTAAATTTTTCATCGTCTCATCCTATTTTTAAATACTAATGTAACTTTCTTTCTTGCAGTACTTCCCAGAGAAATCGAGCCGTGGAATTCCTGCCACTTATCAAATTATACACTTCCTGGGATGGAAGCCAGATCCGTCACAGCCCAAGCCTCTGGCTCGTGGTAGCGGTGAATTTTCGCTGAAAGACTTGCATAAACTCGACAGTATTGTTAAGGATACCAAGAAGATAGACCTCGGACCTGATGATAAGAATAATTGAATTGTATATACATATGTATGTAATATAAGCATGTAGTCGATAGTAAATTGTGTATTATTTTTTAAAAAATGTGTTACTTTTTTTAATGGAGTGGGAAATAACAATGCAATATAAGAATTTATGTTGCCAACAATTATAATTTTGAAAATCAGAATCAGATTGAGAAGGTTTTATCATAAAACCAAAATCACACTTTAATTAAAGGAATTCACTAATAAAAAAGTACAAACTAGCCAACTAGCTTATATACTAGCTGTGTCCACATCGTTTTACATATGGACATTTGATTTCATATAAACAGGTTATAGGAAAAAAATTTAAATGAAATATGAATATATATAATTAATGGAGAATTATTAGAATTACTATTGTTAGAATTACTATTGTAACATTAATTGTACCCGATGAAATTTCACTGAAAAAACTTTTTGTTATCAAGGGTTCACCTCTTTCAGAGGTGTAGCATATAACGTACCTGATACTGTATCAAGTGAGAACGTCGGCACGAGCCTGCTATGAGCTGCTCATTGGCGGAGCACAGGGTGATCTTTCGGCAAGCACAAAGGCATTCGTACTGCGCTCATAGACAGCAATTCGGCCAGAAGACTAGGAAGTATATAGATGGGAGCTTCAAACGAACAAACAACATGGAGTGGACGGAAGAAAAAAAGTTTAAGATTAATTGATCTCTATCAAAATTCTTGCATGTTGTGGGCCCTAAAGATCGAAATTACTATAAAAGAATTTACAACTAGATTCTTGGGAAATATTGGCCAAGCAATGGGGATGGACGAAAGTTGCAAAAACAAGATGATTATACCTTATTGTCATACTACAGAAGGGAGAAAATGAAAACAAAAAAAGCCGTGGAACCAGTAAAGGTATGTAACATTTATTTATTGGTATTATTCATGTCCACATACAGGTATATCCTTATAACTAAGTAGCTAAATGCAGTTCTAACAGTTTTGTCTAAAGATACAGACACTTGCAGCTAAATTTTTGATGGAAACGAGAAAAGATAGATAATTTTATATTGCTGCATATTTAATATAAAGTGTACTTATCGAATTCTATTTGTTTACAAATTTGTTTATTTTTACTTATTTTTAGGGTTACGTACGTCTAAAGGAAAAAACCTAACCATAGATAATAGGAAAACTGCTACTCTTGCCAGTCTAACACACGCAGTCTTGCGATCGCAAACTGTAATTACTTTGAATATATAAAATTTTGCTACAGAACCCCCGTTATATGAAACCAACTTGCACTTGACTTGTTTTCTTTATAGGAACTTAAGAGATATACGACAGCAAATGGTTTGCTTTTCAAGCAATATCCTTCTTATTTAACGGAGACACTCCACGCAGAAGATGATTAAATACTATGAGTAACTTAAATTAAACTTTCATGTTATTTTGGTGGTCATTCAGCAATATTCTTGTCTTGCCAGGAAATTCTTCCTTCTGCCATGAAGTAGTCAGCTAACTCATTTCTTAGCGCTTTAACCTTTGCTAGAGAGCGGCGTGCAGCATTTCCATCATTTCTCAATCATGTCGCCAGGTCCCTTCAATTAATTACCCACCTTCATTTAATGTATCAGTGCAGTGATGTGGCATATAACACGGCCATGAGGAGTGTCGCCTCAAAAATTGGGTATGTATAACTAAGGTCATATATTATATATAACTATGGACATCACTACAGTTGTCACTTTACCTGGCTCTAAGAGCATCGGTTTCGTTAATACCTGGAATATTAATGACATAATTATGAAGATACTTTCAACCACTCTCCTGGCTCTGCTGAGTCTGTAATTGAAAATTCTTTCTTTTGATTTTTGAAGTGATTCTGACCTGGGTAAAGTTTCATCACATTCTCACTCAAAGCAAAATCAGAATCACCCAGAATAAAGTAAGGCAGTACCTTATTTCAACAGTGCAGGCATTTGCAGATCACTATTTTCAGTCATATTATGTGTTTGCTGTTCTTAAAGACTCTTCTATCCGAGATCATCCCCGACTCATCCTTGACAGCTGACGTCCACGAAGAGAAATTATAATTTGCATCCACCATTACAAACAGAATGGTGCTGTATGTCGATTTACAAAAATTCTGCTCCACTATTAAATGCTGCATATCAAAAAATGCTTAGCAGAAAGCACTCAAGAAACTCAGTAGTGGATTATAAAGCAGCTAGAAGGGAAGAAAAAAGAATACACAGAGGGAAGAAAAGGAAATTTGACGATAATCTACTCAGAGATGTTGAACATTTTAAAGGATGGAATTAAAACAGAGCTTTCTTTCGTGAGATAAACTTTGGCTGCAGGGACTTCAAGCCAAGAACAGCCAGAGAGATCCTCAATGACAAGATAAAATCAAAATGAGCATTTTCAGAATCTTCTCAACATGGATCATCCACAAACTGTTGAACACCCTACTCAAAGCAACAATCAATACCTCATTGCACCACCATCGCTGGATGAGGTTGTGGAAGGAATTCAAAACTTGAAAAACCACATGGCTCCTGGCCCAGACACTATTCTGTCATAATTTTTAAAAAATTCAGGACTAGATGCTAAGAAAATGATCCACTACTTAATTCTATCAGTGTGGAACTTTGAAACACTTCCCCAAGATTGGAAGGAATCAGTCTTCTGTGTACCACGTACAAAATACTTTCAAACATACTCTTCAATAGACTTTCTTCTTATGCTGAAAACATCATTGGTGATTACCAGTGCGGATTCAGAAGAGATAGATCCACAACTGAGCAAATTTTAAGCTCCGGCAAATCTTAGAAAAAACAAGAGAATTCCAAATTAATACTTATCACCTCTTTATCGATTTCAAAAAGGCCTATGACTGTATCTAAACAGAACGCTTAATCGAGACTCTCGAGAATTAATTCCACATTCCTGATAAACTGTTTAAGTTGATTTCCCTCACTCTAACTGATAGGAAAATGAGTTAAAATTCAAGGAAGCCTCTCTGAACCAGTCGAAACAGCAAACGATGTTAGACACGGCAATGCATTAGCGTGTCTTCTTTTAAAGATTGCTTTTGAGAAAATTATTAAAGATTCAAAAATCAACACAAGAGGCACGATCTTCTCTAAATCTGTACAAATTATTGCATACGTAGATGACATTGATATTATTGCTAGAACTCAAAAAGACCTCAAACAGGCATTTCTAGCACTAGAAGGAAAGGCCAAAAAATATACCTCTCAATAAACCAGACCAAAACCAAATACATGCAATTTGTGACCAACTCTGATTCCTCCATTAATTTTAATTTCGGTGATTACAAATTTAAAAAAGGGTGAATTCCTTCATCTACCTTGGATCTGAAATCAACACCGGCAACGATTTGGCTACAGAACTGAGGAGACGAACAACTGCAGCCAACAGATGCTTTCATGGACTAAGATTTCTGATATCCAATAATATAAGAAGAGACACTAAACTACTATTATATAAAAGCTTAATCAGATCAGTACTTACATAAGCATATGAAACTTGGACATTGTCCCAAACTAGTGAAATTTTCGAACAGAAAAACCTCAGATCCATCTTTGATGGGTTCTTTGACAATGGGTTTTGGAGAAGGAAAACTAACACTGAACCTTATCGCTTATTTAAAAAACCAGATATAAAATTTGTAAAAATTCAATGTATGAAGTGAGCCGGCCATGTAACTAGAATGTAGGAAGATAGAACGACAAAACGAATTTTTCTAGCCAAACCAACTGGCTCAAGAGGAAGAGGAAGACCCAAATTAAGATGGGCAGATTACCTACAAAGTGTTCTCTCAACTTAACAAAATGGAAAACAGTGGCGCCCAGACCCAGGCTTGGAACAGTCTGCTTGTGAAGGCCAGGGCCCACCGAGGACTGTCGAGCTACTGATGATGATTAAATGGTGCCTGTAGCAACACATGCTTTCTGTCCATAGTTCCAACGCGGTGAGGAAGGTTCCATAATTCATTAAAATCTTTGGAAAAATTTTTCCGTTCCTGGAGTTATTAGGAATCTACAACAGATGGACCAATCATTAAAATGTTATCAAATTTTAGGTAAGCAGTGATATGGAAACAGGAGATAGTGAAGAAGCGGAAGTAATCACCACCATAAGCCACCAAATAAATCGGTAAGGCCGGGCCCAAGATTACAATTGCTTAAAGAAGCTTTCTAGTTTTTTAAAAACTGCCTCATCGAAAACTAGTAAGAATACACTAAATGAGGAAATTAAAAGTGGAATTTTTCGAAAACAAAATGTTGAAATATTCAGTCACACTAAGAACATTATGCAACATGACCTATGTGATTTAATTGTTAAGGCAGACGCTCATTGCTGTAATGAAAATTTCAACAATCACCCTACTTATTACAGCACCAACCAGCCAGTGTTGGATACTATACAGCTCCCTGTAAATCAAGAAATACTGGACAGGTGTCTTCTGGACATTCGTCTCCTGGCCACCCATCTCCAAAACAGCTTTTTTAGGTTCAGACGGAATCAGATCAACTATCACAAGACGAACATCCGTCTCCGCATAGTGAGTTATCTGAACTACTTGATATGTGTGACTTCGTTTAAGCTCTCTTCGTGTCACTGATTACAGTTCGAATAAAAAAAGTTTCTTTCCTTTACATTGTCTTTTAACACATTGATGATTGCTGCACAAACTTCTGGAACGAATTTACTTATGACTTGCTTAGATATTCTGAAAGTATACTACAAACTAGTGAACG
This sequence comes from Druceiella hillmani, assembly GCA_039881145.1. NCBI lineage: Eukaryota > Metazoa > Arthropoda > Insecta > Lepidoptera > Hepialidae > Druceiella > Druceiella hillmani. The sequence continues at coordinate 1,718,987 of JAYKKI010000089.1, read as the reverse complement.
AATCACCACTTGGCTAAAAATCGCAGTTTTAGAGCCAACTTGTCTGGAACTGCCATAGCCATTCTGAACTTTGTTTCTACATTGTGAATTTTAGGACCAATCAAACTTAACAGAAGTTCAAAATCTGTAGATGACGTATGTGAGAATTCTTGAAATATCCATTGATCTCTTGCGACTTCATGTCCACTATTAAATTAGAATGATTTCTATTTTTGATATATATTTCACTTGCCAAAATCGATAAGGCCTTTTATAATTTTTCACAAGGTTGTATATCAGTATAAATGCAGCAGTAGCCACAATTTCAGAAGACACATTGTCCATGTGAGCTTATTGCGAACACTACGGATTCCGAGGCTCAAAGCTGGATACGCAGTGATGATAGACGAGGCGTATTCTCTTGCAGGTAGATACAGTATGAGAAACATTACATGATACACCACAAAGCGAGTACCCTGCATTAAATGGAATATAAATAAGGAAAAGACACTTCAATGTTACACATATATGCTTATTAAAAATTAACCTGTGTTGTTATTATACTTTGTTCTATCTTTTAATTTTTTCCAAACCATCCTTTCCATGGTGCCATTGTCAGTCATATCTCATTTCGCTTCAAAGTTTTTTTGTGTTATAGCATGTTCTTGACTTGTAATACAACCTTCACCAGCCAGACACTGGTTAGGCAGTCCTGCACTAGTAGATGGCTTTGGCAGTTCATATCATAAATAATGTGTGAGCATAAAGTTTACTAAAACGCTGATAGATGGCATTGGTAGTATCAATATTCTAATATTCATCAAGTCAAGATGTTTTTTATATTTGTAATATTCAGATGAAAGTACCCTATATGTTGCTCGAGGGTATAAACTATAGCTATACCAAATTTCATCAAAATCTGTGCAGTAGATTTTGCGTAATTAAAGAACAAGTTAACACGCAAACAGACAGACAAAATTTCTAAAACAAGTTTTCTGACTTCTACTTTCGTTCTATATGCTAAATCAGTCACACTTTTAAAATATGCTCCATGCACATTATTCACTCTCTTACCATTTTATTATATGTATAAATACAAGTTATATTATGAAGTTTATGCTTCCCCATATATGTTGATTTACCACTTCTATTTTTAGACTGTCAACTGGTAACTCCAACTTATAATTGTCTTATTTTAAATTGCAAGTTTCCAACTCACAGACTCTTAATACTGCAATGACATTAAACAATAAAAAAAAGTATTGACTATGACATTTAGAAATTTCTACATTTTTATGGTTCCGTATCTTAAAAGGAAAAAGAGTCTCACAAGATCACTCACATACCAGTCCATCTATCTGACACATCTCTTTTTCTTTAAGACTACTGAAATTTGACATAGTAAAAAACTTATAACCCACACATACTACAATTGCTTACACTCAAAACCATTGATATAATTTTAAGAAGGGGGGAAATCATGACATTTTTTACACCCTTGTAATTAGCCCTTTCAAACAATACCCAACAATAAATAAAAAAATTTATTTCATTTCTTATTTATTGTTGGGTATCGTTTGAAAGACACGAGGGTGTCAAAAATATAATGATTTTAGTATTATACCTTCAAAGATGTGTTATATGCAAAAAAATATGTTCCTACTCTAGTTCCGAGGCTGAACCTAAAATTATGAAAAAAATTAGGTTTTCATAATGTCCCGCAAAGGTTGTATCATACCCATAGTTTTCCTACAACTTTTTCTAGATATCGTCATTTTTAAAATACACAATGTTTTTACGCGTACGAAATATATAGTAATAAATAACTTTTTCTATGTTCACAGCCGATTTTCTCAAAAACCACATCTAATTGAACCCACATATTTTGCTAATTTTTAAAAAATATTAATAAAAGAATTAAAGAAAGAGAAAATAAAGGTCTTAAAAATTTTATTTTAATTTTTCATGAGTTATCATTTAAAGAATTTATTATGAGGAATAGAAAAATATAGTTGTTCATAATTTTAAATTGCATTTTTAAAAAGATATTTTACAAAATATTTCTGAAACTACTGAGCCAGAAATCATGAAAAACCGGGGTTGGTAAAATAAGACTAGCTCTGGTAAAATCTGATTACAGGAAAACTATGGTAATTATCCTAGATTTTTAAATACACACCATGTTTTTATGCCTGTGAAAGGTATAGGAGGCAATATATTTACGTTATGGACAATTAATATTTGTTAAAAATTTAATAGAAATATTATGTACCCTTACGTGTTTATAAATACCTAAATGTGTATGAAACCCTTGCAGTGCAAGTTTTACTTATGCTTGACAGGTTTATTATTATTATTATATATTTATAATAAGCAGCAATCTTCCAGAATATAAATATTTATCTCTAAATTTTCTATACTATTTTCCAAATGAATGGGTTGTAAAATTGTTGTTTTTTCATTGAATTACAAATAAAATAAGTGTTAAAGGAAAATTCCTCCTGTATCCCTAGATGTGATCTTATGTTTATCAACCAAACACTAATTGTTTCAACTAATTCTTAAGTCATATGATCTATGACATCTCTCACATTTTGAATGCTGTCCAGAATTTTTATATTTTTTCTATTCAATGGACACCTTCATTCAATTATATGGTAATATTTTTAACATCATCTCCATACAAAAAAATGTCTTTTTTTGGGGATATTTGCAATTACCTTTACAATTTAAAATAAAATATTTCAATAAAATACTGCATGAATCATTATTCTCATTGTATAACTATTTTATCTATTCGTCAGCTACCAAAAAATAAATAATAAACTGGTTGGGTTATGTTTGTTTACAAAATTATCAAATAATGTATTTGTATATTATACAAATAAATGCTGATTGTCTGTCTGTATATTGACTATATGTTTGAAAAACATAAATTTAGATCAAATATTAACTTTAAATAAAGAAAACAGAAAATAAACTTAATGGCATAATTTCTCTTCTTCACATAAACTGAAATGAATAAAAAATTCTTTCGGAAGGAGCAGTTCATAGTTTTATTAATAAAGAAGAATTAAATAAAACGTTAATACGATTGAATTGGATCTAGACAATTTTTAAAAAATTAAATAGTATATGTAATTGAAAATAGTAATTAATCCATATGTAAGATGTATATCAATATATTATATAACTTAGAGGCAGAACATGAGAATAAAATTCATTTAAAACATTAAAATTTTCTTGAAGCAATCTTAGAGTTAAACTCAAAAAAGGTGAATTATAACAAATAGGGGTTTAATAGGATATTAAAACTTGAACAATACATTAATTTTGTAAAATGCTTTATAATAAATAAGTCACCAAATTATAAAATTATTAGGTTCTACAAAACTTAATATAAAGAAGATACAAGCAACCATTTGTACTAAAAATATTTTTAGTACAAATGGTTGCTTGTATTTTTAGTACAAATGGTTGGTTGTATCTAGCCCACCAAAAGACATACAGTGTATTGAGCTGTAAAATTTTAGTTGATGCTTGATTTTGTTACCACTTTTCTCAGATGACAGAATCCAAGAGTTCATCAGTTCTATTACATGAATAGTTACATGATAGTAATCAAAACCTTTCTTGTTTTATGGGTTATTTGCAATGCAGTCACATTGAATGTATTATAATAAGAAAATTTCAAGTGCTTGTAGGTTTCATCAGTTTACTAAGTACTAAACCCAATATTTATAATGAATATATAAAGTTTACAATATTTTTGTAATAAAATTGCATGCAAGTGTCATAGCTTGCACTAGTAGCAATAAGTTTAAATGCACCATTATTATATACATACTGAACCAGTTAAAGACGTAAATTCGTAAAATTATTCAGAACTGAATATAAAAAATATTGGGTACAGAATAAATACGGAAATCATACGGGAAATGATGAAGTTATGTAGGGCCTTGAAACAGAAACCTTGAAATAATCGGACCAGATTGCGGAAATGTAGAGTAAGATGTTTTATAAGTTAACAAAGGTAAATAAAAGTAACAACTTCAACTTATATAATAGATTACAGGGGCGAATTCCAAACATATTACGTCGAATATTATATGGAATTACGTACAATTTTATTTGGAATATAAAGAAACGCAACTAATTTTCAAAGTATAGCATAAAAACAGAGGAAATGTCGGTTTTCGTTAATTTGGCACCGTTTTTTAATAAATTCAAAATATAAATACTACATCGTATGACCATAGAGTACAAAAGACCGTAGTTACAGTGCCATAAAAACGTGCGTGCAATATACTGAATGAATTTGCGAAATGAAGGAATACGGGGGTTAGATATTATTCTGTTAATACGAATACGAAATAATTTAACAGTAATTAGTTTGTTTTTGTTTTAAATGATAAACAATATTTTACGTTATATCGGTAATGTACTAATTTCAAAAGATGGCCAAACGAAGTATTCCATGTTCTTACCCTATATATCTTTAGTGGCTAGTAATAAATTATAGTTACTAGCCCTTACCAGCTGTTGCAAATGTTGTTTTGTCTAAAAAATAAAACGTAAATTTTTTTATCTCCAAATTTAAACCAACCCCACAGATTTTTCCAAGTTTTCATGGTAATCAGGTTATAATGTTTTTAGTTTTGAAATTTATGATCTTTTTCCTGTTTTTTTCATTAAATATAGTCGCTTGAATGCAAGCCCAAAATGAATTACAAACATGTAAACGAACCTCTATTTGAATATGTACCCATATCATTATTATGACTGGATCAGATGATCAATTTTGTTTTCAGATGATATAGCCATATATATTCAAATGTTTTATGCGTATTTTTATATAAAATGGTATAGAAATATGATCGTTCATCGCGCCTCCCTTGGCTTTCGTTAGAGGGAAACTAAAAGCAAAACAAATAATGCGTCTAGTGTCAAAGCAGCTGAGTACATTTAGAAATTAGTTAGAAAGATGAAATGTCAGACAAGTGGTTACACTAATCCTATCTTGTCCTTACTAGAACGACAACCTGATCTGATTATATCCGGTAAGATGAGAGTAGCAAAGTTTTACTACTCAGTATGTAATTTAAATTTCATAAAAAAATAGTTTTATAGGTAGAAAAGATATCAGTTTGCAAAGATAAATAAATATAGGTTTAATAAAAAATTTAAAAATTATTCCGTTTTTATTTTAAAATCTTAAAAACATGACTGGGTAATATGGCCATGTTTTGTATTAATACTAACAATTTCGTCGTCTGTTTTGTTTAGATATTAGACCGCCCTTTAACTTAAAATTGTTACTATATGGGTAGTAAATTAAGTTTTAAAAGATTTATCCTGCATGGCTTAAAAACATTTTAATCTCAACAATATTTATCTTTAAATTCTGTAAAAATACCTAGCCATCATCAAATAATGGAGAGAGAACAAAAGGATAAAGTATGTATCTGTTCTGTGGGATAAAGCACAGAATACATACAGGGATAAAGTGCATCTGACCGCTGACCCGCCTTATTTTTAATAATAGCAACATTTAAATTCACAATCGTGAAAGTCAAAGAAGTAATCTTTTTCTCATGTCATGATGGGTTATTTTAAGTAAATTATTTAGCTGAGCTTACCTACAGCGTTCGTATTAGAATCGTTTCTAATTAATTTTATTTTGTAATAGATATATTTCATTTAATAGTTTAGTTGTTAGTTTTATTCCTGTAAGTTACGTATGTCGTAAATATATCAACACTTATTTGTATGGAGATTCCTATATGTTTATCTCTTAAAATTCAAAACACTAGAATAAAGCGCGTATCTGTATTAAATATTGACAGCGTGTTTAAATTTTCGTGTTATTGCTAAGTCATCATAGTTTTGCGAATGTATTATGTATCAACAAAGTATACCTTAGTTCACGTTTGTTGTCAAAGTGCCAAATAATCTTCGCATTGTTTTTTGAGACGAAATATAGATTGAATCTTTTGGGGGCACGAGAAACCTCTGAACCTAATTAGTATTGGCAGGTGCCACATATTGAATAGTTATCTATTTTCTATCCATTTTTATTAAACCAGTATCAGTTGTGAAAGCTGCACTGCAATTTCGTTCGTCTGTTCGTAAACCTAAGCTTGTGTTCGCTTTGTGTCATTGGTCTTCTCATGCTGTTTAAGGTGAACAACATTTATTTCTAGTTTTACCCTATACCAGTGATATTTTTTCTACATTATCTAATCTATAAATTATTAATATTTCAAATGAGTTACAGATGCTATAAAACCATGCAATAATTAAATGATGCTTTGTTACTTGGCTAAAATTTTAGCTTCATTTACTAGTGTATAAATATTATATGTGTTCACAGGCAAAGAACTAATTACGCGACTGTTAAAGGAGTGCTTTATTTAAAACTGGTAATTAAGATAAAATGGTTATGATAACGGAACCAGTGTAATATAAGAAATTTTTTACAGAGAGCTATTTTATAACTGATAAGTTTTGAGTTTGAACAATTGTTATATTTCAATAAAATCTATGTAGTATATGCTAGAATTAATTTAATTATTATATCACATCGAGCCATCTCCTGACCCTCGAAGACAAAAATTATGCTGAATCATAGATGGTGATGGTGACGTTTTGTTAACTTTTTGTTTATAACCAGTGATCGGTTTCATAATTGTTTCTGAATTTTCATCTATGTATCACTTTTATGTTGATTGGCCATACCTAACTCATTGCAAAATCATAGACAATAATAGATTTTTAAGTTGTTTAATAATGTATGTATGAAAATATATAATCTAATTTTAAAGATTTATAATAATTTTTTAACAATAATTTCAGATTTCATAATTGAAAACATAGTGAATCTTGCCTAATAAAATTCTGCACAGCGTAGCGGAATATTGTGCCTTTCTATGGTCCGAGTTTTGAATATTGAACTGAGACATGTCGTTGAAGCCAAGAAATATTGACTTCCAAGAAACATGGCAAAGTTTGAAAGAAACCGTGAGTTGTAATTTTTATAAATAAATTTTAGCAAATTGATTTTGATTAAATATAAATTGATTAAAGCAGTACACAATATATATTAAATTTTATCAGAAATACCTTTTGTAAAATTATCTACATAAATAAATTATTTTATTTTAATACAGTCTGGTTTTTATGAATTAAATTAATAATTTAGCGAAGTATCTCAGGCAATTTAAATTTTTTACTTAAAACTTCTGACTTGAATAAAAGTTTCTTGTTTGTCTTCTAGTGTTGTAAAGCTTAAATATAAAGAGCAACACCAAAAATAGTACTGGTTATGGAGAAATACAGACCAACATTTGAACGAATTTGAATATGGATTCTATCTTACTGTTTATCCATTGTTTATGGACTTGCATCTGGCTTAGGGGCGTTCACACCACATGTGTTCGTCCTAAATTGTCGGCGTTGCTACTTCGTCCACATTCATTCTCTTGTTATTGTTACCTTTTTTGATTATTGAGCATTTACCTCCTTGTTCTAAAGACATCAATATTTTTGAAAGTTCAAAGAAAAGGAGACTTGTGAACATGGGTGATACTGAAATAGAATATAACTTTTAAAAAAGCTGGTATTTTTTGGCTTAATCGTAAAAATATTGGCTTAATCTTTATTTATATCAGCCTCTTCTATATTCAATTTTAACTCTAGCTGGTTTTTTATTTATAAGATTGCATTTTTTCAAAACTTGAAAGAAAAGGGTGCATTTTTTTCTCCAAATTGCTCAATATTTTTACTCATAGCCCCGTCCAAACTTGATGATAGTGTGGTATAATATAGCATGTGGCCTTGCCCGGATATATTAGATTCTATCAGTGAAAACTGTCTCTAAATAGCCTGCACTGTTGTCAAGTCTATTGTGAACTAATAGTTAATAAACGTTTCTATATTTCCAGGTGAAAGGCGTAGTAAGTTTGAAGGATGTGGAACGCATGGTGTGGAACAATAGGTTTTCGGACGTGTACTCACTATGCGTGGCCTATCCGGAGCCGCTTGCTGACAGACTTTACGATGAGACTAAGTAAGTTTATTTTTTCGTTAGAGGTAGTTTTTATTAGCTGTATTCTTTTTTCATTACATGTTGTTGTTGTTAGTTGTATTCTTTTTTCGTTAGAGGTAGTTTTTATTAGCTTTATTCTTTTTTCATTACATGTTGTTGTTGTTAGTTGTATTCTTTTTTCGTTAGAGGTAGTTTTTATTAGCTTTATTCTTTTTTCATTAGTGGTAGTTTCTATTAGCTTTATTCTCTTCTCATTAGAGGTAGTTTTTATTAGCTTTATTCTTTTTTCATTAGAGGTAGTTTTCATTAGCTGTATTCTTTTTTTGTTGGAGGTAGCTTTCATTAGTTGTATTCTTTTTTCGTTAGAGGTAGTTTTCATTAGGTGTACTCTTTTTTCGTTAGAGGTAATTTTCATTGGCTGTATTCTTTTTTTGTTAGAGGAGGGAAAATTTCATTATTGACATTCATTATTGTATTGACCAATTCCTCATTTGATATCCTTATTTGCTAATGTTTATAACTTTTTTATTTGTGTGTGTTTTTTTGTTCTATATCCTCTCCATTAGGGGACCGATAGGAAATAGGAAGGAAATAGATAGGAAACTATCTAGACAGAAATAAACAAAAAAACACTGCCTAGCTTGATGACATTGTTCACCAATGTACATGTCTTCATAAATTTTCCCATTATTAATCCATTGGGATGGACTCTAAATAGATATCCAAATTAAAATAATTTTCTAACATTAACTGACATAATTAAATAATTTAAGGGAAAAGGGCCAACTTAGCATTCAGGCTATTTATTTATCGATTTTAGTGTAAAGTACATAAGTCAGTCTTATTGCTACAATAGCGATCTCTTTCCATCAACCATTACAATTAATTTGGTAGGCTGTAATAAATCTTGGAATATAAAATGTTAATAGAATACTTAAAAGCAGAAAATTATAATGCGAAATATTGACAAGAGTAAAGAAGTAAAATTTAAAAATCGTCATAAGTCATTGTGGTAAAATTTAAAATTCGTCAAAAGTCATCATTGAAACGCATCAACCTATATGTTTTATTTCGATAAACGTAAAAAATGTGGCAATGCTGCATTAGTACCCTTCTTAACAATGCAATGGTGAATTTGACTTTCCCAACTATCCATTTCAGTTGCATAATTTTATAAAAGAAGGTTTAAAAAAGAAAAGGCAAAAAAATAACAAAAGTCTATTTCAAGGTTAATTTAATTTCAAGGTCAAGGTTGTTTATAATTCATAAATAAAAATTATTGCCATTTGAAAATCTTTAACACCCATAATTTGCCCAAATATCTAATATTATAAAAAATACTTTCATTTATTTTTTAAATAAACTTTTTGAACAACTATTAATATAATATTGCTTCATTTACCATTTAGATAAATTATTATTTACTTTTTAGTAATATTATTAGTCTAATTTTAATTACGATTTCAAAATAAATCTGTACACGGTTTATTTATTATTTAATGTAGCAACACTCACAATGACCAGAATATTTGAATCTTTTTGAAGGATAATACAATTTTTTTAAAATGTGGATTAGTGTTTATTGTTTGTAAAATATAGATTTCTGCATTTCACTGCTTTTTATTCAATTTTTGTAATACATTTTCGAGTGAGTGGAATTAGTGAATGTCAGTTTTAGTGCGAGCAAATATTTCAACATGATTTTAGTTAATGCCGAATACAGTTATAATACTGGTGAAGCACTTAGCATGTGCGCTGTCCAATATGCAAATCGAACTTGAAATTTAGATAAGTACAAAAATACATTATAAAACTAAATTCAAATTGAATTTTAATTATCGTCCTTAACAATTTCAATTTTAATTAGCGTCGTGTCCACAAACTAACTTTCAATTAATTTCACAAAACATTGTACAACTGTGTTAATCAAAGGAAGCAAATGTATCAAATTAAGCACATCATTTCGTTAACTGATTAGTTATTACCATTGTAATATTTAAGTGACGTATTCTACGTTAATCGAGGACGAACCTACTCTTTGTTTTCTAGTTTTTCAAACAGATAAATGACAATTCGTTTTGACACTTGACAATTTACAATACGTTAGACGTTACCAAACTGACAATTGGCACTATTTACATAGGATGCTAATACGGTAGTTGACTCATTCTAAATTTTGATATTTTTCGAACAATATTGTGGAATATAAGTTACGTAAAAACCAGTCTTGAAAAAAATTAAAAAATTGATTGAAAAATAAGCCAGTTGTAGGCTTCTAAATTTGAAGATACGGATAGACTTGGGTATATCCCTGTCTCTTTTCCTCTCGTAGAATATAATGTGCAATATTAAAAATGACCTCACAACACAGTATTGCCGTCCTTCTCTAAAGGTTAAATTTAAACTTTTATAACTCGGTCAATTTTTAAGATTATTAAAAAAATTTTTGTCAAATACCCAATTTATTCATAATTACGATTTCGTACAAAAATTAAACTTTAATTATTTTATAAACTAAGCGACTGATTTAAAAAAAATAACATTTTGCCAGATTGCATATGATTTAAAAAAATTACATTTTGTAAGTGGCTGAAGTGGCGTTATTTACTGATGGTACATACTGTATATTTATTTAATTACGTGTATTACCATAATTATATGTAATTAAAGTCAGCACTAATTAATTTAATTATCACACTTTAGTAATGTCTCATTGATAATACTATTGAATATATTTGGCGTTAATATTGTAATACAATATAATGTTGTAATACAACGAAACCTAGGTTGCGGTAAAGAATTTAAATAAAGTAGAAATAATACTTCATCATGTAGTTTCATTTAATTGTGGATAATACTATTCTAACCTCTTATTTAACATATTTTTTCCAAGAATTTGACATAGTTGTCGTATTTTTTTTTAATGGGCATAATTTTAAATGAACTTTTAATGTTTATTGTGTATTGTTGAGATTCCTTACGTAACGTCAATAGGAGTCTAGATTTGTTTTTTCTAGTTTTATGATACGCCAGTTTTTAGAGTTCCACACCTAAAAGGGAAAAAGGGAATACTTTTGGTGAAACTTTGTTTTCTCACATAGAGAAAACAAAGTTTATAAAGTTATAAAACCATTTCGTACAATCACAAAATTTTGTCAATACGAAGAGTTATCTTCCTGCGTAGACACAATTTTAAAATTGTATGTTTTTATAAAGTTGCATACCTATAAATCTAAGGCTACAAATCCTGTCATGGGCGTGCCAATACGCTCTTAGCCATATTTTTGCTGAGATATGTAATCAATGGAAACCATGTTGTAGTCAGCTGATGCTCTAAAATAAGCAGCATTTACGTCTGCATATACACATTCCAAACATTTAATACTTTGTCTAAATAGATAAGAATCATATCTTTTAACAATGGACTCAAGCAGGCTTAAATTTAATACTATGCACCCACAGTTTTAACGTGTATTTCAAATGAATTTATAAATGAAAACTTATTAATTTCAAATTGCTATACCCCAAATTGGGTAATTCATTTTACCAGTGTTGTGATTTGTCTGTACGTTTTATATTAATTTATATATTCGATAAGGATAATCAATTTCCAAAGGTTGTTCACTGTATAAGCAATCTGACATTAAAATTGGCCTTGTGATTTAATGAATTTATTTTTATAGTACAAATAAAGTACTGAGAGTGAATCTCAAAAATGGGCCTGGTGTTACATAAATAGAATATAGTTTTTGAAAAAGCTGGTATTTATTAAAATATAAAAAGTTAAATCTTTCAGCGATTGAGAATCAGGAAAAAGCAAGAATAATACAAAACGAAAAAATGGTATTTTTGTAAACATGCATGTTATATTTTTAATATAACAAGAATTATTAAAAATAAATAAAAATAAGAAAATCTAATGAAGTACATAATACCTTTTTAGAAACGATTACAAAAAGTAATCAATAACGATTGCTTTATTTAATTTGTAGCCTTTGCCTAGATTAAGAAAAAATAAACTATTAAAGACATTGACATTCATTCTGTCGTCAACATGAATGACCTTTTCCTTTTTTTGACGATCTTGTTAGGCCTGTGAGTGTCATGTATTATGTTACATGTGTGTGTCTTTATCTCTAATGAAGATATAAGGTAGCAAGTTTTTTATTTAAATAATCTGGTAACATTTTTTCATTTTGTAATAAAGTTATATAAGATAGAATAAATCATTTTTCAGAAATTTTATTTTTTTATTCTATATTTCTAAATTATTATTACATTTAAACATTTCATTGGCGTAAACAGAACCTCCATAAAAAGAACTTATAGAAGTACCGATAAAATCGATTTTTCTTTCTCTGGAATAATAATTGTATTGCTCAATATTCAATGCCCAATAAGAGTTTTGCAGCATCGCACCCTATCAATAACGATCGCTAGTGTAGCACTTTGACAGTGCTACAGGGCGCCTGGTGTGTCATTACACACCAGGCGCCCTGTAGCACGGTTAACCCTTACACCGTAATCATCTTATATCTCAACATTTTGTATATCAATATTAATATACAGCTGACACTAGTCAACAGTTTTACCTTTATTACTTAGGTAACAATATTCAGCAGCTTAATATTCTTCTTCCCCAGAACGTTCCTTGAGGAGCATGTGGCTGGTCTGCTGGAGCGTGTGAAGGGGCCAGGAGTGCTAGATGTGGAAGCGACTGATGATGGATTACTCAAAAGGTTGGTGTTTCTTGTGTTCTTTGTAAGCACTCGCATAAAATATACATTCAAAACTTCAATGTAATTATACAACATGAAATATTTTTTTGGACCAGACATCCTTTTAAATCTTTAAACAGTTTGACGTACGGGGAATTTGGTTATAGCGCAGGTGGAGGGAATTGTGCGTTTTGTCTTCCACCGAAATCTTGTGCATGGAATTGGAGAGAACAAACAGACATCATTTTAAAAGACTGAAACAACTGACCACCTAAAGAACAACGTTATACATGACATTCAAGTCTACTTTATGTGAAACAGTTATTGAAAACTGAACACTACGGGTATGCGTCACTAGACCAATTGATTTCTCTAAAATCTTTTTTATTGTGTTTAATATCACCAAATATACCTCAAAACAAAAATAAAAATTGAAACTGTATCACGTGTACTAATTATTGTATTTAAATTAAAAAATAGGATACCCTATTGATATTTGATGGTTTAATTCAAGATATTACGAGGCGTGGACGGAATATAGTGGTGGAGTGACCTACCTCAACAAACTGTATCGCTACCTCAACCAGCAACACATCAAGAAACAGAAGGTTCGTTTCTTTATACATGCATATGTTTTCCTATTGTTTATATGTACAAATTTTATAAAAGACTTCTATTGAGAATTTTAACCAATATTTCCACGTAAAATTTTGGAAAACGAGAAGGATTTAGAAAATAAGTTTTTATATTTTAAAACGCTAAAATGAAATGTTTAACTGGTTGTTACTTTCTTCATAAATCAGTTGTCATTAATCAATAGCCAATTATCATAGCACTCGAGAGCAACAACCAACTATGCATCCATCTATTTAACATCTGTAGAAGTTTGGAAATAACTTAGGAAACAGAGCCTGTGTGAAAGAATATTAGGAATATTCTTTTTAAGTTTCTGTAGTGGTCCATCTGTCTGTTACTGTAGTAGTCCATCTGTCTGTTACTGTAGTAGTCCATCTGTCTGTTGTCCTTACAGTTTCTACAGTTTTATCCTATGTATATTTTATAAGATATGTTCAATCATATAATAAGTAATTTTTTGGCCCCACTTTGCAATTGAAAAATTTTTTTTAATATACCATGTATTTATGGAGCTAGAAACCCAGTGCTAATAGATAATCCAAAGCGACTTAATGGAGGGCAGAGAAAGTGATACTTTTATCTCTATAAGATATAAAATAATTCTTGGTACGAAATAAAAAAGTTTCAAACTGAAAGTTTGGTTAATATATCTCAAAGAAGAAGCGGTACTATTAATTCAAGTATGGCACCTAAACTATCGACACAGTTTTGCCATCTTAATATCCATTTTTAAACCCAGCAGTGAAGAAGCTTGAAGAGTGAGTTGTGATAAAATCTTGAATGGTGTTTTCTACAGCTTGTTGGGAATCAAATATACTTACAAGAAATTGTCCAAGACCTAGAAAAGATGGTAATCAATAGGGTGAGGTGCAGAGAATACAGAGGGTCCCAGAGAGTTTCCAAGTCCAGCTCTTTTAGTTTGATCAACACTCTTCGTGTTACATATGATTGGGCATTGTTCTACTAGAGAATTGACATATATTCATTAATTTCAACGGCTTAATTGCAAGGTCTCCCATTATTTCATCTAACAGGTCACAGTAGATAACAGTTTCATGATCAGTGATTGATCAGTTTTCATGAAGTTGTAGTGAATAAAACCAGAGCTGGGTAACATTAGCTTTTCTTGCTGAATATTTGGTTTTGAAATGTATTTTGGTAATTTGTCTTTATCTATCCGTCGTCGAATATTTGTGATAGTCAAAAGTATCCACTTTTTAGCACACCTAACGGTCCTATGTAAAAATAATTTGCCTTTACGTTGCAAGGGTAAAGAAAGGCAAGCTCAAAACAATTTTTGTAATGACACTTATTTAATTCGCACGGAAAACCATCTATTCAGGTGTTTCAAATGAGTAAATATTATTGGGATCGTTACGTCAAATCTACTAATTTACACGTAATTGGAGATGTATCTGCGTCCACACCACGTACAGTTGTTAGTTTATCATTATCCACCTTGCTCTCAGGTTGCCTAAATTAAAGTAAGTTAGATATTTATAGTTTGAATAATATAAAAAAATTCACTGAATTTGGTCGACAACATGACAGCTACCTTAACCAGTTAAAGATAGAACGTGACCACATTAAACAACAATAAAAACTTATCTTAATATGAGCCATGACATATATAAAGAATAGAAACATATTTTTGTCAGTCTTTTTGCCAAATTATTCCAAACATAACTCTTTTTTGATCTAAAACATAACCTCAAATTACTCTTATATGGGTATGCTTTAACTGTTATTTTTGTAGTCTAGATAATAGGGCATACACATAATTTTTTCTTTGAAATGTTCATTTTAAACACTAATGGTTTGTGTAGATATCAGATGCGGAGATTATCTATGGGTCATCTGCTGCCGCAATGGACTCCACCAATCCGGACAATGCAGGCAAACTTGAGGTTAGTGTTGAAACAGTTAATTCATCTTGTATTCCAGCGGGTATTACATTATTGAATGACTAACACTAAAGTTAACATACTTATGTCTATGTATAGTTTTTATTCTTCCAGCGGCTAATACAGTGTAATAGTTTACAGAATAAATTCAGTAAGTCTGGAATTTCAACCAAATGTAGGTTTTTTATATTTTCTTCATATTTGTGATCCACAAACAAATTTTATATGAAGCAAACAATTCCCACCAATAGGCTATTTGACTTAAATTTTTAAATTGTTCTATTTTACATTATAAGCACACTACATTTATATTTCCAGGATACATGCCGTATTTTTTACATAAATCACTTTTAAAGTTTGAATTTTCGAACTCGCAATAAAAACGCAATTAATGGCGGCTAAAGTGACGTCACACACAATGTAAACAAACAATCCTGCCCACTGAAGGGGATTATTATTTATTTTCTTATTAAAATGGTGTACAAATGCTGTGTAGTGACACAATGTACACATACGTCTATAAAAAGTCGACACAAAGAATTCGTTTCAGTGCTAACAAATCTTAAAAGACGAAAAAAGTGGCTGCAATTAGCCCAAAGAGATCCAAACAGCATTGTAACTCATTCAAATGTTTTTATGTGTGAAGATCATTTCGATATAAGTAATATTTGTGTTTTAAACATTATTATCGATATCAATGCATATAAACTAAAAGAATAAGAAATTAAATTTTGGTATGAATGTGTTTTAGTACCAATGATATTTTGACAATCGTTAGTATTTATCTAAATTTATATTTTTGATATGATATGAAAGAATTTACATTAAAAACGATATGTTTAAAAAAATTCTGCAGCAGACGATTATTTATTATAAAAAAAAACAATTTAAAAAATTTCATACCTGGTGACTTGTTTGCAGTTAGTTCACTTTATCTTTTATCGCTAAGCACTTATTACACAATTAAAAATATAATTTCTTACAAATTGTTAAGTATTTATAATATAAATATAGTAAATATTTAATTATCCAACTCGAATATTTACTTAATCTGTCAATTTTAACAATAACATCTTGTTTATCCAACAACATTCAGGAAAAGTCTATTTGTCTATGATTTATGTTTGGAATAAAATTATAGTGCTGATACATACATTAGCAAATGCATTGCATGGGAATTAAATAAATTTTTTTATACATTAATTATGACCGGAAGTTATTTTAATTCAATATATCATTTCTAATGTATTTCTTTTTATATAATATAATACGTAATAAACTCGTGTTATAAAAAAATTATATTAAATGCAAAAGGTGATAGTTACAAATAAAAAAAAAAAGGACCATAATTTAAAGATTTAAAAACTTATCTATATATATATATATATAGACATGTGTGTGCATGCATGCATGCATGTGTGTGTGTATTTATACCTATATTTAGCTATCTTCTGGTACTTCAACATGATAGTCTCTGTTCTTTTCACCTTTATGGTTAAAATCAGAGTCATCCTCCTCCAATATCGTTCTCTTAGCTTAGATAGATAGCTAAACATAACACTAATCAAATATAATAAGCATTGACAATATGAAATACGTGACTTTCTAACCCTCACGTGGAATGCCCTTGTGTAAATAATGTTTCATCACGGATGGCAGCAATACATTGTTGTAGAATGTGTAAATCTTACAGCAAGTCATGATTGACCTCTTGCGCCTGACCCCACAGCATGCTCCAAGAATATGATTATGTATAATTACATATCCTAGACTAATGGTACGACTACATATCCTAGACTACATTCAGATTCTAATTGAAAAAATAAACATCACACATAACTTCACAACATTGTTAAAGTGATCTGTGCTGTCAGTCAGGCTGAAGAAAGTTAAGTTCAAAGATGACTTATTATAAAAATGTAGTTTTCCAAGTAACCATATTATATTTATTAGGAAATTTAATTCACTGAATTTGTGCTTATTATATCCGTTTATTATTTTGAATGGTCATTTTCTTTGCGAAAGGTTAAAATGACGAAGTATGTACGTTATTCCTTAGACTATGTCATTCGGATGAGGTTTTCCAAGTCATAATGAATAAATACTTCATATTGATATCCAACTGAAATTTTTGTAATAATTTCTTATATAGTATTCCTATATATACCAAGTTTCATCTTAATTACGTCATTAACCTGACGGAAGAAATTATAGGCTTTGGGGAAAATCAAATTCTAGAGAAAACACAACAAGTCATATTGAATGAGATGTCATTGGTTTATCGGAACTCTTGCTCTAGTATAACCATGATTTACAAGTACCATAATCTTTTCCTATAAGGCAGACTTTAGATCGAAGACAACCCGTGCTCAGGACGGCCGATTGAGGCCACTTCCTTGAATATTGTTGAAAAAGTTAGAAAACTTGTATCATAAAATGCCCAATTAAAGAAGAAGCAGTTGGCAGAAACGATTGGAATATCTTCTACAAACATTGTGAATATTCTTCATGCATACTCACATTGCTGCAGAAGCAACGTGTCAAGTGTAAAGAGGATAAGGATAAAATTTTGAGCTGAGTTGTGCGACGAAACTTGAGTTCATCATTACGAGCCTGAATCTAAGTAGGAGTCCATGCAGTGGCTTAAAAAGAGTACCCCACCCTCTAAGAAGTTCCCTCCTTATTTTTAAATTCGATGAGTAGGATATCCTCTGTTTTCTGAGATACAGAGCTCATTGACTTTAAAGAAATAAGGATGTTTCTATAGAGGGAGCGTAACATGCTGGTCTACTTGAACAGCTTAAAAAAGCATTGAAGGAGAAAAGCTGAGGGAAATTAGCGTAAGGTGTGTATCTTTTGCATGACAATCCACCTGTACACAAGAGCCATGTACCATGTATCCTTTCAAATGTTGCAACAACCACCTTACAGCCCAGATTTGGCCCCCTGCCACAATTATTTTTTTCCAAAAATGAAAAAGGAACTTTGTGGAAAAAAAATTTGGTGATGATGAAGAGGTCAAATCTGCATTTCAGCTTATTCAAGATAGAGAGAAAACAGTTTTTTTTGAGGGTATAAATAAATTAATTGATAGGTCAGAGAAATGTATTAGGGTTAAGGGAGAACATATTCAAAAGAATGTTTTTTTTACCATCTACCCCATTCTGCGAACTGTTTGGCCTTCCCTCGTATCGTCCACAAGCGTAAAAATATTGTGGATATTTAAGTAATCATTTTGCGTCATGTAATTATTTAATTATATTGGCTAGTATATCTTTTCCGGATATAATAAATATACACAATGTTATTTTGAGCCTGAGTATATATTTAAGTCACTTGTGTTGAGTTTCTATGAACTTTTTACAGACCCAACTACATATCATAAGTCGGCCGACTATTACTCGTAAACTAATACTCCTACTTAACTGTGATAATTTTCTTTTTAATTTTGTTATATATACTACTATTCTCAATACTTTTCAGGTATTGAAAATAGCTTTTAACTGGTAGGCGGTGGGTACACGTAAGTCTAAGAAAAATTACCACTTTAAAGTTTAATATTCTATAAACGAATCCCCGTATCAAAAAAGCCTTTGTCACGAAGGCTACCCAATACCCATTTCTTTTAAAGACTTAGTCAACATTAAAGTAAACAAAGGCATATACGAAAAAAAAATTCACTGCTTATTAAATATTTTGTTTCAAAACTTTATGGGCTTTATAAATATATATAACTATGTCAAATATCAGCCGTATATATCTAACTATGTCAAATTTCAGCAATAGTTAGCGAGTGAAATGACTGTGACATACTGACCCATGTGGTGAAACTATAAGGGTCCTAATTTGGCTATGGAACCCTAAAAATGGAATTTTAGGTTCTTATGTCAAAATGTGTAGAAAATAAAAAGACAATCCAGCTGTGTGTATAAAATAATAAAAAATTCCTAAACAGCTCAAATAACTTATTTAGTGAAATCTTGTAACTGATATTGGCATTCTTGTTCATGAAAACGCGTAATGAGAAAAAAATCAAACCCAACTATCAATTTAACTTATACTTCAGAGAGGTTTGAATCGAACTTCAAGGCATGTTAGTCTCAAGTTAGATCCTTAGATGTATTTTTGCTTTTTTGACAAGTGATGTCTTGTGAAATACATGGTTTCTTTAACATTGGTAGCAACAATATATATATATATGTATATATATATATATATATATATAAAAAAAAAAATATATATATATATATATATATATATATATATATATATATTCACAAAATATGCAATTTTGTAAAAATCCTGCCCTTCAGAACTACAACACACATAAAAACATTCTTATATAGATCAATATCTTTATTTGAAATTCTTTCCATGTTTATTTGTCTGATTAATGTCTTGCTACAAATGACAGATAAAATATCACCACATACTAACAGCTGATAATGTTACGTCAGTCTGCAACAAATTAGATATGACAGTAACTATGTGGCAACAGGCACACCGAGATGAGTGTTGGTTCAAAAAAATTTGTTTATTATATGATACGAACTTATCATATAAAAGATTTATTATATAAGAGATTTACCTTATTGTGCTCCAACATATAACGTTGGGCAATAAAACAGTATGTGTTTATTGTAATTGACTGGTAGAAGGACTTTTATAGCAATCGGGAGGCTGTGGGCAAAAATACCAATCAGGACGGAAAATATTTTCTCTATTTGTAGTATATACCTTCAGTTCGAGAAAATTTCAACATGTTTTTGAATAAAAGTCGAAATTTATCGGAAACATATCTCTGATGTTACAACGTTAACCTACATAATCTTAGTCTTCTCAATAACATGTTAAACAATTTTAACACTCTAAACTATGTGTTAGCTCCATATTTACAGTACTAGGTGTCCATAACCTGGGACTACGTTCTGGAAGCCGCCTGGCCTTCGTCATTCCTAAACATTGAACAATGTTCTATAAACGCCCAGTAACGTTCAAATGTCATCTCAAAATTCATCAAATAAGTATATAATGTATATACTTTTTCAGTTCACACAATTGACAACAGTATGAATTCTAATTTTTTATGTCTGTCACTATAAGTTGTTTGGTTAACTGTAAGAGATTACTCTTAAAACACAAAGTCACCCTTATGTATATTTGTTATAAATAAACAAATAAACGTTGCGTCTTATTTATTTGATGTTTACCAGAAATAACTTTTCGTACTTGCTGTTCAATCTATTGATTCATACCGAGTGGCGACAGAGAGCGACTAATTACTTGCGTATCAGTAATTACTGGAGTTGGTTATCACTAGAGTTGTATCAATAGATGGAGTAGCGATTCAGCTGCCTCTTGAATACAAAGAGATGGGGTATTGTACGTCACCTTGACAGTAAAGATAGCTATTATAAAATATAAGGCAGTAAAAGTTATGAAACTACATATTTTTGTGATATCTACCTCGATGCATGTTTTTCAATGCATGTGTCCTGAAGTACCTATTATATGATGGAAAATTATTAAGCTTAAGAGATGAGATAACTGTTACATAATTTAAACTTAAATTTATGTAATAAATAAATCATGATAAGCAAAAGGCTCCGATTTACAGGTGAGGTGTATACCTCACCTCTAACATCAGACAAAGACATGTACTCACCAAATGTTGATACGCAATGGAATGTAGACGAAATGTTGATACTCAATGGAATTTAGACAAAATATTGATACGCAATGGAATTTAGACGAAATGTTGATACGCAATGGAATTTAGACAAAATGTTGATACGCAATGGAATTTAGACAAAGTGTTGATACACAATGGGATTTAGACAAAATGTTGATACGCAATGGAATTTAGACAAAATGTTGATACGCAATGGAATTTAGACAAAATGTTGATACACAATGGGATTTAGACAAAATGTTGACACACAATGGGATTTAGACAAAATGTTGATACGCAATGGAATGTAGACAAAATGTTGATACTCAATGGAATTTAGACAAAATATTGATACGCAATGGAATTTAGACAAAATGTTGATACACAATGGAATTTAGACAAAATGTTGATACGCAATGGAATTTAGACAAAATGTTGATACACAATGGGATTTAGACAAAATGTTGATACGCAATGGAATTTAGACAAAATGTTGATACACAATGGAATTTAGACAAAATGTTGATATGCAATGGAATTTAGACAAAATGTTGATATGCAATGGAGTTTAGAAAGACTTCAGAATACTTAAGAGTATTAATCAAGCATAAAGTAAGAGTATATAAGACAGCTTATTCAAGAGTATGACACGTTACGAACGTTTAGTATGCGCACGAGCGCGATGGCACTCGTCCGCACTCTAACGCTTAAACATAAAATAGACATGTTAATAAATTTTTATCGCTGTTAAGAACAACTTTAACCATCATATTTTTAATATTACTCATAATGGGTAGTCAAAACAACATAATTTCAAACTCTATGCAAAAGTTTTTATTTGCTTGTGTTTCCAGCCTCATTGACAATAATATGGTTTAGATATTTTAGTAATCATTACTACTCCTGGCTTCTGACGTCGCCTGGATATGGAAACCGCTGCACGAGCAGTTGTTTTCCTGCAGGAGGATGGGCCACAGAAATCGGTGGGAATATGCCTTTGTGTCTCTCTATGGCTATCTGGAACCTGTGAAAATACTATAGGAAAATAAAAACCAGGTGACGCAGTGTAATCGGGGAGAACTCTAACCACAACTAGCGTAAAACACTGGTATATCTGATTAGATGCATATCTGAAGCGTAATGTCACCGTCCACACCTCAGAAAACAGGCTACGTCAAGCTCCGTATCTGTAGCCTTTAGTAATCAGACTTTGTGTAACAGACTAAATGAAGATGCACTATGATTCAGGATTTGAAGATATAAAACGACAAGGGCTTATTGTGTAGCACGTTTAACTTGGGCTGGAGGATTATAGTCATTACTGATGAGTGTAAGATGAAGTTCTATAATTATGGCAAATGAGCAGACATGTGGATATGAGAAGCTGAACATTTTATTGAAACGTATAATTGCCGTAAGGTATATGGTATAGCTTGGAATAAGTTTAATGGGCAAAACAGAGGTGATAATTCTGGTTGAGTGTACTGTAACCGCTGCCGATTGTAACCGATGCAAGTCATCCAAAATCATGACATTCCATTTTTATAGCGATAGGAAAAAGATTTCAATCTATTACACAGCAATGATTACGGGCATAACTAATACTAATGTCCCTAATACCAGTTTTGCTATGACCAATGATGAGGCATGACTTCAATTCTATTTAATATTTATGGAATTAGTTGAAAAGAATCTAAAGGAAAACTAGAGTGGTATGAACAGTCGACACGAGCTCATAAACGCTTTAAGTTGGGAATTACACGTCTGATATAGAGTATTTGAAACCGGCCAAGGAGAGGAGATGCAACTCGCTACTAAACATCATCCCTCACCACAATTTTACAAACTTATGGTATACTTTCTGTGAATTTCCCATGAAATTTTTTTTATAAGAATTTAAAAAGTATTATAATAAAAAATATCACTTGTCGTATTTAACCCCTTGACCTGCACGCCCATTTTTATGTAACATTAGGGCTCATAATCCTTTCAATAAAATAATGATTTCATTAATCCGAAAGTATTAATTTTATTGTAGTGAATTTTTTTACATAGCAGAGAAGAAATGTAATTATAACATAGTCGAAGCATTTGTACCTTACGTATGTAGTTATGTATGTAAAAAAAAAGGCTTATAACTTAGAAGTCTTTACAAAACATAATTTATATTATTACCATAAAAAAGCAAAGATAATTAAACCTAAATAAAAAAATCATTTATCCCAATAGACATTTTTTATTATTTAGTTTTTGGCTAATCAAAAACTTAACTGTAGCCATCTTGCGCGGAACGATAATTATATCGGCAAAAAAAACTGTAACGCCATTGACAAATGAATTACCATTCTATCTGTTATTTCGTTCTTTTATTGTAATTGTTTATATGTTTATCTCACATTACTTGAAATATGTAAGTTTGAACAGCACTAGCGCAAGGCGTTGCTTATAAGCGACATGAACACTCAAGGGGTTTAACAATTAATGTAATATTGCTTTAAACATCTGTCCATATAAACTTTATATATACGGAAAATGTTCAAGATTTTCAGTTTACAACAAAAAAACAAAACACGGTATTTTGTTTTGGGTAGTTTAATTTTTGTCAATTGGGTAAAATGTTTAAATTTACTCATAATATTTCATAATTTTATATGTGATCGGTAACATCACCACACTACACCATATACTCACAGAAGAATAACATACCTTTCACATGTATAAAAAGCTCAATGCGGATCGCCTTCATGAGATAAAAGATTAATGCTTTTGTGAAAATTTGCTAAACGGCTCTCCATTGATTGAACAGGTGGGTGAACTTGGCCTGGTCACATGGGAGAGAGGTCTCATAGCCCCACTTGCACCCGCTCTCACCGCACGCATTCTCGGCGGAGTGGCAGAAGCCCGCGAGCGCTTGTTGGCCTGTCCCACAGCCTCAGCTCACCACGATGCAATCCTGCATGTCGTCATCGACAGCCTTGTGCAGGTAACTTGATGTGTAATAGCATTGTTGACATGTTTTGATTTATTACACATTATTATTTTACACATTTTACTTCACAATCAACTGAATCAGAAAGCAGCTTCTTCCAGAATTATTAACAAGAATATCTGGAAAATATTTACTGATTTAAAAATTTTAGCTGACAAATTTATCTGTACGACATTAATTTCAACATATCTCTAGAAGTTTCTGAGAAAAAGGCGTTGATAGACAGACGGGCGGACAGACAACCAAGTGATGCTATAAGTGTTCCATTTTTTATATTAAGGAACGGTACCTTAAAAATACAAGATTTCCATTTCTTTGATTGACAATTTATATAAAACTTTTAAATATCTTTTGTTTTTATTTTCTTTATTCAAGCGACATTATATGGGCTTTCGCTGGCCTCTTAAATTAAGAGAATAATGTCAGCCATAGTAATCAGTGGAAAAGTTTTTTAATATTTGCAATTTTATCCACTCAAGCTGGTCCTTGATAAAAATCTTCACCAAAGCTAAGTAACCTAAACTAAGCCACTCAAAGAATATTCGATAAATGCAAAGATGGAATACCCTTTCTTGCATGGATTTAGTGATTCTCCAGTGGAAAATCTTTTTTTTTATTGGCCAGTTTATTATAGACAACAAATAAACACATTAAAAAAAAATAATTCATTATTCACAATTAAATGAAACTGTGATGTGGTATTATTTCTACTTTCTTTAAGTTCTTTACCACAACCTAGGTTTCGTTGTATTACAACATCTTCAGGTGGGCTATTAGCTTTTTTATTTAAAGATCTTTGTTAATAGCCCACCTGAAGATGTTGTAATACAACGAAACCTAGGTTGTGGTAAAAAACGTAAAGAAAGTAGAAATAATACTACATCACGTAGTTTCATATAATTGTGAATAATGAATTTCTACAAAATTAACGCCAAATATATTCAATAATTCATTCTCTTGACGGATTAAAAGGAGTTAACATATCCTGGCCCCATTGCGAGTGGTACATGTATCTGCTTTGTTCCATTGATTGGTAGCGTATATATACGTCTTATTCAGTATACAATAGAACTATGTTTAAATATTCATAAGCGGCTTACTATATTCTATGTAATGTAAATTTTATTTTAAATAAATAAAGGTTATTTATATGTCTAATAAATAATACTAAAAATCATGTATTCAAACCTTGAAGAATGAATAGTTCTAAAAATATTTGCATTTCGTTTGAATTTATTTTTGACAAATTGTGTGTTCCTTAAATCTCGTTTAAATTCTTCTGGCTGCTTAATATGAATTGTTTCTCGTAGAGATTTTTTGTCTCAGTTACAGTTAATCTCAAAATGTCAGCTGTAAAACAACATTCAGAAATATGTTTTATTTTACCATTATGCAGAGGACTTGATGAACAAGGGGTTTGGGGTTATAGGTACTGTAAGCAATAGATATACGCAAACAAATTTATCTGTCGTAAGCAGAGAAACGCACACAAATTTTTATGTAATCGTCATAAGAGTCCAAGTTTGTTATTTAATGAAACCACTTATACTGCATACCTAATGTAAACTTGCAACACTAATCTATAGAATACCAGTAGGGCTCCATAATTTTTTTTTTCAATTAGTATCAAAAACACATTTTTTATGGATGCAAACAGATTTATTGTTTTTAAAATGCTGTCCATTATGATTGATACACTATTCCTTGGGTTCAAACCAATTAGGCACATTACTGATTAACATAGAACTGATTACACATCAAAGATTCAAAAAACCTGCTGTTCAAAGGCCTCAACAGCTTCTTTGGACAAAGAAAATTGTGTCTGCAGTATGTTCTTACAGTTGGGAATAATAAACAAATTGATGTCAAATAAAGTCAAGACTGTAGAGTCGAGGGCCCATGTGTATTAGCTTGTACTATCGTGGTGAAGGAAGATTCGGTGTTTGCCTTTGTTTTTCTATATCAAATTGAAAATTTAGAGTAAACAGTCGTACTCCAATTCTGAATTCATCGCTGCACTATTTGTCAAAATCTATTTTGGGATCACATACATAAATCTAAGATTTTTTTTTATCTGTGATGGTATTGTAAACGGATTTTGTGTGACCTCATTTGAATTTTTTTAGCATTTTCTTGCATCATTTGATGTGAACATTTTATGAATGGTGATCAAATTATCTGGTATCCAATGCGAATACGGTGTCCGAACAGCCAAGTGTTCACACAATATTGAATAAATATTAGTCACACTACCCGAGGTCAATAGAACCACACATGTTGATTTTCCTTTATCATTTGGCATCCACACTCAATATTTTTCAGCACCACGACTAAATTTGGATACTTTTCACGGTACTTGTGAACAATGATCATTTCTCTTTGAATTTGTTGTACTAATTATAAATTATCTAAAGGGTCCATGCTTCGTTGTCAAAAATCAATTGCAGTTGATCCATCAAAAGTTATAATAAATAATATGAAAATTTTTATAAAAGGTGAGACGAACTTTTTGAGTCACGTAGACAACACAAAATTGAAGCTTATATGTCAAAACGTTGTAATGACATCTGCTGTCAAAAATATCGAATTTTTAATGGAATGGTCAAAAAGAGAACTTATTGAGCAATCCTCATATCAATTTGAACCTTTTTATAGACATATGAACCATTGCAGATCTGCACGTACAGTATCTCGTACCAAGAGTATCTGATTTCAGATGTGGACTTTTAATTGATAATGACATATTCTAGAAAAACTATAACAAAAATATATCTTTTGCCATTTTAACAAAACTAAAACTCTAAATTCTTTGTTGAAAAACAACCGATGATCATATTTTGATCCGTTTGATCGAAAACCATTTTAGTTATTTATAACATAACAGATTCCAGTACCTGTTAAACAGTCCTTTTAGCAAATCACTCTCCTGTACAAAAACAGGTTATGAAGACAGAACAACTATCAAAGTGAAGACAACTTCAAGAATGTTGTCTTAATGTTGATAGTTGTTCTGTCTTCATAATGTTTTTTTGTCACGTACGTGTGACATCAATCTAACACATTCTTTTTTCCTTTATTCATTGAGATAAAATAGTCTACAAATTATAAATAAAAATAATACGAAAAATATGTTTTATACACATATACAAATACGTTCTAAAAACAAGAACATCGTTCAGTCCATTGAAATATGACTGTCTTATGGAATGTAAATGTATAAGACACACTGTCATTCAGCTCTATATTGTAAATTTACTTTACTTAACGTATATATTAATTAACGCATTGCCATAATGGTTATCTTGACATTTGCATTAAAAACCGGCATGTTGTATCACACTCACATTGCCTTGCCGTTATTGGTCTTTAACATCCTATACTAGTTTTTATTGATTGCTTCATATAATCTTATGAGCAGAATGGAAAGAACCATGCTGTTTCGTTCATGATGACAGGAGATGCATTTTTATAGGTTATTTTGTTTTGGTTATGTGTCAAGTAAGATTTATTCGTTGTGTCATTTTCTTTTCTACACCCCATCCTGGCCATTTCCCTAATGTCTTGCTATTTTGCTTTTGCTTTATTTAATTTAATATTTCTGTATTTTTCATATTTTTATCTACGTATGTAACTACGTCATTACCTGTCATTAATAAACATTCAGCAGTCATTTAGAATCTACCACAATACTTGTTTTCCTCACTTGGTTCATTCTGGTTCAGCAATCTCTCCAAGATTGCTCTTGTAGCAATATGTCTGCCACTGTAAACTTGGTATTCTAAGCTCTTTTCCTAAACTTTGGTCCTTTTATACTTAAGAATATTGTTATTTTTATATAATTTAACATCTTTTGCAGTCCAATTTTCCGAAATGTATTATTATGGGAAAGATAGCTCTTGTAGCAATAGGTCTGCCTTATATACTTTACATTATAATAAATAACGACATAATTTTGAATGATCTCTCATAAAATATAATAAAGAACTCAAAGATGTTAAAGTTATACAGACACATTTTTGCTACAAATAGTGAAATAAATTAAACAATTTTACATAACTATGCCAAATATATATAATTTTACATAACATCACCTTACTCCGCTTAATAGGTGCAGGCTCATCGGGCACGGCAACCCTTGGCGCTCTACCAGCAGCTGGCAGAGGCCCCATTGCTGGCGGCGGCAGCGGAGCATCATCGCCGTCGTGCTGCTAATCTGCTTCAGAGTCTGGACATCTCTGGATATATGAGCCATGTGCTCCAGGGTGAGATAGCTATCTTAATTCATTCATAACAGATTTCTGAGAATGGATTAGGTCACTGAACGGAGATAAGCCATTCAATTGATTCACATAATCAAAAGGCTCCAAATTGTTTTTAGGCTTTGTTCTTCTCTTTAATCCTTTCGCTTCCAATGTAATAAACATTACGTCAAATGTAGAGCCAGCTGCAAACTGAATCATGAAAACAAAATGACTTCAGTCCACACATCTGTGGGGCTGCCAATCGGTGATTCACCTTGCATCCTGTACATGTGCAGTGAAAGGGTTAAGTTAAATACAGGTTGCTGTTCCAGATCTGGATAAAATTCAATTTTCAAATTAAAACACACAAGTCATTTAGTGCAAAATTGATTATCGGACAACTTCGACATGTTTTGGTCAAAAGAATTCTGGCCTTGCAAAGCCTAGATTTGAATCCTTTGGATTTCTATGTGTAGAGTTGAAAGAGCCACAAATAAGTCCAAATATGCGAAAATCTCCTCATTGAGAGCCGCTATTGAAGTGGCATTCACCGATATGGAATAAGACGATTAAAGCGTGCCTGTGTAAACTTTAGACCGAGAATGAAGGCGGTCATTGAAGCAAACGGGAGATATATTGAGTAAATGTATTTATGGCCTTACAATATGGTTAAAAACATTTTATAAAACCTTTTTGTTCTTGCAAAAGAAAATATGTTTGAAAAAAAAAATATAATTTGTCCGAATTTTGGCGCCACACTGTATTTAAAACGAGACCGGCAAAAATGGGCCCAGACGTTACATAGATAAAACATAATTTTTAAAAAAGTTGGTATTTTTTAGAATATAAAAAACCAAACAAATCAGTAATTGACATAAAGAAAAGAGGAAAAAATAGAATTACAATTTGTTACCATAATATGAAACAAAAAATCTATCTTCATAAATGCACATATAATTTATTTGTAAAATATAAAGAATTATTGTTAATTGGAAATAAAAATAACAAACAAAATTGACCAGAATACATGACAACATTTTAGAAATAATTACAAAAAATAGTCAATGCCTCTTGCTTTCTTTAACGTGTAGCCATTGCCTAAATTAATTAAAAATGAACTGTTAACAAAAATTGACATGGTTCTATTGTTGTCAAAATGAATGGCTTTATCCCTCTCATCGAACTTTTACGTTTACGTAACTTTTTTCAACGATCTTGTCGAGCCTATGAGCATCATGGATTAATATGGTACATCTGTGGATGGAGGATATAACAAGACACAATCTACACTTTGTTTTATCTCGCTAGTTCAAAGAATTCCGTACAAATGACATTTACAATCTATTATGAAAAATAACCCAAATTTTCATAAAAAAGTACAAGATTTTTCTTTTGTCTGATTGACGATTTTGATAAAACTCATAGCTTAAAACTCATAGCTCAAGATAGCTTGTTTTTTTTATTATATTTTTTATTTATTTTTCTATATAATAATGTCAGTTTTATTCTTGTAACACCTGGGCCCAACACTAAATGGAATTTTGCCGGTCTCCTTTTAAATACTCATAATATAGTTTATATATATGGTTTTTAATACTTTGATGAACTCAATTATCATATTAATATGATAACACTACACTGATATTTGGTCGGTGCTGTTATATATAAACCTCGTTCTCTGTAACAGTGAAATTTTATTACACTTACCGAGTTAAAAAAGTTACAAAGTTATATATGTACAACTACAAATACTTTCCTTACAGGACAAGATCTCGAATTGACTCTGTGTTCACGCCTTCTACACCCATCTTCGCGTGAAGCTTGGCGTGGTGCATACGAGCGTGCTACCGTCGCTGCACATCTGCCCGCGCTTCATGCGCAGTGTGCGCGTCTTGTACGCTCACAGCGCCGCGCTGACTTGCGCCACTTACACCGACTGCTGCGTCCTCTGCCAGGAGCACTTACGCCACTGGTTGATGCTGCGCATCTGCATATTAAAGTATGAATTCAACTATCTTTGTAATTTCCATATTTGTAACTCCCTTTTCTGTGTAATAGGTCACATAGTTTCCTCCCTAATTGTTGTTTCTATAAATATGTTCATAATTACAAATTTCTGTGAACAGGGATTTGTAATTATAATGTCTCTATCCATATACATATATTGAATAGTTACAGGAAAAAAATTTTCTCAATTTCTGACAAACCTTTATTTCCATAAACGTTAGTCTCAGTATTCATTAATTTTTTTTCAACATTGATTTTTATGCTGTTTCTTTATTTTAAGCTAAGAAATGAAAGTAAAATAACAAAGTCAAATTTAATGCAGTGTTCTGTAGACAATCACAAGCGTGCTGCTCTTATTGACACAGTATATGATAAAATACCTCTTAATTTGAATGGTGATTATAATGTGAGTTTTTCAACTCATCATTCGATACCGTTAATTAACTTTGTGTGAAAAATTTAATCTAAATATGAATAACGATCCTAAGATGTCAACAAGAAAATCTGGAACTGTAATAGATGCTATTTTTACACGGTATCTGGAAAGTATAAAGTTAAGAATGTACGATTTGTATTTTGAAGTGAAAACTTCTTTGGCATCATTGTGATTTGAATATCGATGAAACGAAAAAGCGACAGTATAGCATCGTTGTGAGTTGAAAGTCGATGAAACGAATTGTATTCAAAGTCGATGAAACGAATTGTGTCCGGAGGGGGAGGGGGAGATGAAGGGGAAGGGGAAGGAGAATTATAAAAACTTTTCAAATTATTTTAGTTTTTATCAAAATTAAAAATTGATATTAAACTTAATAATTAAAATTTTAAATTTTTGAAGGTTTCACTTCTACCACGTGTGAATTGCATTTTTTTTTTGTTACAATACATGATTTTTTTTTGTTACAATAATGCTATTGTGTCAACTTTACTGACACAAACATTACCAAACAATACTGTAAATATTTCGGAAATACATTAAGAAATGTAACTGACATTGTGTCTATATTTTTCTCATCTTCATCCTTTAAATCCTATAAATACTACAAGCCTTCTAGAATATTTTCCTCTGGCTCTTTCTCTCTCTCTGTCTGCCATTTAATCCCTCACTAAATATTTACAAATTGAGGTTTAGATCATCAAAGAAGAATACCAACAACTTCTGTCACGTGTACTGGGTTGCATGCACTCAAATATTTATTTTTTAATACCGTTTTTTAATCTCGTTAATGGAATCACCAATTGGACATTGGGTTCGCAAAATAAATCATAATTAAATCTAACAAGCTCTAAGCTGTTATCAATGGAAGTTAAAACGTCTTTCGACTTGCCTGAGTACTGCGACAGTGATCCCAGTATATGCCAACTGTTAAGAAATGGAGTTTAAATATCCTTAAAATTTTTTACATATTAAATTAAAGTTCATCTTTTCAAACCATTCTCGTACCCCGGCTTCACTACAGAATCCTGTGCTATCTTAAATTCATCGAAGTTTAATCTAATGTCTTAGCCGTTTTAGTCCCATGGTTTTTTACTCATATATACTTAAAAATGCTAAAGAAATCTTTTGTTTTTGATGTCATTTACCCTTGTCTCGAAAAAAAACTGTATCTCTTCCATCAGTTATCGTCACTATTATCACTATCACTCAAAATTTGCATTACGCCAAATTGTGAGCGCACCACAATGTCACTCCCACTATCACTTTCTTCACAACTTGAAAAACGATCATTTTCACTTCAATTATTTTCGTATTCCGACATTATGGGTTAAAAATTTTCTTTTCCTGGATCCTTTTTATATTGTAATTACTAATAATATTATGATATGAACTTACACGTAGAAAGATAAAAAATTAATGATGCGTGCAGGTGACCTCCCTTACTGCATGCTAAACAGCAACTAATATCGCGAGCGCCATCGTGCTCGTAGCAAATTTAGTTAGTACGCGCACTCATCGGCACTCTAACGGTTAAATAAGAAACTCAAATTTCTTAACGTACATTTGCTTGACAGCTGAGAAGCGATTTGGCGCCAAATTTATAAATTTAACAAAACCATGAAATTTTCATCATTTTAGAGACGCAATATCAGAAATAAAAATACTCGTGATATATTCTATTTTTTTAATTTTACCGATCAACTAATATTGTCCTAATTTTGATTAAAAGAAAACTTATTCTGGTTGACTTGAAGAGACTCTTCTTGCAATAATATATCCACCGTACAGTTTACTGTAGCTACATGTGTATATTAATGTCATAATTAATTTGATTACTTCTTGTAGGAGGAGGGAACAGCAGCGCTTGCAGCACTGGAACACAGCGAAAACGCTCACGTCCAGTTTGTTGAGACGATGCTCGCCATTCACGACAAGTATCGCACTCTCTTTGCGGAGGTATGTTGCACACTGTTCCTTGATTTTTTTTACATAATAAAATGTACTATAAATATCTGGATAATGTTACATTGTTATAACATTTGGTCAGGTGTTCAACAGCGACCAGGCGTTTGTGGGTGCGCTGGATAAGGCTTGCAGCGCTGTGATAAATGCTCGACCTGCTCCTGATCAGCCGTGCCGCAGTCCAGAATTACTTGCCAGGTGAGAAGTATTGTTCTTATGAGGTCAAGCCGTCATCAAAATCGTGAAGTGAATGTCAAATTGAACAAGATTGAAAACAGTCAATATGATGACAGATGACCTCTTATTTTATTATATGTAATAAAATTAAAAAAATGATTAGTTTAATTTTGAATGATTTTTTCCATAAATTTTCTTAAAAACCAAAAAAACACAAAAATTGAATTTTTTTACACTGCTTATGACTGGCGTTAACTTTATATTAGTATATAAAGAAAAAACAATTTTCTTACACCTAAGCACTATAATATTTCTGTAGTAAGTTTTAAAAGCTAAGACCCAATAACAGACAAACATACAAACAGGAACTAATAAGGATTTAATTTTTTACCATTCATGAACTGATTTTAACAATTAAATTCCTAATAATATTTTATTTACTATATTAATAATGATTTAACGATATGTATAGATATTGCGATAGCCTGCTCCGCAAACGTACGACGGCGGCGGCAGGTTCTTCCACAAGTACGACTCTGCCGACTGGCGAAGCGGAGACCGACGAGCGTCTCGCCGCAGCCATCGTTGTATTCAAGTATGTCGATGACAAAGACGTCTTCCAGAAGTACTACGCACGTGCTCTCGCCAAGCGTCTCATACATCAGCTTAGCGCTAGCATGGATCAGGAGGAGGCCATGATAAATCGGTTGAAACAGGTGAGTTATTATTATTGTATGATTTGTGACCAGTCTTATACAGATACTGTGAACGTATCTATGTTAGATGTATATATTTGAACTTTTAAGACTTATGAATTTTGGAAATGTTATTATTACAAACAAATTTACACAATTTGAAAGATTTATTCAGCTGAAGTCATTTTCTGGATTCGGTGAGATTAAAACTTTACAAAAAGCACTCAGAATTGATGTATTGCGAAGATGCGAACATCACAATACATAACTACATGTGTCTTTAGAGATACAACAAAAGAAGCTAAACCTTGTAGCACCACTTTCATTCATATTCACCAGGTTTTAATTTTTCAAATTTCCACCTGTTTCATCTCCCTTCTTTGAATGAATAGAAATTCTAGATAAAACTGCACAGACGTATAGGCCAAACTGATTATCAATATTATTATGTATAATATACTTTTTAGGCTTCTTTGTTAGAATAGGACTCGCTAGAATTATGCTTGGAATTCAGATTCAACCCTGGTCTACGTTTTGACCTGATTAAATATTCTTTAATCTGGGGCATTGAGTTTGAGTACCTGAATGTGTTTATAAATGTGACGAGTTTAATTAGGTTTGGCGTGATATAGGTCTATTTCCTTGGTAATTTTCAAAACGAAAAGCTATTATTTGTACAGTGATTGTGTTTATAAACATGACGAGTTTAATTAGGTTTAGCGTGAAACAGGTCTATTTTCAAAAGTCAAGTGAGTTCGTAATTTTTTTTTGACTTGAAAAGCAGTTATTTGTACAGTGATCGTGTTTATAAATGTGACAGGCGTAATTAACTTTGGTGTGAAACAGACTTATTTCTTTGACAATATTCAAAAATAGTATGTAAGAATACATTCAGCTCTATGTTCTATCATGTTACTTTATGAATAACGTAATTTTTACAGAATTATTAGCCTTTAAGCAGACGTCCCCATGTTGTATTATCAATGAAACGTTTATTTTGACAGCTACATGCTTTAAAATGGTGCCTTATTTCACTTTACGTAAAGGTAGCTAAAACAGTTGACGTTACAGCTGACTTTATATGCTATTTACGCATTTCTTTCGGTAATTTAGTAAATTTAGCCTTACTGGTGTAATTAATTGAGCAAATTGAAAGGTAAAACGTCTAATATTTACAGTTACCTTATAAGAATTGTGTTTACTTAGTTTTTATTCACAACTAAATGAAGCTACGTGATGTATTATTTCTACTTTATTTAAATGGCAGATTTATTCAATATCAAGAATTGTATTATGTATTAAATTAGATACCGATAAACGTCATTATATATTTCATCTCATAAAAAGTATTTTGCATTTGCAGAAACGCTTGTAAAATCCGTACTCGAACATTGAGGGATGTCTCGAATTCATTTATGTTACCAAATAATATTTTCGTAAAACATTTCACTATATAAATAAATAACAAAATTTCGACAATTTGTGGCTAATGTCTAAAATGACACGATGAATAAACATTACTTGACGTGCAACAAAACAAAATAGCCTATAATAATACATCTTCCATCATACATAAATAAAGGACATAACTCCATCCTTCTCTTTTACTTGTAAAATTACATGATGCGATTCTTTTCTCTCAAACCACCGAACTTTAACGGAAAATAACTGTAATATAAGCATTGGGAAAACCCACACAAAGCCAGCTTCCGCTATTTTGTTTGAAACATATAAATGCTGTTGGATGTTTAATCTTTGCTAATAGCCCACCTGAAGATGTTGTAACACAATGAAACCTAGGTCGTGGTAAAGAACTTAAAAAAAGTAGAAATAATACTACATCATGTAGCGTCATTTAATTGTGAATAATTAATTTCTACAAAATTAACGCCAAATATATTCAATATTTGCAATGATAAAGCGAGTGTGATGCAGCATGCCGATTTTTAAAGAAAATGTTATGGCAACCATTATTGTTGTGCTTTTAGATAACATATACATTAAGTAAAGTGAATGATACAACATAGTGTTGATTATTCCAGTTAACCTAAGTAAGGGCAGGTCAACTTTTTTGCATTTTTTTATAGTTTGTAAATTACCTCAAAAAAAGCAAATAGCTCCTTTTTTGGATATTTTATATTATTTCATTTTTTAATTATGTGTAAATCTAAAAATGAATGCAAGTATTTTCACACACAGTTTCACCCACATAGAATTAACTTAATCATGCTGCCCCCCCCTGCGGTCACTATGTCTCCAATCCATTTGCCGAATGACAAACAAGCAACAAAACATAAAACAACACAAGCAAGCAACGAAAACAAAAAACTTTTCCGCTTTATTACTGCTCTACTCCTATAAATAAGAACA
Source organism: Druceiella hillmani (assembly GCA_039881145.1). Lineage (NCBI taxonomy): Eukaryota > Metazoa > Arthropoda > Insecta > Lepidoptera > Hepialidae > Druceiella > Druceiella hillmani. The sequence goes on along the minus strand of JAYKKI010000089.1, from coordinate 1,683,155 downwards.
TGATGATATAGAGCTTAAAATTCAGGGCTTCTAACACAAAAAGAATTTTTGATATTGGACGTGTAGTTCCAGAGTTTAGTGCAAACGAACAAACTTTCCACTTTGTTTAATAGTATAGATAATGTCAAAACCTGAGCACATTTTGCATCCAGTATGTCATGGACAGATATGATGATCTAGCTTGTGCTGTTATTATCGTCTGGAATATTAACTTTTTAGTACGCATTATTTGTCCACAGGCTTGTGGGTACGAGTTCACAAACAAACTGCACCGTATGTTCACGGATATCGCCGTGTCGGCAGACCTCAATGCCAAGTTCCATGCCCATCTGCGTCAGGAGGGTACCGAGCTCGGCATGGGCCTCTCCATACAGGTATTTCGACGGGTTAAACAGAGGTGTTATTAAATTTAAATTAATTTGGAAAAGTTCACTATAATTATTACAGATAATGGTTAACATTCTTGACAGCAAAGAGTTATGTATTTGTAGAATTTTGCTCTGATATATATATAGTAACCTTTTATTTTGGTTAAAGCAGTAGAGGACTTTCGGGATTTGGCCGTAAAATGAATTTTTTTCCATATACTTGAAAGACACTGGCAGACCTCACTTGCGCATAGAGAAAGATGACTGTCACATTGATGTCGTTGTTATGGTTACATTGTTTGACAGTTCAGATTCTAGAAGTTATTCTTTTTTTTATTTGATTGTGTTTGCTACACATTGCATTAAGAATCTTGATGCTACGTTGTAGAACCATATTTGTGACATGATATATGGTTGGGTAATATAATTTATTAGTATAAATATAGTAACATTATGTTTTTGTTAAAGTCAGTAGAAGAGTTTCGGAGATTTGGCCATAAAATGAATTTTTTTCCATATACTTGTAGTTACTGGCATACCTCACTCACTTGTGCTGTAAGAAAGATAACTGTCACATTGATGTTGTTGCTATGATTACATTCTTTGACAGTTCACATTCTAGAAGTTATTCTTTTCTTTTTTAATTTGAAAGTGACTGCTACTCATTGCATTATGAGTCTTGATGCTACACTGTAGACCCACGTTTGTGACATGATCTAAGGTTGGGTCATATAATGTCACGATTTTATTAGTGTGATCACGCATTGCTTCATTTTGATAACAGTTTTGCTGAGATTTTAGGGACATTTGTGTATAAAGTTTTACTTACCCAAATAACATAAATATAGTCTGGATAATTTTGACTGGTCTTGAACATTTTGGAAATGTTTATGAGGACGTTTTGCACCATTATGTAATCATGTTGTTTTGGCGTTCTAGAACTTATAACTTAACATTAGGATAGAGTAGTAAATATAGATAATAAAAAATTAACAGACTAGTTTTTTCCTTAATTACATCAAAAGATTAATAAAGTGAAAAGTATATAGTAAGTATACCTTTATTGCGTCACTTCTCCAACCGGGTTAAGCTTAGCGAGGTGTAAAGCACTGGGATGTGAATTCAGAAGTACTGGCTTCCAACCTCGGAATGAATTTTTTTTAAATTCTATAGATTAATAGAATTGTTTACATTCTGTTGTTATAAGTAGTCAAGACAAACAAAAAATCTTTTTTTCTTTAAAACTATTTAAGAATGAATACATTTTTGTTTCAGCAACATATATAAAATTTTCATCATATACTATCAAGTTCCACGAGCCGCATTGGTACTTGCAAACATAAATATATATATATATATATATATATATATGTGTGTATATATATATATATATATATATATATATATATATATATATATATATATATATATATGCGTGTGTGTGTATATATATATATATTTAATAATAACCTTTTATTATTCAAAATCTAAACATATCGATTTAAATGGTCAGTTTAAAAAAACTAACTAGATGGCGCTAGTAGTAAAGAAACATGGCACAAACAAAACCAGCTCCACATGCTTTCACATTATAATTCTTTAAATGTGCTCTTAATATTTTATGTCAGTAGCATATACAATATTTTTTAGACTAATGTTTCATCAAAGCTAACTTTAGACCACAATTTCGTCACATATGTCTCCCGAATGGGCTATTTTTAAAATCACTTTGTGTTGAGACTATTTGCTTCGATCTAACAATTATTTATTGTCACATTAAAAGAATAACTTATAAACTGCTTAAACTTCACAATTGCAGGTTCTGCAAGCTGGTGCCTGGCCTCTAGGAGGGGCGTGCGTACCACTCGCTCCACCACCTCAACTGGAGCGCCCGGCACGTCTTTTTGAGGCTTTTTACCGTGCACACTTCAGTGGCCGTCGTCTGGCTTGGCTGCACCACTTGTGCGGAGGCGAGTTACGCACGCGTTATACCAAGCGTGCGTATCACGTAGCGGCAGCCGCGCCTCAGTGCGCTGCTTTATTGTGCTTCGATAGTGTGGATGATATTTGTGAGTATTTTTTTCTACTGTTTCTACGAAAGTCTTAAGAATATTAATTTGTGTCTAAATAGTTTTGTTAAAAAAATTTTACACTCGTTAAGTCAGTAATTTGTACTAAGAGCAGACCAAAATAATTTAATTTTATCAGTAAAAATTAAATTTAAAATTTTACGCAAATTCAAGAAATTTTATTTTTAAAATGTTTAGTATTATCTACGAAAATTAGTACGAGCTCATGATATGACTATGGTGTTGTTCAATGGCGATATCCAAAGAGACACATATTGGAAATTATGGAAAAACATTACGTCAACACTTTGCAACTCGTCAGCTAATATAATTAGTGATAATTTATTTTGTAAAAAGGTGTTAAAAGTTTTAATTTTCTAGATGGCACAGGATTTACATCAAACACTTATGTAAATGTATTGAAGTGATTTTGTGACAAAAATTACTTGAAGTAGATATTAAATCGATTAGCGAGACGCATGTAATGAACACAAATAATATATTATTTATATAATATAAACTAACAACAAAATCATTATGGCAAATACCCTTATCACAATACCTACCCCTAATAAGGCAACACCCACACTATCTGTACGGGACATTGGCAGTAGATGAAAATTGGCTCTTCGGTTCCTCGATTCTTATCTGTAGAAACTCTGCCCTCATGAAAAGGTTTGACCCAAAATATAATGGAACCGCCTAACGATTTTATAAGATCTTTATGAATATCATTTGAACTTTTGTCTAAAAGAACACCAAATTTAATCAAATAGTGTTGGCCAAACTCACTAATTTATTTGATTAATTTATTTCGATGCATTTAAAAAATATGTAAAATATGTGTTGACAGATAGACGCACGAAAGTTCACTAAAGAATTACCAAACATAATCATCAAGTACCAGGTGACTGAGCGATGCTCTGTGTATTTCAAGTTTTCCATAGGAAGTGAAATTGCTTGTTTCGTGGTATTAGATTTAGTATTAGCTTTCCTTTTTCCCTTCCCTGTCCCTTTCCCATTTGCCTCTGCTTTCGCCTTCCTGTTGGGGTTCACCTTCGCATTTTCACCTTTGCGTTCGCCTTCGTATTCACATTCACGTTCGCCCTCCACTACACCTTCCCATTCTTCTTCCCCTTCACCATCCCTTTTCCCTTCCCCTTACCTCCTCCTACCCATACCCCTACCCCTTCTTCACCATCCCCTTCCCCTACCACTTCCACTTCCCCTTCTGTTTCTGCTTCCCATCTCGTCCCTCTCCCTTTCTCCACCTGTTCCCCTATGTTTTTCCATTCAAAAGTTATTAAGTCATAATAATAGTGTTCATAGTAATTTTGAAAATATGAAATGGCTGCCATTTCCAATAAATATACCAAATTTAATCGAAATCGTTAGAGCCGTTTCCGAGAAACCATTTACATATATGTATATATATATATATATATATATATATATACATATATACATATATACATATATATATATATATAGAAGAATTGCTCGTTTGCACAACCTGTCAAAACAGGAACCAAATATGTACGCACATGTTTCAATGGAATGAGACTTAATAGCATACACTTTCGTTTCTATATATCTTATGTTTTATTAATACAACATGGAACTGTGCAAGAAACGCGGAGGTCGCTCGAAAACAATAGTAATAAGTTTTGGTTACATATTGATATTGGTACAGTATTTTATACATAGACAATAGTTAACGTCATTGAATGTAAAGAGACTGTTTTACGAGTGAATACGGGATTAAATTTATGAGAAACTTAACACTATTGTGTTTATGAATTATTGAAATGCTTTTCTACAACACATTGCACCATATTTAGAGGTTATAGATAATTTCTACTGATTAAAATATGTAAGCTATGGGGAACGCTATGGAGACTTTATATGAAAAAATGACAGCAGTGTAGCCAAAAGTTTATTAATTTGTCACCAGATGGCACTGGTAGCGTCATGCACAATCTCTGTGCTTCAACTACAATAAAATTATTGTGATATTATAAAATGCGTTTCTAACCAAATCTTTCTCATGGTCACTGAGATAACCATAAACACTGTTTTTCGGAATGGGAAATGGGAATTTAGAACTTCTTGAACATATTATATTGCAAAAGATTTTTTTATAAAATTGGTCCATGATTCAGGAGTAAATCGCAGAATACTTGTGCATTTCCAGTAAATAGATTTATTTAAAAGACAATTTTCTATCTTATGCGTCAAATCAAAAACAAACTTTAAAAATACTGGAATGGGGCATTAGACCCTTCTCCGTTTTGCCTCCTTGTTTCAAAGTAGTTTACCACAACTATGTGCCCTTGTTCACAACAAAATCGCTATTCCCAAATGCCGCTTGCCACCTTGTCAAAACTTGAGTCAGATTGATTCTTTTGTTTGAGAGAAATTTAATATTTTTGTCAAACATTTTTAACATTAATATAAGAAAAAATATTGTCTCTAAAATGAAACGGCATCGTGTATTGCAGCGGCGTCGGAGCTGCGCCAGACACTGCAGCTGCCGGCAGAGGCGTTCGTACGTCACATCCGCGGCCTGCTTGATTCGGGTCTCATCACCACAGACGGCGATATTGAAGGTAAGCTAGAAAAATAGAATACTTATGTTTCAAGAATGCTGTTTGTCGCAAACTCGTATCTTTAAACTTCATCTTCACATATTAAAATTATTCATTATTGATGGGGGTGGATTTTATTACCCAACAAAAATCTAACAATGTAATGGTCTGACATATTATGCTGTAATGGTCTGACATATTATGTACTTTAGAGAGATTATGAACAAATAAACCACAATGCTTAACCGTTTGAGTGCCGACGAGCGCCATTGCGCTCGTGTGCGTACTAACTAAATTTGCCACGAGCGCGCTCGCGAAATCAGTTGCCGTTTAGCAAGTAGGGGAGGTCGCTCAGACGCATAGCTAATTTTTAACTTTCTACGTGTTACGTAAAGTTCAAATTATAATATTATTAGTAATTACAATATAAAAAGGATCCAGGAAAAGAAAATTTTTAACCCGTAATGTCGAAATTCAAAAATAATTCAAGTGAAAATGATCCTTTTTCAAGTTGTGAAGAAAGTGATAGTGGAAGTGACATTGTGGTGCGCTCACATCATCACAGAGAATATACCAGACTGCGAAAATACGATGTGACTTTGATTTCAGTTTTTTTCACAAAGTATATTTCCATAATTTTTTTTGTATTTTATTATCCTTTTACAAGTTTTTATTAAGAAAACACAGAAAAAATTATTAAAATTGGATAATTTTTGGAAGAGATATATAGTTTTTATCGAAACAAGGGTAAATGACATCAAAAACAAAAGATTTATTTGGCATTTTTAAGTTTATGTGAGTAAAAAACAACGGCACTAAAACGATTAAACATATTTCTGTTAATTTCATCGCTTTTTGTTATTAAGTTAATTCTCCAACATATTTTTTTACGTGTCACAGAACAATCGCAATAGTTACCACTTACTCTGTTACCGATTCCAGAACTAAAGAACACCACCTAAAAATTACCACTTTTTGATTACGGTTAGCTTATTTCTAGACCCTACATAAAGTCAATTAGCAGCATTCAAAAAATTCATTGTACATGTGCCGCGAAATCATTTAGCTTTATGAAAAAATCAAAACAGAAACGGTTTTGATTTTACTTTACAACAATTTCCATGTGACTTACAGCATTCTTACTAGATACCAATTTTGTCTTTAAGCCTCCTGTAATGTATTTATTAGTAACGTATTGTATTGATTTTCAAGTATAGCAACTCAATTTATATGCAGGTTTTGAGTTCAAGAGATATATGAGCAACAGAGTACGTATTGCCATCTGTTGACGTGTCTTAGTACTAATTTTTTATAATTGTGTTGATTCATCCGAAGAGAATAACGTTGTTATTTTAGGTTCATAAAAATCAGAATAATTGATGTACGTTTCTCCATCAATCAAGTTTGATGGAGAAACATACATCGTGGTAATGATATTCTACACAAGTAAAGTTGTAGATAGCAGATAATTTGTTTCTCTGCTACACAAATTATACGTGGGCAAAACGATATTATCTTATTTCTATGGTTAAGATATCTTAAACCCAAAATGTTTTAATTTTTTTTGTTTTGTTTGCATTAACTTTCAATACTACATGTTAGTACCGATGGTCGAGGCTTTTAACTTTAAAAATGGATAAATTTCTAGTATAAAAATAATAATTGAAACAAAATTTTTTCTTAAATTTCTTGACCAGTATGTTAGTTCACAATTTTTCAGAAACTAGTTAGTATTTTACTTTGTACACCCAAAATATAAATATTTCAGCAAGAAACAAACGTTCATATGGTTTACTTTACATTTTTAAACCCAATTCAATTTTTCCATCAAAACACTCTGAACTATCATGACGTCTTGTAGGACGTCACATCTTGCCAAACAAACAGCTATGAAGTTGAGTCTGATAGTGAGTGTTTATAAAGAAACATTTATAATGACTTCAAAGTTTTACGAGTGCCGTGCTGTGCCACGATGTGACAGTCCGACAATGAATACACCAAATAAATTATTTATTTATGTGCCGCATAAGCCAGAAATATGGAAAAAGTGAATGCAACTTGCAAGACGGAACCCTAACTACTTGTCTACAAGTTCTAGATATATTTTTGTTAAGATTACGTAAATTTAATTAATTGTTGTAAGTTTTATTGCATATTTCTATAGTTTTTATTTCTATAATCAAAGTTAATTTTATACATAATGAAAAGAGTTTAACATTATGTCAATATGACTGATTTTTTTTTGGATAAATGTGATGTAATATGCCATTGAAAATCCATTTCCTACATTCGCATTTGAGTTTCTTTCCGGATAACATGGGTTCAGTACGTGATGAACATGGAGAACATTTTCATCAGGAAATTGCACAGTTTGAGAAGTGTTATCAAAGTAGATGGGGACCAGCCATGCTTGCAGACCACTGTTGAGGATTCTAGAGGGATACTATGACTACTGATTACAAAAGAAAGCCAATTGTTCCAAATAAAATGCTTTTTAATAAATAATAAAAATGCTTTTCACTACCAAATGTGACGTGATGTAATCGTTTTATTAGCACATTTCAATTCGCATTAAGGTGACAAATCATAATTCAGTTTGTAATTATGATTAATGCAATGAAAAAAAAAAAATGTAACTTGGTGCATAATGTAATTGTAAAACTTAACCTAAGCACAAAATTTAATTTTGCATTTTTTTTACAATAATTTGTACAAATATTTGTCTATTATAGTTGCCAAACGATATACAGAACTATATGATCGTATTATGTTATAAGCGTCACAAATGCTTTTGAAGCCAAAATTTGCTTTTAGCTTTTTCTTCTGACATAACCTAGAAATATATCTAATCAATAATCACACACACAACTAACCCTTGTCTTTTGTTGAATGATAACTTAAAATAACTTGAGTTTAGTTATGAGTATATTTACACAGAAGTTTTGATGCTCCAAAATTCTTCCGAGCAGAGATTAGTGTTCAATGCGAAGGCATTCCGAGCATTACTACGTCGCTTTTGGGCAAATTGTTGCTTTTGTAAAACCTTCTTCCATCACAAGAAATTATGAGTATCTTCTTATCTCACAACAACCTCAAAAATAAGTCATTAAAAATGGAAAACAGCAAATATTATGGAACCATAATATCAACAACAACTCGTTCGGCAAGATGTAAGATAATGCGTTCTGATTGGTGTTCGATGTCACGTGATCTGTGTTTTTTTTTGCACATGTTTATTTCGTTAAAATATTAAGTGAAGTTAAATATTTTAGTTAACTTCATTTTTGTAATATTTTTAGCCTCCATCAACTATACACTACAAAAATATATCAGGATTTTACTTAGTGGCAACTACCCTATTCTCGTAATATGTATATAAGGCAATATGTAAAAAGTGTAAGACGCTTTATTGGGTAAAATGCATTGAAAAAAAAACAAATATTTATTTTGATAAAAAAAAATGTTTTTCTTATACTTTCCATCAAGCAGCGGGTGTGTTTGTTTTTTTTTTGTTTATTGCATCTTACAATATCCTATGTATTCACTTAAAAAACATAGTAAAAAAAATTAAATTTGTATTGCTTAATCAACTAGCATTGAAAACTAAATTTTGGTTCTAGTACTAAACGGTAAGGTGAAGAAAACAAAAAAAATCAAGGCATTTTAATCATAGCAACAGGGCAATGCTTTTTGGCACCGATGCATTATTTTGTTGCAGAGTTATTAGGTAACCAAGAAACTGACAGAAGAATCAATTTTATACATTTATATTAGCAACATTCTGTCTCACACAGAACTAGTAGCCAATGGGTGATTACGCCCAATGTTTTGCTTTTGTAGATTGTACGTCCAAAATCCGAGTCAAGTTAAAAGATACAATGGAAGTGAAAGAATTATGTAAGGTCTTATAGTCAGCCGTTTTGGGTATTTAATTAAATACATTACAATTCATGTGAACATTCTAGCCGCTGAATCGACCTGCACTCTGCGTCTGAACCTAGAGTTTTCGTCGAGACGGACGCGCGTGCGGGTAGCGTGTGCGGCGGGCGGCAGCAGCGGAGGGGCACGCGACGCACCCGATGCGCCCGACGCCACGGCCGCGTCCGTCGACGAGGATCGCAAGATGTACCTGCAGGCTGCTATCGTGCGTATTATGAAGGCGAGAAAGGTTAGCATTATTTTCTTACTGTGTAAAATTGTTTTTATTATAGCTTTATAATTCAATAAAATACTTTTACCAGTTATCTCGGGAGGGTATTAGATGATTGGTAAAGCAAGAATTTTTTTAGATTCTTCTAGAGAATATGAGACAAAAATAAACACAGCTTTTGAAAAAATGAATTGAACCGACTTCAAGTAACCGGATAAAAAGCGCACTGAATATGCTATTAATTCACCCTTTACCAGTTCATGAAATGTAACTTTTAAAGCAAGATTGATACCTTATTGTTTTATAAACTTAAACATCAATAAGAATGGCGATATAGTCTAGCTTGCACGTCTCAACACGCGGCACACTTTTTGGTTCTGACTTGGTTCCTTTTTATTCCTAAATTAAGATTATTTAGCCCGAATAAACCACAAAATTTTTATTGTATCTTGATAGTGTCACTAATTGACTTGTAATATATATACCTTAATATATAAATTTTTAACACAATCCCAGAATAAAGAAATGAAACCAAACTTATGTCAACCCATTAATACAAACTTCACTTGCGTGTGCGTATGAAGCTCACATCAGTACAATGTTTATGATTACATCACCGTGCCATTGAATCATCTTTAGGATCCGCTGAGAATACTAAAAGTTTGGTGATCAATTCAACATGATGACCAGAAGGGACTTTTGTTAATATAACGGTTCATGTTTTTATTTTTAAACACTAGGGGTCCTTTACTAATGCAAGTGGATAGACGTATTTTTAAACTGTTGTCTCTCTCTAACACATTAAGTTTAATTAACGTGGAAATGTGACAGAGTATGTTCCACTAGCCGCTCACACCCACAACTGCGATCATACCCATTCCACTAGCTTGTCAGCATTGTATCCGTGTGGAACAGATATGAACAATGCCTATTTGTAACTATAAAAAAATCACGGGTATTTGAATAATTTTTTTCATTGTGTATTAACCGTCAGACAATAATTTACACATACAGTATTTCTAAAAGCGCAATTTTATTTCTATGAAAATTTGATGATTGCACTTTTTGCGTCTTCTGATTCAATTTTTATTTCTATTATGTACTTCTCAGAGCTGCATAAGGCAATTTTCTCCGTCACCACATTTAAAATTTAATCATGATATAATTTATTTACGTAAACTTCATATATCAATGTGTCAAACTCAAACTGATAGATAAATCACCACAACGATGTTTTGATCACAATCACAACGATCGTGGTCGCCAAGTGTAACGATACAGTGAGCGTTTTGAGCGTGGCGATCGCCTAGTGGAACGTACTCATAGTGTTATGTTGATGAATACGCTCATGTCACTTTAAAGTTTCATCAACTTTAGTTCATAACTGTGGCAAAAGGTTTATATGAAAATTTTATGAGTACGAGGTGTGTTCAAAAAGTATCGCGAATTTTGAATTTTTGCAGGTTACGTATATTCGAATTTCGATTTGTTTTGTGACATTATGTTGGTACTCATGTCTCTCACTTATGCCGACAAGTTCGGCCATTTCGAATGTTCAGTTAATTGTTGACAGCTTTGCTTGCACATGTTTTGGCTCGTCTTCGATTTTTACCTATTCAAAAAAATGGAACAAAGAACCTGTATCAAATTTTGTGTGAAAAACGAAATTAAGTGCGCGGATGCATTCCGAATGTTGACTGTGGCATACGGAGAAACTACCTTGGACCGAAGCAACGTTAAAATTGATGAAGTGAAGAAAATGGTATTGGCCAATCGTCGAATCACCGTTAGAGAAGTTGCTGAGGACCTAGACATATCGATTGGCTCGTGCCATTCGATTTTTATCAATGATTTGGGCATGAGACCAAAAACAGCATCAAATCAACATTGCTAATGAGCTGTTGGACTCTGTCCGCGACGACCCAAATTTTGCTCCAGAGGGTCATAACTGGTGACAAATCGTGGGTTTATGGTTATGACGTGGAAACCAAAGCCCAATCATCTCAATGGAAGCTGCCGCACGAACCAAGATCGAAAAAAGTGCGCCAAGTTCGGTCGAATGTGAAAGTTTTGCTTACAGCTTTCTTCAATTGCAGGGGCATGGTGCATCATGAGTTCTTGCCACAGGGTAGAACGGTCAATAAGGAATAAAGGAATATTACCTGCAAGTTATGCGCAATTTGCGCGAAGCAATCCGCCAGAAACGCCCGAATTTGTGGAAGAACAAAAATTGGCTTTTGCACCACGATAACGCCCCTGCTCACACATCATTGCTTGTGCGCGACTTTTTGGCCAAAAACAACACACTAATGATGCCGCAGCCACTGTATTCCCCAGATCTGGCCCTGTGACTTTTTCTTGTTCCCGAAACTGAAGAGGCCCATGAAAGGACGACGCTACGCTACGATTGACGAGATAAAGACGGCATCGAAGGAGGAGCTGAACAAGATAAAAAAAATGATTTTTTCAAGTTCTTCGAAGATTGGAAAAAACACAGATGTATAATATCTCATAGGGATTACTTTGAAGGGGACAAAATAGATATTCATAAATAAATAAATAATTTTTGAAAAAACATAAAATTCGCGATACTTTTTGAACATACCTCGTATATGAATAATCAAAATCAGTTGAGTAGTTTTTGAGAAAATTGCGAACATATTCACATATGTACATATATCATACGGGTGAAACGGAGAAACTCCTTTTTTGAAGTCGGTTAATAATCAATAATATTTTTATCTTTATTGTCATGAAATTGATAGTCATTTGTTATGGAAAAATTTACATGGTATTGTTCAGTTCGCATCGTTTCGGTACTGTCCGATAGAAATAAAAATTTATTATGCGTGCTATAACTTCCCTTCCCTATGCCTCGTGCTGCATGCTCATAGTGAAATATTGAAATCTCAGCTGTGCTATTGGGTCAATATTGATAATAATAAACATAAAATCTGTAAAATATTATATACAAATGGATAATTTCAGGGCGATTCATTATCAATGTGCTTTATATATTCTTTCGTTGTTCTTATGTAATATTATAAACCATCCAAACAGTCCCTTATATTGTTGCCATAATTACAGACATTTTTGCTGACTAATTGGGTCTACAGAAAACCTATGTCTATTTTTGCTAAAAATGTTAGTTTTTTCTGAATATTGGTTCTACACCACTTCCGATCCAGTATTATAAAATACATTGCGTATCTGATCTCAAATCATTTCACCCTTAACAGATAGTTTAAATTACTTTATCATAGTTGTCTGGAAAAGATTGCTTTTATAGCAGTAAGGTCCTCTTAAGCATATCTTACATGAAATGTAGCGAATAAATAAATATTTTTCAGGTCCTTCGCCACAATGAGCTGATCCAGGAGGTGGTATCGCAGGCGCGCTCCTCGTTTGCGCCCAGCGTCGCTATGATCAAGAAGTGTATTGAGGCACTCATAGACAAGCAATACTTAGAGCGTGCTGCCGGTCAATCCGATCAATATAGCTATGTGGCATAGACAATTGCACGATTGTTCGCTCTGTATCCTAATTATTATGTTATATATATATACATATATATATTTATATATATATACATAAATTACTTTGTATTATTAATAAAACAGTTAATAACTAATTAAATATTAATATATTAAATTTGAGTGTTTGTTTCCTTATGACATCCCTTCAGAGAGGTAATTATGTCCATTACATGGAATAAAAAAAAATGTAAAATTAAACATAAAAGAAAATGTTTTTTGTCTAATCTCATTTCTTTAGTTTTTCCTATTTAACCATTTTAGTGCCATAGGTTTTTACTCATATATACTTAAAAATGCCAAAGAAATCTTTTGTTTTTGATATCATTTACCCTTGTCTCGAAAAAAAACTGTATCTCTTCCAAAAATTATCCAATTTTAATAATTGTTTCAGTGTTTACTTAATAAAAACTTGTTCAAGAATAATAAAATACAAAAAAAATTATGGAAATATATATTTTGAACAAAAATTATAACAAAAACTGAAATCAAGGTCACATCGTCATTTTCGCAGTCTGGTACATCCTCCGTATCAGCAAAATAATTGTTATCATCACTATCACTCAAAATTTGCATTCAAATTGTGAGCGCACCACAATGTCACTCCCACTGTCACTTTCTTCACAACTTGAAAAACGATCGTTTTCACTCGAATTATTTTCGTATCCTGACATTATGAAAATAAAAATTTAGCGATGTGTGTGAGCGACCTCCCCTACTGCGACTGATTTCGCAAGCGCCATCGCACTCTTGGCAAATTTAGTTAGTACGCGCACGAGCGCGATGGCGCTCTTCTGCACTCTAATGGTTAAAGTTTTGTTTTTTTTTTGGAAGTAGTACAGTTTTATGTAATAAATGTATTGAAATGATTTTATGATAAAAAACTCAAAATACTGTTTTTCTTTAACTTTGAAGATTATTATCTCAGTAGCAATGGGGTTTTCCATGTTCACCGAAAATACTAACATTCAGGATGATACGAATAATCAGTTGTAAAAAAATATTGTATGGGAAAATGCACCTGTATATAAAAAAATACAATTTCTGTCTGTTTGCTCATTAAGAAACTATGTCACTGATTGTGATGTGGTATTCACAAGTATATGTATAGATAATATATACGGGGGAATTTAGGTAGTGTAGATAGTTTATGAAAATATAGAATTCCTATGGTGCTTTGGTTAATATTTGTTTATCGTCTTATAATATCGTAAATTAATTTTATATATTTATCATAGCGTTCGCAAGGTTGAATCGTTTTTGTGAATGATAGTAAAGTGAAAATGTTTTTCTATATTCCGATATCTATCTTATGAGATGAAATATATTAACTCCATCTGTGCCCCTCGATCACCACTATATACAATGATTTACACCAAATATATTCATCAGTCGTTCCCGATTTGCACCGTATTACTCCAAGCGTGTTTGTTACATATTTTGTTAAATATTGCTTCCTAATATTATTTGACTCATCAAATGCTATCGGTAATTATTTTCGGAGAAAAAGTAGTATTGCTTAGCCAGTTACAAGTGAACAACAAACACGGTAGATCTCAGACCTATTTTATTGTGAACCTATCATTTCACAGCAACATCCAAGAGAAATAAATTATCTGGATAGGGAAAGTGTGTAATGATGTACATTTCACATCTTTAATAGCGTAGCTACAGACTTGGGAAGTAGTTTAGCGGTATCAGTGATTGTGTTATTCATCTTTCTTGAAGAAGGAAAATAGGATATTTTCAGTAAATGGTAAAAACCTGTGTATATGATTCCAATATTATTTAAAGGCCATTGCGACATTTAAAAACTTGTGAGTCAAAATATGGAGAGAATATGTTGGATTCGTCAGTCAATATTCGCAATAAAAAGTTTAATAAGCTGGAGTTCCTAGTCAATTTTTATGACAAAAAGTTTTTATTCAAAAGTCAATGTTACTGGTTGATAGTCACACTAAAAAGTTTATAAGTCATAGTTGCTGATTGAAAATTACACTAAAAAGTTGAATAAGTTATTGTTGCTGGTTGGTAGTCACACTAAAAAGTTATATAAGTCATAGTTGCTGATTGAAAGTCACACTAAAAAGTTGAATAAGTTATTGTTGCTGGTTGGTAGTCACACTAAAAAGTTGTATAAGTCATAGTTGCTGATTGAAAGTCACACTAAAAAGTTGAATAAGTTATTGTTGCTGGTTGGTAGTCACACTAAAAAGTTGTATAAGTTGCTGATTGAAAGTCACATTAAAAAGTTGAATAAGTTATTGTTGCTGGTTGGTAGTCAAATTAAAAGTTGTATAAGTCATAGTTGCTGATTGAAAGTCACACTAAAAAGTTGAATAAGTTATTGTTGCTGGTTGGTAGTCAAACTAAAAAGTTGTATAAGTCATAGTTGCTGATTGAAAGTCACACTAAAAAGTTGAACAAGTTATTGTTGCTGATTGGTAGTCACACGAAAATGTTGAATAAGTTATTGTTGCTGATTGGTAGTCACACTAAAAAGTTGAATAAGTTATTGTTGCTAGTTGGTAGTCACACTAAAAAGTTGAATAAGTCATGTTGCTGGTTGATAGCCACACTAAAAATTTAATAACCTAGAGTTGCTAGTTGAAAGTCACATTAAAAATTTGAGTGATAAGAATTAATAACAATCTGTTCCCCAACTATAGCTCTGCGGCGGTGGACAATTAGAATGGCATAAGTATATCAAAGATATACTGAGACAAATATTCTCTCTAGATCTAAAAAAGTGACTTCTTTATATTAATAGTTTGATGAGATTTGTAAATTTAAAATTAAACAAAACAATTGTGGATCTTAACAAATAGCTAAATTTGACTTATGTCACTCACAACAAAACTATCAGGTATGGATGATTAAATTTTGGCCATTTTTTGACATGTTGTAAGGGAGAAACCCCATAGTAAATGGTTGAAAAGATTCAGTCGGCTATTTACGACAATTCGGGGTCATAATATACAACAATTCGGGGTCATCCTACTAGATTATTAACATAAATAAGCGTATTTCTTTTAATTTTTGAAAGAATAAGTTTATATTTTATAAAAAAACGAAAAGAAATCACAATATTTTTTGAAATCCAATCAGCATCGCAAAAGCCCTGCTGCTGGTTAAAAGTCAGATGACGTCACAGGAGAGTAAAACGCACTTGTACCAAAATTTAATGTTTTTATCCATTTGGTTTATAGGCATTGATATCGATAATAATGTTTAAAACACAAATATTATATCGGAACGATCTTCACACATAAAAACATTTGAGTGAGCTACAATGCTGTTTGGATCTCTTTGGGCTAATTGCAGTAAATTTTTGTCTTTTAGGATTCGCTGGCACTGAAACGAACACTTTGTGTCGACTTTTTATAAACGTATTTGTATATTGTGGCACTACACACCATTTTAATATGAAAATAAATAATTATTCCCTTCAGCGGGCAGGACTGTTTATGTTTACATTGCGTGTAACGTCACACTAGCCGCCATTACAGAAATTTCGTTTTTAGCGCGAGTTTCAAAATTCAACTAAGTTTTTTATATAAAAAATACGGCATATATCCTGGAAATATAAATGTAGTGTAGTTATAATGCAAAATAGAACGATTTAAAAAATTAAGTCAAATAGCCCATTTTGTACTCTAATTTTCAAAATATTCAACATTTTAATCATTACTGTATTGAATATATTTGGCGTTAATTTTGTAGAAATTCATTATCCACAATTAAATGAAACTACGTGATGTAGTATTATTTCTACTTTCTTTATGTTCTTTACCACGACCTAGGTTTCGTTGTATTACAACATCAGGTGGGCTATTAGCAAAGAATTTTTTTTTGACCTTTGCTAATAGCCCACCTGAAGATGTTGTAATACAACGAAACCTAGGCCGTGGTAAAGAAATTAAAGAAAGTAGAAATAATACTACATCACGTAGTTTCATTTAATTGTCAATCATTACTGTATGTAAATTGAAGAATTATTTTGATTAATTGTAAAACAACTAAGTGTAAAAAAACGAAAGTTATTTATTGAAGAAGTTATATTAACGAACACATGGACATATTTAGAAGAACGCAAAAGAAAGTTTTTCAAAATTTTTTCTCATTTCGCACTGGCCATCTATACCAGTATATGTAATTTTCAAAAATAAGAATTTCAATTGAATTTTATTTATAACTTTCATTTTTTTTTGGTGATCTTTTAATTTCTTCATTGGTTAAAATATTCAATAATGAGTAGTGTAAGAAATTTTGCAAGAAACAATGATTTGTAACAAATCTGATTGCATAAAGGGAACATTATTTAATAAATTTACATGACAATGATGGATTTCAGCTTTGTTCAAGAGTCGAGAGCCTTAACTTTGATTGAAAATGGTTACACTTACAAGGAAGTGGTTCAAACATTACGACTTTCCAAGTGATTTTTTGCAATGTTAAACAATACCAGTAGACTGGAGAGTATGCAATACGTAAAGGACTAAGTTGCAAAAAAGTAACATCCGAGAAGAATAACAGATTTATTGTAAGCAGTGTCTTAAGAAACCGCACTTCGGCGTCTTCTGCATCAGGAAGCAAGCATCAGGAAGTTCGACAAGTGACAGTACAAAAATCATTAAAAGAAGACTTAAGGCAGCTGGTATAGAGGCATATTTGGCTGCCAGAGGACGTTTACTCACCACACGTGATCGAGTAGCTTGGTCCAACTTTGCTCGTTCACCAAAACTGAGATGATGACTCTTGGGCCAAAGGTACTCTTTACTGATGAATTCAGTTTCTGTCTTAACTCAGATGATGGAAGAGTTAAAGTATGGTGATGACCCGGAGAAAGATCAGTGTAACATTGTTGGAAGAGAGCCTTATGGTGGAGGTTCTATAATAGCAAGGGGCGATATTTCCTTAGGAGCATGTACAGGGCTACACATCATAGAAAATGAGTCCTTGACTGCGGCAAAATACGTAACGGACATGTTAGAGAAGATCGTGGTGCCTTTTGTCCCATACATTTTAAATTATTTTCTTTTAATGCATGATAATGCTTGACCTCACACTGCAGCAATCATTTCGGAATACATTACTGAAGTTGGAATTGCAATTTTGAGGAGGCCAGCATGCTCATCAGATCCTAGTCTGATAGAACATGTTTGGGATAAGCTGAGAAAACAAATTTAGCAAAGTAAAAAAATTTAATTAATAACCATAAATATAATAATAAGTAAAATTAATTGATTAAAAACAAAGACAAACACAAACACGAATCTCCATCGTCGTGATATACGTTTTTATCATAGTCTCGTCATTCGTTACCATAGTCAGTCTCATCAGACTTGGACAAGGAGTTAGTTCATATCGTTACATTAGCAACCTAAAATAACCGAGTGAGAACTGAAAAGAATAGCATGCAACAGCACAGCCCATCTTCTAGAGATGTGTCAATCATAAATGATCAAATCAGTTTCAATCATTCGTTTTGTCAAAACGAATGATTTGATATTTGCAATCTATCTGATCGAATCATCTTACCATTCGTTTGAACAATCGCCATACATTGCGATTGACTCACAACGATATCAATGCTGTTAAATGAATGGCAAATGGATATTATTGTTTCGTGCGTTCATGTGGTTGGTTAGAAAATCATGTTTGTTAATTTTGTTTATAATAATGGGAAGATGTGTATAATAAATGTTTGTAATGCATTTATATGATATAGAATATTAATGCGCGATGGAAGATTTAATAATTATATTGGTGTTAGCTATTTATACAGCAATTTTGTTTTAATTGATATACAGGTGTCCAGTGGCAGATTTCAATGTTTGAAAAATTGTAAAAAAAAACTACACCTCTAATACAAAGTAGATTTATTTTAACTTTATAACAACAAATGCGGATTTCATTTTTTAAAAACCACGTTTTCCAAATGGCGGCCATCGAGTCTGACACATTCTTCGAGTCTAGCATGTATATTTTCAAAAACGCGTTTGCAGAGCGACTGGGGTATCCTACTGACTTCGGCTCGAATATTTTCTTTAAGTTGTGTCACAGTGCTCTGATTTGTTTTGTAAACAACGGATTTTAAGTATCCCCATAAGAAAAAGTCACATGGGCTTAAATCGGGTGACCTAGGTGGCCACGGTACGGTACCGTTTCGGGATATGTTTTTTTCTGGAAATAACTGCCGCATTGCATTCATGGACACTTTAGCAGTGTGAGCTGTGGCCCCGTCCTGCTGGAACCATGAGTTTTGGTTGAAGGATGGACTATTATGTAGTTCTACTCTAAAAAGTCATTTAACATCTGGGCATATCTCTCCGAATTCACAGTTACAGTTTGACCACGTTGATTTTAAAGAAAAGGCCCTATGATTGCAGATGCAGACATGGCACACCAGACTGTTACTCTAGGCTCATGTAAAGGCTCTTGATGCATTTGTCTTGGGTTGTGGACATCCCAGTAACGAAAGTTCTTCTTATTCATATATCCTCCAATGTGAAAGTGAGCTTCGTCACTAAAGAATATGTTGCCCATCCGGGTAGCAGTACGAAATCTCAACAACATCACCTCCGTGTAAGTTTTTCTTAATTCAAAGTCAGAATCGTGTAAATCTTGAACAATTTGAATTTTATATGGATGGAACTTGAGATTTTTTCGCATTATTACCTGTAAAGTTGATTTCGGAATTCCCAATACCGATGAACGTGTACGCAGTGATAAACGGGGATTTTCAACGACAGAAACCATAACACGCTCGACATTTTCATCCGTGGCTACCAATGGTGTAGGTCCTGGCCTGGGCCTATTTAATGTTGATCTTGTAGCTCTGAATCTTGCTACCCATGACTGAATGAGGTTGATCGATGGTCCATCACGTAATCGACGAATACTGTAACAATTATTAAATCGACGGCTTGCTACAGACAGCGAAAATCCACTCAAAATGTACGCCTCGACGACAAAAGCGCAGTGCTCTCCACTCCACTGTTCCATGGCTACTAAAACATCCGCACCGCTTGCGCTTCTAACGGCGCCCCCCGCGCCCCTCTTATGTGTTGCGTTCAGAAACTATATTTATTCAAACTTTGAAATGTGCCACTGGACATCCTGTATTTGTTTTAAGTTTTAATACAAGCGTATTTCAGTGTACTCAACCTAATAATGGTAAAATGATTTTGTATTTCACTGCTTCCTGTTAAAATTCGACATATTGAAATCACAATTTAAATCATGCACCTAATTAAATATTATTTTTCAAGAACAGGGTAATTGACTGATGTCGAGATTTTTTGTAAAAATGTTTTAAAACTGCAAAGTTGATTTAAAAAACCTTGAAATTAATAAAATAACGCATATAATGAACAATTAATCGAAACTAATAAACAGGAAAAAGTGTCAATTTTTTGTTCATTATATAATTATGCACTAAATATTCATTCATATGCCAAATATGAAATTTTAATATCTGCGCTGCAATCATCTAATTGGTTAAAATAAATGTAAACAATAACAAAATACAAATGAATGTTGATCGACAGAATTAAGGCATTTATTCAAATCTTGTTTAAATTGAATATCTTGCTAGTGAATGAATGAATGGAACGACCGCATTCCATTTGAACATCAAAACAAATGAATGATTGATATAAAAGATCCAATCTTTTTTCGAAAGAATCTATAATCGAATTGATCAGTTCATGTGAATAAATGACACGTACCTAACGTACTGTTCTGTGCTGCATATGCAATGCCCTGGGGCCATTTGTAAATATATCCGAGGATGACTTGTCTAGCATTTTTTACGAAAGATGGTTAGACAACAGCTCATTTGCCAAAGAACTGCTGCTTCTAAATAACGGAGAATCACCCGAAAAGAAAACAACTGTGTTGTGCATTATAACATAAAAGAAGGAATTGGAGCAGCCTGTACCGAGTGCTAGAGTCATTTGAAGACCGCTTTTGCTTGTACGTTCATACGCCTTGGCCTTTTGTCCACGAATTAGTTAATTCCCAAATATTTCGCGTGAGCACAGCAGCTGCTGCCACTCTGCTGCTGTGCTCACGCGCCCTGTTTACCATCTGCGGCCTAGCATGTGTATGCTGCGTGTCCGCTGCTACGCACTTCAATACGCAGTGCATTTGGTTTGACATTTTACTTACCGTTTCTAACCTTACAACCGCTGCTGCAACGCATACATGTTGTACACACATGTGGTTTGACCCAGACATTAACAATGATAAATAATTGTATAGCAATTTAAATGAGGCCAAACGAGTATTTGTTTCTACATCGCATGGTTTCTGAGAAAATTGAGAGTGAATATTGAAAAACGTCTATATCTTTCACAGGCGCTTATTGCAAAAAAATGTATGATTGCACATAGAAATAAAAACCATTGACTTTTTGATTTTTACTTGTGCTGTAAAACCACCCATTATGCCGTCTTTCAGGATTGTAGTAAAAATGCAATATGTGGGGTATCTTGAAATATGGATCTGAAAAATATTTTTTCTGCAATTTTATGGAAGATATTTACAGAGATACGTTGAAAAATATCCGAAAAACACACCTCGCAGGTTCTTGCTTTATTGTCAAATGCCCAGTCCGGCCTTCAAGTTTGATAACAGTAACTATATTTTTGGTAATTTTACAAGTAATCAAAAATTAAAAAATGTTACCATTTTTAATTTTTTTAGCTATTATGATCTAAATTTAACTTTGAATACTGACCTGAGTCTGTTCATTGGTCTATACTTATGGGGAAATACTACAGTTCGTAATTCTTGACCAATTTTGGTGATTCTCTCTACTATTGATTGATTAACTATCAGAGATTTTGACAATAATTTGTCAAGTCGTTTTTCAGGCTCGCCGATTTTTCAGAGTTAAATTTTGTAGATTTCCAGCCTATAAAATGAAAAAGCAGAACCTTTTCAAGAAAACTTTATTTTATATTTGTTTTGTCGAAGCTCTTTTTTGCAGAAACAGCTTAAAATAGCAAGTTGGGATTAATACTATATACTGAGGCCTATGGGCCTCAGTATATAGTATTAATCCCAACTTGCTATCTTAACTATTTTACGTTTTTTGTTTCATCCTACAAAAAGATATGGCCTTTTAAAGCATATACAATCAAAACCTGTAGGGTACTTCCCGAACGAACTGCAATCTTGAAAGGCGGCATATTGGGAGGTTTTACAGCACAAGTAAAGTTTCTATTTCTATGTGCAATCATACATTTTTTTACCAATAAGCGCCTGTGAAAGATATAGACGTTTTTCTATATTCACTCTCAATTGTCTCAGAAACCATGCGATGTAGAAACTTGAAAGTTGGCGTAGTGATCGCGTAGTGTTAACCCACATATTTTACACAACTTTTTAAAAATATTCATATAAGATTTAAACAGCGGTTATGAGGGTTAAACAAAGGATATAAATTTTTTTTATTAATTTATATATCATGTGGAGTATCGTTTAATAGGGCTTGTGATAAAGATTCCAAAATTTTTTTTTTCATTATTTTAACTTGCATATTACAAAGGCATTCGAAAAATGTGTTTAAGTATGTGAAAATAGGGCATTCCCCTTCATATCCCCGGGAAACTTCATAGCATAAACCATGAAAAAACAGGGTTTGTAAAATCTGACTCCAAGATTACAAAAAAACTACAGTAATTATTGTAAATCTTAAAATTGTTTGAAATATACACTGTTTCTTTATGCCTGTGAAAGACATAGTACGCAATATGTCTACGTTGTGAAAAATTAATATTTGTAAATGGTTTAATAGAAATACTGTGCGCTCTTAAATGTATACAGGACCCTCGTGCAAGTTCTACTCAGGTTTTTTTTATTAGGTATATGATCAAAGACGCCGTTGATGATTACTATCACTTTCAATTTATTTTTCTCATTATATAATATAATTATGTAAACTTGTTACATTACTTAGATATTGAAACATGAGTAAAAAAATATTCAAAATTAAAATAACAAAAAAAAATGAAGATGTGCACTTCACCAATGGTTTTAAACTTATTTTCATAAAATTTAACAAACAAATGCTTCAGATGAGGATCTCAATGAACATGAACCACATTATTAAAAAAAAAATTTGATACTTATCCGTAGATGTAAAATGAGGTGAAACATTTTCCAACCATCAATTTGCAAAACCTGAAAAAATTCTAGATAAAAAAATTCTAATTATTTCGATTAACTTCCAACAAATATCTCGAAGAGATATAGACAATTATGGAAGCTTCCTGTATGCCTTTTCCAACATGCCCTTTACAAGTTTATTGTTTTATAAACAATAAGTAAGTAGAAGATTATTTGAAGAACTAACCCCATTTAATTGATATCCATTATATGCATTTTTTGCCCACAAACTAAGAAATGCAAATACGCTTAACCAAAATGCTTTGGGCTCGTTTGAATTATCTTACGAGTCCTTTGTTCACAAATGGTGGCTTAATAGACATTTAAGTAGGTTCTACTTACTCATTCAAAATTATTTCGATTAACTTCCTACAAATATTTCAAGAGATATTGTCTATATTATGGAACTTTACTCTATGCCAGTTCCAACATACCATTCGCAAGTTTATTGTTTTAAAAACAATAAGTAAGTAGAAGATATTTAAAAAATTAATCCTATTTAATTGACATCCATTATATGCATTTTTTGCCCACGAACTAAGAAATGCAAATGGCCTATTTACTTTATCTTGACTGCGCTCAACCAAAAGTACTTTGTGCTCACTTGGCTTATCTTATTAGTTCTTTGTTCACATAGTCTGGTGATAGAGCTGATAAATGGTGGCAAGGACTACTCAGTGGTGAAGAGTAAACTCATGGAATTTGAACTTGTTTGGCTGATTTTGATGCAAGCAAGAACGCAACAAAATAAATGGTAGGTATGTATGTGCAGGTATTTACAAAGGCATGAAGCAACTAAGCTATTGCTAGAAATTATTTTGAATAGAAGTAATTATTTTATAAACCGCAATTTAAATAATTAAACACTAAGAAATGTGTCAAATAACATATTTCTAATCGCTTGTAGATTTCAATTTTCCCTCGGATGCCAATTCATCACTTGCAAGTCAATTTAATAGCAATTAGAAGTTGTATGTCTAGTTGTTGTAAGATAAAAAGTGGTAAGTCTCAATAAAATATCTCGCTTTGGATTGCTTTTTATATAGCAGCTGATAAATGCAGTCAGAAAACTATAAACACCATCTGTCACTGCGTAAAAATACTCACCCATTGTAGATAATACAATAAAACAAACATAATACTAATCCACTCATTTAATTCAATAAACTTATTATTACAAAATTGCCATATTAATTTCATCACACTAAACAGCAACGAACATAACTCTATGCAAGTATTTCCAGCGTGAACTGGCTCTTCGATAGTCCACTACTTGACCCTCTTCTGCTGTCTCTGACGGTAGATATCATTGGCGGGTGGGGCACTCATACTGTCCTCGTCGTCTGAATCCTCACCGATTCTCCGTCGACGCTGCAATTATAATTATTATCAACATTGTCACATCATTTTTCGATAGGAACATTTTTGGCGGTAATTTAACAATTAATATCTTTATCACAGGATCTAATATGGTGGACACTACTGAGTCGTGAATGCTATTGGCCACAACGCCAACGAATTTATTGAAATGCAATGCTCGGTACACTTACATATATAGCTTAATCATATACAGAATTTCAAATTTAATTTCAATCGTTAATGTAATATTATATATTAATATGACCTATAAATAATATATATGTCATCCATACTAGATACGAAAATTGAGTGTGCGGACAACACAGTGCGATACAATTATTTCGTCACTTAGAAAGTAAGTTTTTGGATAACTTAAAAACCAAAAATATTTTTGCTTGGAACGCTGTTTCCCATCTTTTATTTACTATATAAACATAGTTGCCGAGTTTTTGATAACCTTGCATCGGTTTTTTATATTATATAAACACTGGCATGTTTCTACCAAAAATAAAATTCAGTTCTACAATCTGCATAAAATAAAGAACTCAAGGAAATTAAATGCTTAAAAGTACATCACTTTCCCAAGTGGGACGTCAGCTACCATTGTCATATAAAAATAGCTACTAGATTTAAGATTATTAAATATTCTTTGCACAAATTTACGCTTCTTTTATGAAAACCTTATTGCCCAAAAGTTTTAAATCAAATGTAATCATTCTCAAATGGTGTTGTATCCAAAAAAATTTAAAATAAAAAAATTATTGTTAGAAAACAAAAAGGTTGGCTTTTGTCTAATAGTTTTCACGTGACACCAATGTAGTGTTATCATTCTTATTTTTCAGTGTGTTTTTTTCCAAAATTACAAAATTGTTAGTAATTAATACGCATAGATTATGTGATTAAACATAAGTATATTTTAAGATACTGTAACATAACTTTATAAAATAGAGAAAGAAAAGTCGAAATGGTTTCTCAAAACATATATAGATATTGATAAATCTGAAAAAATATGCATATAAGTAGAAATGAAAAACGCACATATGAAAAGGTAACACAGGCGGAGAAGAGTATTTCAGCGTGAATAAAATGCAGATGTACGTAATAAATTCTAAAACTTATATAAAATGTGGATTTGACCATCCGATATTAAATGAATCCTCATATACTAGATGGTATTTCTCAACCATACACCAAAGATCAATTAACAAAATTCAGTAGTTTCGTCACAGAAATAGTTTTAAAACCATGACTACTTTTAAAAAGTCAATCCGTAAGTGGCTTTTGACCCAACAAATGCAAACGGAATAAAAGGAAAAAATCGGCTCTTCGAAATCATTTCATCTAAATTATATTTATTATTGGTATCTTCTTTTCTTTGTGCTATGTTTCCTCTACAGGTAACAATGTGTATGTAGTTGTATGTCTGTATATAATACCTGTATTAAAAACAATTATTAATATTATTATCTATTGTATATGTGAGTATATATATATATATATATATATATGTATGTGTGTGTGTGTATGTATATATGTATTTTATATATGTATGTATGAGTATTTATTTGTGTATGTATGTGTGTATCAACTGGTACTAGCTGTAAACCAGCCGTGTCGGTGATGCTTATAGCATAACTGCACAAGCCGAGCTAGTTACTTTTTTGTGGATAAAATATTGAAAAATATAAAGTTTATAACTAAATTTTTAATTTTCATTTTGTCATTAGCTCTAAGAAAATTTCTATACATGTCCATTACTTAACCTGTTGTATTTTGTATCAAACAAATATTATTATTATAAATGATTTGTAATTTCAAATATGCCGCGCTGCTCTGCTACCGGTGCAGACAAAAACTTTTTTAGAACTGTTTGACTGACATTAAGATATGCAGTCACAAACCAGAAGACTTACATTCTAACATGAGACCGTAAAATTTTATGACGCGTGTTAATTAGCACTTTAAATAAACAATCGAAATGTCTAAATTTTCATAGAAATTATTATTAGCTTAATATTACACAATATTACGACAGGGGCATGCTTTAATTGAATAATTAAGCAGGCTAATAACAATAGTTTAATAATACCAGCTGTTACTTGAGACTTTATCTACGTAACAACTATTTGACATTCACAATTAAAAGAAACTACGTGATGTAGTATTTCTACTTATTTTAAGTTCTTTACCATGACCTAGGTTTCGTTGCATTACAACATCTTCAGGTGGGCTATTATTAAAGATATCTTGCTAATAGCCCACCCGAAGACGTTGTAATACAAGCAGATGATAAAAAATCTTTGCTAATAGCCCACCTGAAGATGTTGTAATACAACGAAACTTAGGTTGTGGTAAAGAACTTAAAGAAAGTAGAAATAATACTACGTCACGTAGTTTAATTTAATTGTGAATAACAAATTTTTACAAAATTAACGTCAAATATATTCAATATTTGACATTCCACAATAAGTGGTATTTTGCAGGAATTACAATTGTCCAGTGAAACTATTCAGATGAAGGAGTGGAAGTGAAGCTATCAAAAGAGGCAACGCTATCTGGCAGCGCTATGAGAAAGTTATTTTTCCAGGGAAAAACTATTTTAAAAATGAGTCCGTAATAACCTGTAAAATTTAGGAAGGACCGCTTTATTCCTTACAGAGCTATTAGATAATGATCAAACATAATACTTTTTATATTTATAATCACTAGCTAGAATATATAACAATGAATATAATAGTTAAAATTTGATTATTTACAATATGCCCATAAATACAAATGATTTCTGAACAAGTAAAAAACTAAATCTCACCTTCCCGTGCACGGTGGTGACTCCGTCGTCGTCCACGATCCAGTGTACGGAGCGCGCTAAGTCAAACAGCTTCGTGTCGCAGCCGTTCTCCATCGTGGGTAGGGGGACTGCAAAGCAATATATTGATTCTGTATTAATGATTTCATTTAAAAGGCATTCCACGAAAAGTTTCACTTATTTTGCTTTATTTGGTAAAAAATAATTTAACGACAATATAAGTCAACCTATAATTTTACTATTGTTTTTGTAATATATTTTATATAACATTGCATATGCCTTGAACTTGTCTTGCACTTATACTGTAACTTTATAGTGAAAGTTACAGTCTAAGCATGGTCACTGCTCGGGCAGTGCCGTGCCTAGACAAAACATATTTTATGATTTAGAAGTTTGCTCTATGGTTAAATCGAGAATAGACCTTGAAAAATTAAAATATCAACAAATTAAAATCTACATAGATCACAATAACGTAGCCGAAACTCATTTTTAATAATAAAACCTTTGATTTATTAATCACTTTATTTTTTTTGTTTGTTGACAGAATTAGCAACAACTTGACATCTCTCACAACTTCATGTTAAAGCCGGACTTTCACTGAGTCTCAATTTTAATACATTTTAGTAATAGTCTTATAAATACTTATGCACAAAAATACGCACTTTTCAACTCTTAAAATTAAGAGTAAAAGAGATATTAAGCCATTAAGGAAGTTGAGATAATGAGTTTTTGAGTAATGAAACTAAATTTTTTAAAATTAATATTTTTCTTTATTAAGTTTTGCATCTTTCTCGGTACCAAGTCTATTTTGTACGTCGGAATGAATAAATCCAAATGTTGGAAAATAGTTTTTCAATTCTGGTTTTTTAGACGAGTTAGTTTGTTTAGACGAGCCTGGCCTCTTTCACCATCTCTAGTTGTACTGCATCTCTGTGTACATTTTATTCCATAAATCTGTTTCTATTAGCTCTCTCCATTACCATCATAGCTCCCTCCATCATATAGCAAACATACTAATTTTCCTTACATTGTAGATGTCCCTCTATAACTGTCAGGTTTTCTCTTTCCTTCCGAAAGTGATAAAATTTCTGAACGAAAATTTATTTCCACATGCTTTCCATCTTTTGTCGCCCATGGCTCTGGCAATTGCGAATTACCTGAACTATAATAGCTGTTTTGAGCATCTTAGAGCCTCTCTGCGATTTAACACAGTGTTTCGGCTAATATATCACACAGCATAAGGATCATGTCCTCACTAATTTGCCAAGTAACTACCAGCTGACAAACTGTGCTAAATCAGCTATCTTTTCCAAAATGTTAAAGCTATATATCTCGTAAATCGTTGATATTGCAAAAAAACTGTTGAATATTAATGACACATTAATGAAACGAAGCTCATTTAACATTTTGATATACGATCAGTATTTTATGAAATACTATGGAATCTGCTTATTAAAAATAGCTATATTAAAAATTTAGTTTTAAAAATGATCAAAAACTTTAAGGTTCCAGTAAAAACTTTAAATTCCATGGACCAGTATAATATTATACTTTATGCCATATTAAAGATTTATCATGCTTGAACCAAATTTACACATACCACAATAAGAATTATTTTAAACATGTCATATGTGAAAATCCTAACAAATCTTCCATAGACTTTGGCAATGAATACACCGTACGGTTTTCCATTTGGACCAGGGGTCTAGATCATAACCTGTCAATAACAATGGAGAAATTTGAACACTATTCGGGAACGACTCGAAAGTGATGAGGAAACAACAATCAAATTGAAGTGATAAAATCAACTCCGAATGTTGTCAAAGCCTTGAAAGTTGCAAAAATTCTAAATCTCTTCTTACATTCTAATTATTAAGATAATAACATAACAATTTCAATATCTCATCTTCATAATTTAATCCGTAATTTTCATTTTAAATTTATAGCATCAGTTGGTACAATATAGAATGCTGTCGTTTTGAGAGGACTTCACCGTAATTTAAAAAAACAATATTTACAAATATTGGAAAAAGTCCTGTAAGTTGTAAACAACAGGTTGTATGAATAATCCTGTTGCGTAAGTTGTAGAAAATCACATGCGTAGAGCATGTCCAAAAAAAATATTTATAATTTTTGGCATAACATCAAAAGGATACACAAGGTAATTAAGCATTATATATCTTTATAAAAATAGTAGATTTGACCATCACCTATCAAACCATGCCAACTTGACAAATTAGTCACAACTTAGCCCTTAAAAACTATATGACTATGCTAATAAACTGTAAACTTAAATTTTTAAGGTGGAATCCCCACCCTAATCTTGACTGAAAATGGAATGTTCCTTAACTA
Organism: Druceiella hillmani; assembly: GCA_039881145.1. Classification (NCBI taxonomy): domain Eukaryota; kingdom Metazoa; phylum Arthropoda; class Insecta; order Lepidoptera; family Hepialidae; genus Druceiella; species Druceiella hillmani. The sequence goes on along the minus strand of JAYKKI010000089.1, from coordinate 1,653,751 downwards.
CGCCTCTCGTAGTGGAAGGCACGCAATTTATAAATAAATATTTCTTTAATATCTATTAATATTTACTTTTTCCTTTGAAACCGTATCGCAGACTCACCTTGATCAGGCAAAATAATCTTGTTGAAGAGATTGATGAGTAGGTCGACAGCTACGAACGGTCCTTGGAAACAGCTGGGTGGAGGCATCAGCGTGCAGAGATGCGCCGCTGCCGGCGGAAGAGGGAACGATCCACCTGTTGGTTTCAAGTACATTTAAATTATTTACAATGAGGACAATTTGATTCTTTGTTAGATACAAGCATTCAAAGAAAATCTAAAAAATGAAGTTTTGAATTATCACAAAACAATCATTTTCTTGTCTTTTATTGTTACAATTCAAAGTCTTTTTTAAACTGATTGTAATTGAGTAAAGCAAACAAGTCATAAACGACCCTAAATATATAAAGCAAAAAAAACAAACATTTTTACCTGGTATGGGATGCTCTCCTGGTAATGGGGCTACCTTGGGCTTGTACGGGATCATTTGGTTGATATCGGGTCGTGCAATATCTCGTGTGCTCTCTGAATCTCTGCGACATAATGTTACAACACAGTATCAGATTACGTACATCTTAAAATTTATAACGAGATGTAAAATTATAAAAGTTTCATTATTTATCATAAAATTTTAACATAAAACAATAGAAATTTGTATATAAATGTGTATCGAATTTTCAAACTGCTCATGTTTTTAGGATTCTGTAAAAAAATAAGAAAACTATTAGCAGACTAACTTTCCCTATCTGTCAATTTAAAACCAATTGGCCTGAATTTACAGTGAGGTGCAAAAAAAATTGTTGGGATATTTTTATGTAAAACTGACAAATGAGACAAAATTTTAATGCCAATTTGAGTGGTGGCTTTACTGGGTATTTTGTGATATTTTTTATAATAATGATCGTCTAGTACTCTGAAAGAGTCAGACAAAAAATCTTAAAAATTTAATTTGATACAAGAACTATAAGAAACACAAATTAGGATAATTGCTTTCTTATAACAGAATTGTTAGAATAACTTTAAAAAATGAGAAATGACGAAGGCGGTGAAGTAGCTATTGTACCTTCTGTTTTCATAAGGTTCCTCATGTGTTCACTGTTCAATTTTAATTAAATATAAAATTATATGTGTATAGCTTTCTTTAATATGCCAAAGACAGAAGATGTACTGACTCAAAATCAGTATTAATTTTCGTAATTAAAAACTTTCTATTAGATTCAAACAAAAAAGTCAAAGGTAAAGAATTTCTTATTCATATCGTAATATAAATGTTTCTCACTTGTGTCCGACAATGGCGGCGGCCAACTCAGGTGAAATGCCAGCCAGAGGTCCACCCAGCGCCCATGATTTGTTGGACATGGCAGCAACCTGTAATATTTATATTAAAACATGCTTATTACATCAGTTGAGCCATTTTAAATGTTTACTTTAGTACATGTTTAACTAGGTGAAATGAATATTTGTCTTTTAACCAAATAAAACAAAATTATCATAATCAATACAAAATTTATTAGTAAACCATAAATAACGCTAAGGCCCGCGGACCTAAGCACATATCCAAGAAATGTCAATATATTTTTATGGGTTTAGCCACTGGCTTGTATCAACTTGCCATCTAACTAACGCACGCAAGTTAAACAGATGTGTAACTTACTGTTTCAAATATCTATCCGATTGACTTGTGTTCTTTAGTCAGGTGACAGCTTGATACAAGCCAGTGACTAAATATAAAAATACATATACCGAGTTGTTCAATAAGTTTTGTCTTTCGATAAGAGATGGTGCTAGTAGGTTCATTGTTTTATTTTTCTAAAGATGGTACTACTCTTTTATGAACACGTGTGAAGTTTTATGTAGATCTGTCAACTCATTCGTATATATACAGCTGTTCAAAATTGACGTATCATCGTATTTTTTACAATGGAAAAAACTGAATAACGTGTAGTGATAAAATTTTTATTTTTCGAAGGTGTAGCAACAAAATAAATTCATGAACGATTGATGAAAGCGTATAAGACTCTTCACTTTCAATTAGAACAATAGAAAGATGAGTTGTTGAATTTTAATGTAGTCGTACAAGTCTTGAAGATGATTCACATGAAGGATCTCGAAAAAGTGCATCAACACCAGAAATCATAGCAAAAATACAAGATACTATAGTGCTGCATTCACTAACAATGCAACAAAAACACATTCAAATGCAACTTTCTCAGCAACATTTGGAGCGTTATAAAAAGGATAAAAAATATTTTATGCATCGTTTCATCACTATGGATAAGACTTCCTAGTTGAACTTGTGAGGATTCTAAATTAAAAGTGGTGTGAGCCCAGTACCATGGCTCTAAAGTGAGTTGAGCTCCAGAAATAGGCCAAGAAAGAGTTAGCGATAGTTTTTTGGGATGCAAAAGGAATTTTGTTTGTGGATTACCTCCAATCTGGTAAATTAATAAACTCCAGTTATTATTGTATCCATTTCAACCTCCTAGATGTAAAAATTCATCAGAAAAGACTTGGTTTACAGAGAAAAAAATACTTTTTCGTCAAGACAACGCAGAGTGCTTGCACAGCTCGAAAAACCATCTCGAAAATCAGTGCTCAGATATAGCTCCCTGACTTTTGGCTGTTCTCACATCTCAAAAAATTCATGCGAGGAAATAACTTTCATTAAAGAAGAGGCAATAACAGCCGTGGAAGCGTATTTCCACAGTCTTCCAGATTCTAACTTCAGGGATGGAATCCATAAATTAGAAGATCACTCGAACAAGGGTATTGAAGTTCGGGGAAGAGTATATTGAATAATAAAATGTTTTTCAAACCATTTTTTTCCTTATGGAACGACAAATCTTATTGAACAACCTGGTATATTGAAATTTTTTATATATATCCCTACATCTGCCGGCCATGATTTCAATATAAAAATACAAAAATATTTCAAAATGTCTGAAAAAAAAAATAACCTCAATTTCTCATTAGTCTAACCGACAATTGAAATAAAAGTTTCTAAGGACTTTTTATTTTCAGTTTCTCTAAGTAAAAGTTTTTGCTCATGTAACAACCAGACCCATATGGACTTTTACCAACCTCTTTTTGCTTGTTGCCTTCTGATTGGCTGTAAGAAATTGCTCTTGTAGTAATAAATCCACAGCCTGTGTTCTCTTTTTACTAAATAAACAACAAAATTTAATAAATGGATAAATTAATACATCAATATAGCAACACGGCCATGATCAATATAGTTTGCTGTATATGAAAATGGAATAGAGTGTGTACATGATATAAACGCACCTCTGTGTACCCGATGGACTTGAGCTCTGCAATGGAGCACGGGTAGAGATCCAGGAACTTGTACCGGTCCACCAGCTGCGCCGTCTCCTTGCCCTCAAACTCTTTAATCTGGGGGCATATTAGTGTAGACAATTGGTTAAGTAAATAAAGTTGTATTTGATTATACATATACAATTACATATGTAATACAATTACATTATCAAGAGAAAGTTGTCAGGGTGATTAAAGTTATCTCGCTCAACTTAGTGCTATTAATCAATTTTTGACATGTATGAAGAATGGGAGGATTAGTTAACATTAAGGTCAAAAACATATTCCACATTGATTTAGAAATCATTAATTTTTGTATTGAATATATTTGGCGTTAATTTTGTAGAAATTCATTATTCACAATTAAATGAAACTACGTGATGTAGTATTATTTCTACTTTCTTTAATTTCTTTACCACGACCTAGGTTTCGTTGTGTTACAACATCTTCAGGTGGGCTATTGGCAAAGATTCTTTGCCAATATCCCACCTGAAGATGTTGTAATACAACGAAACCTAGGTCGTGGTTAAAGAAATTTAAAGAAAGTAGAAATAATACTACATAACGTAGTTTCACTTAATTGTGATTAATTTTTGTATTTTTCCGAGAGTACCCATTATGCAGACTTGATTACCCATTATGCAGAATTATTACCCATTATTAGTACCCATTATGCAGAAGATTGTAGGTCGACCAAGATAAGATAAAAAAAAATATGCTTTAAAGGTCCATAATTTTTGCTTTATAAACCCAAAAACATAAAATGTTTACAACAATGTAAGTTGCAGTTTACAGGCCTCAATATACTATATTAATTTCAACTTGATATCACAAGCCGTTTCTTAGAAAAAGACCTTTGACAGACAAACGGATGGACAACCAGATCATCTTATAAGGGTTCCTTTTTTTCATTTTGAGGGACTGAATCTGCAAAACAAAGAAATGAAACCCTTATAGGATTACTTGTTCATTGATCCTAAATTACTAAGGGGAGAACCTATTTAAGGCTGGCTACGTTATAAATGTAACAGAGTTTAATTCTCAAATAAAAATCAACGTTACTGACCAAGTAATTTGTAACATCAAAGATAAATCCCTTCTTGAAATCAAGTGTCAAACAAAGCCATCATAGTTTATGAAAATTGTAAGATAAATGTTAATTATTTAAAATTTTAGAAAAATGATTTTTCTATGAAAATGCTATAACATTTACATCAAAACACTAACTTTGATATACGAAGAAAGCGATAAAGAACTTATACTAAAAAAAACGCTATGAAACATAGCACTATGGAAAACAATATTTTCACAACATTAAACTAATTCTCAAACAATAAAAACTCAAACAAAACCCAAACAATAAAATTCTATTCATTTCAAAGTCACCTTCTCCAGCACCGCACTACGCCTCTTCTCGACCTTAACTATACTGACAAGGTCACCGATGTTTGACTCAAACTCGAGGAAACGGTTCCAGATATCCACAGAGTTCTCCGGCTCGAGACTGCCCGATGAAAGCACCCGTTCGAATAGCACCCGCGTGTTGTTGTCCTCTGTAGAATAGTTATTTATTAAACTATGTTTATCTAAAAATTACATGTTGTCAATAAATCATAACGAAGCACATAATAATAGAATACAGACACACTCTTGTTACATACATTGTATCTGCTTCGTATAATAACGACTGTACCTTACTGATTAATATAAAAGAATTTATTGAATCAAATTAACACATTAGTCTTGAGCAACAAACAATTACAAGAAAAGTTTCATAAAAAAAATCTAAAATACAAATGCTTAAAACCTTAGAATATAGAGTAATCCAGAAGACGGATACGCACAAATCAGTGGAGGGGGCACCGCACTCCGCCTACTAGTGCCCCCCCCAACGTGCACGGTGTTACGAGCGGAATAAATTTATGGAAATCGTAATATGTGTTTCTTGCCGTAATCCTACAAATAGTGATTATATACGCAATACGTAAAATATTCTAAAATTGAATATAACAGAAATTCAAACGTTACACAAAATTCTCCAACAATATTTACCAAATCCCGATTTCTTTACAAATAAAATTTTATATTTTTCAGTATCGAGCAATTAAAATGTTTTAATTTGGGTAAACAATTTTTTAAGAGGTGACAACACCAATAAAAATGACGCGCTTCTGTTAATAATAATCTACTTCGATATTTTAAAATTGCATAATTAATTGAAAATGAAATTAAGTAATCGTTTTTACGTATGAAAAGTAATCCCCATTTGTTTCTTTTGCAGTCCAGTGATATTTTTGCAGGTGGGAATAGCAGAAGCCGGCATTTTAAGCTATATTGTCTCGTAACATTTCAGAGCTGTGTCTTAAATTGCACTGACAGTTCTGTTTTGATACTACGCACTTTATGCATAGTTTTTTGGACACACTATCGCGCGTGTTCTCGCCTTCTGGAGTACTCTTTATTCCAAGCTTAAAACGTAATATCACTCTAACAAAGACAACAACATAACAGCCATCTTCTACTGCACGCACAGCTGTATATATCTTTTTCGCACAAAGCAACCGGTGATTCGAGATTATTCCAATGTCATCGAAATGAGTTTTTGACAAAAATTTCACTTGAAATGTTATTCGCCGCTAAAAGTGGTATCTTGAATGCAATTATTAATTTTATATGAAATATGTCAACCAATGTCATATGTAAACTACTGTCCCAAAAACACACCTTTTCATTTATATCTCAGTATTATAATAATTATAACACTTTCCAATTTTGTGTGCGATGCTATTCTTTTGAATAATTAAAATTAATTCGTCAAATTATAAGTGCAGCAACAAATCACAGAATTAGAAATGATTTAACCACAAATGATGTGAGAATCCAAACTATAACTGTTAAACAACCTTTTCTTTATTTTGCTACACGCATTTGGCTTACATAACCTTTGGTGCTCAAACTGTTAGAATTTTTAGCATGTTCTGTGATTATGTAATTAGTCATCAAGCGAAAATATTGACGAAACTCTCTGGGATTTGGGTCTGAAAATTTGTTAACTCTTATATTGTCATGGGTACTTTTCACTTAAAAAATTTACTAGGTAGATTTTCAAGAAACATTGTTTAAACATAGTTTGTGATGCCAATTAACATTGAGAAAAATACATTTTAACCTAAGAAATAGCATAATTACTGTAAAACGAAACTATATGATTTATACTCAATAATTAAAATTTAGTATTACCATATACTAATATATGTTGCAACACATATATTAAATATATTGTTCGTGTTTTTCATAACCCCAAAACTTTCATGTATATCTTACTGCTTTAACGAATTTTCACGCAGTCAAAGTCGCAAACGAAAACCGATAAAGTACCACCATTGTAAAAATAACTAAACAGAGGTGATGAAAATGGATCTGGTGTTACATAAACAGAATATAATTTTTTTAAGAAGGGTATTTTTTAAAATATAAAAAGCACACAATTCTACTATTAACAATCGAGAAAGAGCATAAAATAAAATACATATAGGTATCATAATCCAGAAAAAGTTATCTTCATAAACGAACACATATTATATTTTTCATTGATCAAAAATTGTTAATGACAAATAAAAATAACATAAAAATCCACATTATGACGTAGTTAGTGTCTCGCATAAAAGCATATAAAATACGTAATCAAGTTTTAGAAATGATTACAAAAATAAACAATTTCAAACACATTTTATGTAATGTATTAAAATGTGCGCGTGTGTCAAAATGAATGTTTTTTCGCTCTTTTAGAGATTCATGTGGCTTTTTTTATATTTGCAAGTTTCATGACTTAGTACGTCTGTAAACAGAGGATCCATTCTTAAATTACTGTCTGTATACAAAGGATGTCTCTGTAGACAGAAGATACAACGTGAGACAGTTTGCACTCTGTTTCATCTTGCTAGTTCGAAGAGTTTCACGGAAATAACGTTTACAAACAATTATGAAAAATAACACAATTTTTCACAAAAAAAATACATTTTTATGATCTATGCTTTAAATAAACTAAGTGGTTATTTTTTCGTTTTCTCTATATAAGAATGTCATTTTTATTCTCATAACGCCTGGACCCAGCGTTATTATATGAACTTTTGTCAACTCCTGAACGTAACAATTTATGGAAAATACAAAAATAGCTTTTTGAAAAAATAATTAAATTTTTAAAAAGTAGATAAACATTTTTATAAAATACATTTTTAAAATAAAAGTTAGTGAGGTAAAACCCTTACAAACAATGTTAAACCAATAATGCTCCCGAAATTTACTCTAAAACTTAGTTTATTTCAAAATAAAAGACTTTTTCATACCATTTAGATGCGACAAGTAGTCTATATAGCACAGGACATACTCCGGGATGTGGGAGAACTTCTTGAGGCCGAGCTCGAAGATACGGAATGCAATATTCTTGTCCTTGGAGCAATAGTACTCCATGAGGGCGGCAGCCACAAACACGTGATACCGCGACCTGCCGTCAGTAATTATCAAATATTTATTACAAAATTAAACGAATATCGCACAGAAGAGAGAATTAGAGTTATTGATAAAACCAGAGAAAGAATGACCAAAAAACCATCAGATCATACTAATAATAATAGTTAAGAATCAATTGGAGAAATACAAGCCAATTTTATATAATTGTGTGAAAATATTAAGACTATTCTCAAACCACCACCAGTCTCAGAGCGCTCCATACACAAGAATGAACCTTTGTAGCCTTCTTATAGTGTAGCGTGCTTACTATCAAATGCTTCTCACTCAACAGGGCTACCCTTCACAATGAGCCATTTTTTACCTTTATAGAGTCAACTGTTTGCATATTTCAGTATTCGATCCTAACACACCATACATATTTTTGCATTGTCTGTCAATTCTGTATACTTAAAACTTGTAGCAAAATTCCATAAATCTATGTGCAAACAGTTCATAAGCTTTAACCTATAAACAGACAGGCAAACAGAAATCCTTAATATGTAAGAATGAACGACATGAAAGCCTTAACGTATAAAGTTTGCATAAAGTTCCCAATTTATAAATAAACAATTTTTAAACCTGGGGTCCTCCCGAGCGCGTTTGAACACAGTTCTGGCCGATTTAATACCTTCCGCCCTCCGAGCAAACTTCATATACTGCACGTAAGCCTGGAACAATCACACAAAACAATTATAAAGTACGAACCATATCAATCACATTAAGGGTGATATAATAAAGAGTACCTTGATATCAACAATACAAGGGTGTGAATTATATAGATATTATAAAACAATGTAAAAAAAATTAACAACAACAATACACAGGCAGCCCTCGTTTTACAGCATCTCATTTCACATTGTTTCATTTTATATTACACAAAATTTTAATACCAATCCTCTTATTTAACGACAAAGATTTGTTTTATATCTTCACAATCACCTATATACAAATTATTTGAGGGTTTACTTGAGCTCGAAGAACAAAAACAGAAGGATGATCAAGATTGAAACAAACAATTGATTTCAACGAAATTGATTGAAGCTTTAGTCCCATCCATGCTACAGTGACAATATTTGAGTTATATGATCCCAGCTTTGACAAGTTTGGACGTTGATAATATTTGCCTTGCATATAAAGAGTATGATGAAAGTCATAAAAATAAAAGAAATGCATTTAAAGAATTGTTCATGATAAAATAAGTACATTTATTTTACTAGAGACCATGTAAAATTCTATCAGTGCCCACTGGTGATAAATTAATGAACTTTTGGTTACACTGCTGTCATTTTTTCATGTCAAACCCTCATAACGTACATATCACAAAACAATCAAAATGATTTATAATGCTTAAATATGGTGTAGTGTCCCGCATAAAAGCATTTTAATAATTCATAAAAATAATACAATGTATATCTCATTCACATACATATTCAAATCACATATTCACTCGTAACATAACCTCTTTACTTTCGATGAAATTTACTATTTTCCATTGACAAAAAACTGTATTGACATTGACAAACATGTAACCAAGAATTCTTATATCTGTCATTTTCAAGCGGCCTCTATGTTTTTTGCATGACCTTTATGGCAGTATCATTATTTTGTTTCTTAGATATTTTAACCAGTTTTAATTTTCAAAATTAAATTTTTTCACATCTAAGGTTTAATACCTGCATTTATATATAAATTTACACATTTTATATCAGTTAGTTTTACATCTGATGTAAAAGCGAGGGGGAATATGTATTTTATTCAAATTACTGAAAAGATTGAAATGTAGATTTCATTGCCATATTGCTTAGAACCTGGGAAAGAAAATTATCTACGTTTCATTTGAAGTATATAACCACGCTACGAAGTAAACGAAAAAATCATGAGAAAATCTTGTCTTTTATAATATTAGAAAGTGTTCTACTACACTTTGTAGTGTAGTAGAGCAATTTTTAAAATTACAAAGTGTTCTACGAGATTTTGTAGTGTAGTTGAACAATTTTTAATATCACAAATTGTTCTACTAGACTTCATAGTGTAGTAAAACAATTTTTAATATTACAAATTGTTCTACTAAACTTCGTAGTATAGTAGAACAATTTTTAGTATTACAAATTGTTCTACTAGACTGCATTTATTACCACAATGTAGTAGAATAATTTTTAATTTTACAAATTGTTCTACTAGACTTTATTGTGCAGTAGAAGAATTTTAAATACTATAAAAGCCAGGTCATAGGCTACAACAAGAAATAGATCAATCAGTATTTCAGTGATGGTATAAGCACATGTGGGAAGATTAATAAGCATATGAAAATAAAAAAAAATTCATACCAGAGTAGGATCGATATCCTCCATATCTAGATAGCGGGCATATATTTGATGCACTTTCTGGTGGTGCAGCCGACCTTCCTCAAAATCTGCATGTGCAAAGTGCAGCAGTGTGGAACGTTGCAGCGGACCAGTAGTCGCTCGCTCATAAACATTGCCGGCCTCGTCCGAGAATAGCCGTGCTGCATTAGCGTCCTGATAACATAATAATAATTTTTTGTATGTCAGCATAACTGACAGCTGTACAATTGGATTCTTGGTGGCATAATACACCGCTCAAGCAATGGAAATGATGTGGAATACTGTGGGAATTGTCAGAAATCTTAGAAGACTGAGCTGATAATGTTTTCCTGCTGAGCCATAACTATGGATATAAAAACCAAATTGAAAAACTTGTAGAGAGAGGCAGCATTTATTGGACTCAAAATCAACAAGTAGAAGATTCGAAAACACAACACCGTTGCTGCTAGGCACAGAACAAGAAAAATGTGCTCACCAATTCAATATCTCAGGAGTGTCGTGTCATATATGGGAGGAACTGAAGAGCACATCATTTCAATGATCATCAAAGGAAACAGACACGGAAGGTTAAAAAAAATATTTTTCTTCTTTATTATATAATCTATCTAAATCTTTATTCCAGTCCGTCAAAATTATACTACTACTATATAAGCGCGAAAGATAGAAGACAACAAAAGACCTCACAGAGTGATGCTGCCACTCACTTCCTTAAATATATTCTCCGAATATCTTGACCTAAGAAAATATGTAATGAAGATTTCTCAAACAGGCTTGGATTGGAATTCTTAGGGAGGAAAGGTCGTCCGTAGCAAATCTAGTGGTAAAGCAAATGTGGCCGTCCAAAGCAGATCTGGTGACAGACTGTGCTGGCAAAATTGAAGAGCTTAGGAACTGAAGATCTGGAGTGAAGGAATTCATGGTGCAAAAGCCAACCCTGATTCCCCAAGAGAACAAAGAATATGAAGAGAGTTTACTACGTTCTAAATATACTTATTATAATTATGAGATTTTGTTCAAAAAGTGATTGTAAATAAAAAAAATAATCTTTTTATAACTGTTGAAAATATAACCGTTGAAAAAAAAAATCTTTTTATAACCTTTTTATAACTTGACGAATGGAAACTATGAAGAACTCATCATTTTTCACACATCAATCACCTAAAATGGTTTCATCATCGTATAGAACCTGTGTAGCCCTTTATTATTTATGCATTCACTACTAAATCAAGAGCTTCACAATAATTGGTTACGATTAGCACGGCGAGATCCAAAACATTCGTAAGAAAAGATACAATTTGGTTTTGTAAGGATCACTTTTTTGACACCAGTAAAAATACATGTAGTATAAAATTCTTAATGTTGCAAACTAAATATCTTCATACATACTTACAGTGTAGTATTTACACTCCTGAATTCTACGGAACAAAACTTGGAAGTTTTCGCAATATATCAATTTTCAAAACAATCAAATCGACACAATAACTCAAGACAAGTTTTATTTCTTTAGATTAACAAGACATCTCTTATTGGTGCTTTTGTGTTCACATGGGACATAAAAAAAATGTCAGGCGAGAGCAGATCTCGCTCTACGAGGGTTCCATACACATATAGACACTTATAAACATTTAAAGGTACACAGTATTCCTATTACACTATTTACGAATATTAATTTTACACAATGTAATGTATTGCCTACCATATCTTTCACAGGTGTAAAATCATCGGACATATTTCTAAATATAACTGCAAATTAACAATTTTGGGATTTTTTCCTTTACTAGTGCTGTGAGTACTTGCTTCTTGCCCAATTTCATGATTCTAGGTTAACGGGAAGTACCCTATTGGTTTTGATTTATTTGAGAATGACAAAAAATGCCCTATAAATGGCCATATTTTTGGGATATTTTTTTATTGGGTTGACTTAGAAGCTTGATTCTTATACAGCTCCAAGAGACCGTAGACCTAAGTATTAGATATTAATTACGATTTGATACCCCCATACCTTCCTGAGAAAAAGGGTTTTGACAGACAGACGGACAATGAAGTAATCCTTTAAAGGTTCCTTTTTTCCTTTTTAAGCATGGAACCTTAAAACCGATACTTTATTTGTTAAATTAAAATATTTTTATTCGATTCATTGCATTTGGATGAAATGTGTTATTTGTTTGTAATTAAATATATCTATGATCCCCATAACCCAAAATAATCCACTTACCCCTTTCTCCTGTAGCAGCTTGGCAGAGTGATCAAGGAAGTGTGCCGCCTGATGCCACACGTCCGGATGATGCGCTAAGCACAGCAAACACTGCTCGATGGCGAACATCACCCGCCGCGCCACCAACGCTGTGTCCTCTGAACGCAGCGGGTTGCCACGCTCCCACGATATGTACTTCTTCCACAGCTCCACCTGTGTACATATTCGTCGTTCAATTTAATAACTCGCACTTATATATTTATTAGACAATTCTACCTAAACATATTTACGCACTCATATTTCAATTTAATAATTAATTGTGTGGGAACCACAGTCCCTTCCCCCATATACATATATGCTCATCTATATCATTATGACTTTGTCTTATATACTTTTCCTTGATATAATTTTTATTCAAGTCATAAATACTTCTCTTGGTTTTTACGATTCCAAATTAGACCATCGGGAAACCCAATATGCTTATTAAAATGTCTGCCCGACTTCCAATTTTTTATTATAATTTCTATGAAGAATGAAATTTTGTATCGCACACAGATATATAACACATATTAAAGAAACTATGTACATATTTATACACAATTTTCGCACCTAATCTGCTAGTGATTTTGAGAATGTTTAATATAAAAAATCGAATAGAATCATTAGCAAAACTCATGAACATTTGTAAACAGTCATTAGGAACCGAAGGTGATATATTCTGCTTACACATTATTTTTATATTAATTGACATATATTTTAGTACAATTTATTTATTTATCTACTTTAATAACTAACAATATCTTACAGCCAACCATAACACCAGTCCAGCCCCGTTCGATGAACGGCCGGGAATCAAACCCGGGTCCCTGCGGTGCGCCGCATCGTCAAAGGCCATACGCCTTGTGATCAACCCAACACACCACAATGACAACATTAATCATAATAAATATTAATTAAAAACAGTGAACGTCTTGTAATCTGTCCTCTATTTAATCTGGTGGTCCTTGTAATCAACATAGCAATTGCGGCAAAACAGAGGTCAACATTTTCATATAGGTCATGACTTGTCACTGGCAAGTGCCATCTTGCCAACCGTATAGCATTGCTGTCTTAGTTGATTCACTACTTTTACATTTTTTGTTCAAGCACGTAGTTTTTTTAAGTGTATCATATTTCATTGTGTACCTGTATCGTGCCACAACTACACCCACTATACATCAAGTCAACATGTTTTCACCCACAAGAATATGGGAGGATTATACTATAACAATTCAAGAAAAAACTGAGTGCCTGGGTCGCCTCGATCATAGAGAGACTTTCAATAAGTTGGCCAGTAAATAAATTGTGAGCAGTACACCATTTTTGTGACAGTATACGTTTTACTCATTATTTTAATGTCAGATGTGTCCTGGAGACAATGTTACATTAATATAATTTTTAAAAAAGTGCTTTAAAATACAGTGGTTTCCTGCTATTAGGTAAACATAATTTAAATACGGTGAATAATCTGCAATTTCCTACAAGATTGTACTGCCTCAACATTTTGTTTTTCATTGTATATTGTATTGTTTTTATGAATTATTAAAATGTTTTTATACAACATATTTAAGAGTTATAAATAATTTAGATTACAATATGTACGCTATGGGAAATTCACATGAAAAAATGACAGTGTAGAAAAAGTTTATTAATTTATCACTAGATGGCACTGTACGGAAATAAATATTTATAAAATAGCTCATTTCAATAACATTAATCTTCACAATTAAATGAAAATATGTGATGTAGTATTATTTCTACTTTCTTTAAGTTCTTTACCATGACCTAGGTTTCGTTGTATTACAACATCTTCAGGTGGGCTGTTAGCAAAGATTCAATCTTTCCCTAGGTCCTACCTAGGTCGTGGTAAAAAACTTAAAGAAAGTAGAAATAATACTACATCACGTAGTTTCATTTAATTGCGAATAATGAATTTCTACAAAATTAATGCCAAATTTATTCAACATTTATCTTATTTTAACCTTTACAACTCCAACTTTTTAGTATGACAATCGACGGGCAACTTCAAGGTATTCTTGTCATATTTTCACTTAAAAGTGAAAATATGATACAAGAATTTTAAATGAAAATATGACAAGTATTTTCACTTTTCTTCAAGGTATTCTTGTCATATTTTCATTATTAGTAGTACAAGGATGTCAAAAGAAGAATAGACTGCTACCTTTTTGATGCTTAACTTGATTTAAAGTAGCGTAAAGGTAAATATAGAAAGTTAAACCTTATTTAATATTTTGCAAAGGTTTTTATCTAAATGATTTGTTCATAGGCATTAGTACATGAGTTGTTCTTATTTAAGGATTACGTATAAAAAATTTAGAATACAAATATACATTCAGAAAAACTAACCTGTTTGACCTCCTCTGCATTGAGTGTGGGTGGTGTAGCAGGCATGTTGCGGTTAAGACCGCGAGTTACTGTCTCCAACTCTTTGGAGACACGCCGCGCATTCATGTACTCCCGAGATCGTTCCATCGCCATACGCTCAGCTGTTGTGTAACGGAATGACATTATAAATAAGTTCATGCAGACGAATATTAATGAATTTTGGATTTAATAAACACAAAAACGCTTAGCGAGTATGCAATAATCTACAGTTTCATAGTTAACTGAATTTATGGAATAATAGGCGACTAAGGTTTGTATAAGGGTACATTATCTGCAGCTCCCTCTTATAAAGACAATTTATAATTATATATATATATATATATATGTAATTCTCCACTCCGTAGTTTCCTGCACTTTGGTCTCCATCACACGGGTCAATCAATATATTATTGTAATAACACCATTCATATATGAACAAACTACCAACGAAGATGTACATGAAATATATAATAGGTACTTATTTCTTTTTAATGATTTTCATATAAAAAATTCAGTCCGTCAAGGAAAAGATATCTGGTGAATTCATTGAAATAATAAATAACGTAACCCGTATAGACAACCAGGTATAATAAAGGTTATTAAATCCTATCGTATCAGGTCATTGGGACAAGTTATAAGGTGTAAAAAAATTACTTTCTCTAAACGAGAAGAAACCAGAAAAATGGGGAGATCTCACAGCCAAGACTGGATGGAGTCAAAAAAGGCCTTACTTATATGCATTTACCGTTTGGAAAGCTATACAAGAGTATCATGGCCTGTTCTAGGCTCTAGTGCATCAGAAGATGTGTTGTTACTTTTTAATGTAACAAGAGACAGCTGTCGAATATAGTCATAGAAGACTGCAATCTAGCAGACTGTAACTTGTGCTGCAGACTGATCTGCAAATAAGTGCAACTCTCACTATAAATAAAAGAATTTTATGTGACCGCTTTTGTGGAACCATAATTAAAATAGTAATTTAACATGCACATAGGCTTCACTTCCAGTACCAGTAAGAAAACAATGACAACAATGTGGTGCCACGTTTCAGATACACTATCAAATGATCAAAGGGCCACTTCTTTGTAATAGCCATGCGGAATAAAACTCGAGAATATTTCATCCATTATGCAATATACATGAATAAATATGTATATGTGTATATATATATATGATATACAATATATATGTACAGACATATTATATTAAGTTGTACTTTTCTTTACTATGTTATTTCTTCACAGGGTTGACTCGACGTGATATGACATTGCGTTGATATGACATTTTTTCCATAATTTTTAATTATATGGAAAAAAATTCAGCTAAAAAAGTTTTTTATTAAAATTTTTTTAATATTTAATTTTTTCTTTCTTTTTATTATTTCAAATAATATGCCAAACGACTTCCATAAAGGGATGTCGCAGGATGTTTTTTTTTCCCGTGACATCCCTTCACAGGAGTTCAGCTTCTATGGGTTCTTCACACTATTATATACTATCATCGAAAATGATACAAGATTTTTTCACAAATATAGTAATTTCTTTAAGTTTTTTCATTGAAGTTCTGTTTATGCTAATGAAAATTTTAATATTTATGACTGCAACGAAACGAAACCCCAAACGTCACGAAGTGTAACGAAGACCCAAATATTTTAGATTATTTTCATTTTAAATTTTTTAGAGCAATCTGAGAAAAATTCTTGTTTCACCAATTAACCAATAACTTTATTTGAGATACATGCATATATTTTACGTAACTACATAAATTAACACTGTTAAATTAGCTTATTTTCTAATGCAACACCATGTACTCACCGATGATGGGATTTATGCTCTGCTCAAACGCCATGTAGTCCTTCCACAGTGTCTCTATACCAATCAGAGGATTGATTACCGCTCTTTGATAGACCTAAAATTATAAAAATTTATTATGGCCACTATGGTCTATTTTTAAATAAAACAGAGGCTTTTTCATACAAAAATGTCATAAAAATAATACAAGCGTTATGTATATAAATCTTACAATATCAATGTATAAATATATTATAAGTATAAATTTTATTTTATCACAGATTAGAACAGTCATAACTACAAATCAGTCATGAACTCAATAGTCTCGATCGTTGCGGCCAATCGCGTCGATAGACGAGTTGATGCTATACGTCAGCAACATAGCCGTTTCTCTTTCTAACAAATAGCATCGATCGAATGACTGTCTCAATAGCACGCTGGTGCGGTAACTTTGTACTGGTGCGCACGTCTTTATTATTAACGAATTGTAAAAATGAAATTTTGCAAATAAATATTTTATACTATACATTTAATTGAGTGAAAGTGATTTGATAATAATAATATTAAGATAGAATTTGAAAAAAATGTACTTAGTATGGATCTTAAGAAAGAGATAAAATTTTAAATAAAAATAAATTTTGTTCAGTTACAAATGTGATATACTGGAATAAGGTCTTCGTTGTAATTTTGACTCTTAATAAACAATATAAAAAGCCTATGGCAGAAACTACAGGGATACATTCCTCAATTACATCACGTTCAAACAAAACATTGACTTTTAAGAACAGTTTGTATTTTAAAACTGCTCAGTGACATGTTTGTAGACATAAAATTATAGGCACTAACCAAATAAATTGGTGATACAAAACAAAATTATTTACAACAAACAAAACGAGGGAGACAAAACAATCTCCTATCCTTATTGAGTTTATGGCTTTCTAAGAAATCGTACACAGCGCAATAACGGTTCGTTATATTGAATTATTATAAATATTTATCAATTAAGACTGAATTACACAAGTTAAACTCAACCAAACATCGCAAAATTAAACAAATAACACGCGCACGCAACAAGCGCCAACCTGGGATCGCGTACTCTTGATCATACTCATTATCTGTGGGTGACGTTATGCTTCTTACGCAGTATTAGTTAATATTCCTTGATTAGGGCTTCCAAAATTACGGATATGACAACTATATAACCAGTAACGAATTTATGTGTTTAAATTACGTTATTACGTAACTGACTTGGTATTATTAAAAAAAACGTATTTGTAGTTTTAAGAAGTAAATCAAAGTTAGATTATTACATTGAGATATATATAATAACATCTTTATTTAGTATTATTATTAAAGAAATTATATATAATACCATCTTTATATAGTATTATATACCATCATTACCATGTTTATATAGAATTATATATAATAACATCTTTATATAGTATTTTTATTAAAGAAATTATTTATGAAATCAACAATAATAAACCATGAAAATGTGATTGCGTAAATGCTAAGACATTCATTCAATGTTTTATCAGCTAAGGAGCGTTTTTTGCAAAAATAGCTGACGGAAGCAAAAGCTTGCTCATCTTCAACATTTGTAGAAACAAAAAATAATTATACGCAGTTGCTAAGGTTGACTTCGTGTCTAACATCAGCAGCATTATCAGAAATGCACATTTCAGCTCAAATAATGCATTCTAATATCTATATTTTCTGTAGAGGAATCTTTATTTCCTGCTGTAGCTTTGTGTAGTTTGTGTCTTTTTCCAACTGTTGTACGATGGTTACTCCTCGTCGCCATCATCACTATTTGTGGTTACAGCTTCCATTTGGGGTTATTGCAGATGTCATCGAGGACTCTTCTTGTGTTTGCTTAAATTTCAGCCTTTCTAATAATTATATAATAAATGTTCTGATTTCATCTGACGATGGTTTGTCAAATGTTTCTGTAACTGTTGTCACGAAAAATTCTTTATTGTTATGCAAATATTGTGAAACACCAGATGCAATTGTTAATCTTTCTTTTAATCTCGCTCTGAGAGATAAAGCAAGTTGTTCACTGAATTCGTTTGAAGAGCTAATTTATTAAGCTTAAACCGTAACATAGCGTCTGCTTTTAATAAACCCCTTACACCCCTGAATCACTTGAAAGATGTCACTGTTGGTTTTCTTACATCTAAACTAATATGAATATTATAAAATCCTTCAATTTTCAAACTAGTAACGACTTCATAACATACGTTTTTGATTTAAGAAATCGATCAGCCATATCTTACAAGCTATGGTTGGCCGAGTTCATAAATTAAAAACAAGCATTATGAAGGCGTTACTAGATTTACAGTCTAATATCAGATCCAGATGTTTACTGTACTCTTCTAAAGTGTACTTTTTAATAGGTCTTTTTTCAAGGGCAATTTATGGAAAGATTTAACCACTCCCCTTACTATTTTAATAACATCTTTATATAAAAAGACTGGCTCGGCAAATCTAGGTTCGTCTATAAAAAATCCATCATCAATTTCTTCAGTACCTTTGAGTTTGGGTTCAGATTGCAGATCTAATAATCTCTGGGTTTTATAGAAATTATGTTGTCGAGATTGAGCTCAAAAGTACTCAAATGCTGTTCCAACAATCGAGTAGCTACATCAGCTGTCATTGAAACTTTTATCTTCAATAACTCCAAATTTTGGGCTTTGGTCTATGTCTCTACTGTGAATGTTTATATTTAAATACTTTCTTTTTCGGGTGGAGGTCCATTCGTCAAAAGTAGTAGTGAATTTTTGATTTTGGACTTTCATTTCTTTACACGAGGGGACATTTTTAAGATCGCAAAATTGGTGGTAAGTGAGAATAAAAAAACTATCTTTTTCAATATATTCATCTGCTATCCTAACATATTTTTCCCATCTTTCAATTAGCTTATGCATATCTTCATAAAAAACCTTTGTCCGAAAATTAATCTGAAACTGAGTCCTTCACTTCTTCCCCACTTGAAAATTTCTTCTCAGGAAGTTTTTTTTTAACTTTGGAAATAGATAATAATCGCTGGTGATATAAGGTGGATGGGTGATCCAAAATATCGAATGCAGGGCAGCTAACGCAACCCGACTCTTGTGAACAGAATTCATTATTCTGAAGAAACAGGTGAACTTCTACATTGCCATGCAAAAGGACTCCTTAAGTTAATTTTCCTCCTACTTTTCCTTTAATAAATTCTTTCAACTACTCTAGGATTGAAGCATAATATTCACAGATTATGAAGATGCCTTTACCTTTATAATCTATCAACAGGATCCCTTCCAAGTCCCAAAAGACTGTCGCCATGATTTTTCCAGCTGACTGTGACATATTAAACTTCTTGGGCGATGGTGCCCATTTTTGTGCCATTGCATAGAGACATGTTTGGACTCAGGTTCATAATGATGAACCCAAGTTTCCTTCCCAGTAACAATTCAACTCAATAATTCATCCTGCTCTTCACTACAGAGGTCCAAAAGCGCACGAGAACATTCCATGCGCTGTCGTTTTTGAGGCGGAGTGATGCGTCATTCCAAGATGTTCATGTAGAATTTTAAAAATGGTTGTATCTGACACTCTAACCATGTCTAGCATCTTACACTATTAATTTTTACACATTTTGAATGATTTCCGGAGTAGTCACTTCTATCAACCGTCCAGGCCGTGGGTCGTCTTCAAGTGAGTTCCTGCCTTCTTTAAAGATACTGTGCCTATTATAAATCATGGTTTTACCCGGGCAAGAGTCACTGGAAATGGATGCCATCTCTTCCAGTATCGTTTGAATTGACTTTCCTTACTTGGTAAGGAACTTTATAACAACGCGGCACTTTATTTTCTCCATATTTTCTCCCCAATCGACTTGGTCGACGATAGTTGAAAGTCTAATGGCCCGATTGAGATAAAACTTACTATTTATAGTAACAATGAGTCACTGAACTCGTTACGGCTCATTAAAGTATCCTCACTAATGACCTAATTACCAATTCCGCGAACATAATAAAGCACCCTCATATTGTCTAATTAATTTGTTTTTTATTTGATCACTCTGTTCTTGTACTATCTCGGTTCTAGGTTTAGGAGATCTTAGATCGTCTGAAGTACAAAATCTGTTAAATGAAATTCCATCTAGTGCTGCCATTCTGATCACACCAGCCTCCATAGATAACACACTTGAATAGTAAGTTTAGTTTTCTTTGTGGGAGGTTAATTTCTAGTGTTTCTGACTTGATCCTGAGCATTTTTAGCAGTAGATGAAGTACTGGCTCTTTTGGAGTTTTGTTCTAGGATTTCAACAATATGCTTAGTATGAATGTGAGTATGTAAAGTTTCAGTGGAACCACCAGGAGTTTTTAATACTTTTTTTCCTGCATATGCATTCGACACTTTGTCCATTACGTTTTGTCAAGAAGCGTTCCTAAATCGAACATTGTGTGTGTTTGTTTAAAGGCTCCTTATATATGGAAGTTCCAGTGGAACCACCAGGAGTTTTTAAAACTTTTTTCCGATACCTTCGAGTACCTTCGATACTTTGTCCATTATGTTTTGTTAAGAAGTGTTCTCAAATCGAAGGTTTTCTTTGTTTAGGGGTTGAAAAAATTAAACAAAAAATAACTTCATTGAAAACTTTAAATATTATCAAATTATTAAAAAAACAACAGCTTGTTTTATCAAAATCGATCTTATGGTATTGCAACATTTACAATATTCTCAAAGTTACTTAATTCCATGGTACGAAAAGGTATAAATTTAATAATCTGGTTAGTACTTATAAAACGTACTTCTAAACGGTACTTATAAAGTACAAAGCAAAACAAGTTAATTAGTAGATAAAAAAAAGTTTAAATATGGCTGTTCACATCATGTATATATAATTTATGATTCTAAGGAAGAGTCGAACATGTAGTCCATCGATTTAATTTTGTGACACTGGCCTATAACATCACTATCACAAATTAATTTGAATTCACTGGAGTAGAACAGGTTAACAATGTGAATTGGATGACTGGCAATCGAACAATGAATAAAACTGTCTTAATTTTTAAAGCAATACTCACAGATTTTCCCAAAGCGACTTTCCTGCGCTGCAACGCAATTAGAGGGGGTTCTCTTGAATTAACTCATTAAACAATATTGAACTCTATTTTTTATTCGAAAGAACTAATTCTCGCTCAATATTCGTTGTGTTGTGCGTAAATATTCAAGTCTAAAATAAATCACAGAGAATTACCGCAACGCAACCAGTGCCACAACGCAAGTAATATAATATCACAACCTATATTTGTATGTGATTTTACGCCTATTTAGTATGCAATGTAATGTAAATTGGTACTCGATTTGTATGTTAATTTTATTAGTTAAGTCGAGATATATATGATTCCATAATTATAGAATTTTAGCTTTAGATTACGGATTTCTAAAAAATTCAAAATCATTCCATGATTACATAATTGCGAAATAATGTAATTATGGAATACCCTAGTCAGCATTGTACTTGTTTACAATAAATATCAACAGATTTGTAATTTGCCAGAAACAAATTGGGTGAAATGAAAAAAAAAATTTTTTCGTTTTTATGTTTCGTATTATACCAATGAGTAAATCTGGTAAGTAATTCAAATCATTCCATAATTGCGAAATAATGTAATTACGGAATACCCTAGTCAGCATTGTACTTGTTTACAATAAATATCAACAGATACAAATGGGGAGATTTGTCAGATACAAATTAGGGGAATTGAAAAAAAAGTGTTTTCGTTTCTATGTTTCATATTCTACCAATGAGTAAATCTGGTAAGTAATTCAAATCATTCCATAATTAGATACTTGCGAAATAATGTAATTACAAAATACCCTAGTCAGCATTGTACTTGTTTACAATAAATATCAACAGATACAAATGGGGAGATTTGTCAAATACAAATGGGGAGAATTGAAAAAAAATGTGTTTTAGTTTTTATGTTTCGTATTTGCCAACAAGTAAATCTGGTAAGTTATCCTTTTTTGCAAATAAACAAAATCATTGGAAACTTTGTTTTTTCCTTCCTTCGCAATTGAAATAACCTGAGTTAATTATTTTTTCTTTTATTTTAATATTTTAATGTTTTTTTTCTCTTGTTTATTGCACAATAACAGTGTGTCCGAAGGTTATTATATTGCAGCCCTGATGATGCACACCGTAACACACATACTTTTTTAGAATATTGCCAAATTAAATAGCTTTTAAAGATGGCTGTTCACACTCTATTCAGTTTTAATGTATTAACAAAGTTAACATTTTGTTACACTACCACACACGACTTTTGGTAGCCTTTAAAAAAACCATATCCCACTTTTAATCAATATTAAAATTTACTTTCACAAATTCACCCCTAAATAATTAAAATGTAATTTTTGTACATATGTTCAATTTTTTTTGTAAATGTGAAAGAATACGCAATTTAAAAAGCACATTTCGAAATTTCGGCATGAAAACATCTATTTGCTTGTTAAGTACAGTGATAGTTGGTCGAAAATTTTTTGTGATACAAAATACAGTCAGATTTCAATCACTAATAACAAGGGACGAGCTCACAACGGATAGAGCACGTCTGTACATATTTGTCATGCAGTGTTTGTTTTGCCTGTGACGTTAATCAGACTAGTATAGGCGCATGTGTATGATTGTTGCGAATTAGAATTGTGTAAAGTTATAAAGCAGTCTAGCACGAAAACATATTTAGCTAGGATGTAGATTTGGGTGTCATTGTGAAAAGCTTACGGAGCATTACTAGAACCCAATGTGAGACAATAAAATTATTTGACAATAAAAATATAAGATCAGTGTTACATGAAAAATTACAAAAAAATTAAAGACGACTCATCTCATATGAATCACAAATATGCTCAGAATTATAGAAAACGCAAATCAGAAGAAAGCTCACGTCAAAAAGATTTCAAGAAACCTAAGAAGTCCAGGGCCAAGCGAATGCAAGAGCTGCGACAGCGTCAAAAAGAAAAAATGACGAAAAGCGATTATGTAGGTGACCCATCGGGAATATAGCATCCAGCGACAGTCCCCGTTATATGTCTCTGTGTAACTATTGTATTAAAGAGATTGGTAATGGAATTACATATTAATACAAAACACTTCTTATAATCTTATCACGACGTTTTCAAAAAAAATCTACAGCGCAGACCTGAACTGCACCTTTGGTTTTTTTTTATCAGTAGGAAATGAGCTGGCGCAAAGTGAATTACTACCAGGTGTTATAATAGTCTCCAAAAAGAAACCGGAATTGTGTTTTATAGAGAGATAAAATTTTTATCATTCTTTTTATTACGTCTAAGTAAATTTACTTCCACTAACACTTAGTGAAAGTAAATTTACCTAGACGTAATTACTAGTACCTAGACGTAATTACTACTTATATTACCTAGACGTAAATTTACCTAAGTATGATACATGTAAGAAGTGCCATTCGGCAAAAAATATAAATTTTTACATTAAAATATTTTTTTTACAATATTACATGCAGCCATATCCATAATATGAAATCCTTATAAAATCCCAACGTATTGCCAATTTCAAAAGATATTTACTTAACATTAGGTAAACAATATCCAAAGGTCATGCCTATACTACAATCAAAACTCTATCATAAAGTACTGCTCAGTATTTTTTTTAATTAATACTTTCATAAATACAGGCATACAAAGTAATTGTTTCAAGTTTCTTTTTGCATTAACAGAAAAATAAAAAAGTAATATACTTAGCATATTAATAATTTGAAATTTGATTTTTAATACTGAAATATTATGAGAAATCAAGAAAATGATTCACCGAAATTTAGTTCTAAAATATTTAAATCTGATATCATCATATCAATCTATACAATATACAATATACACAACTGTAATTTAATATCTACGTGTTCATTAATAACTGGAGAACCAAAAACAAAATTTAATGAAATATAAAATTTGTTTACAGCTAGATTTCTTTACTGCATCTTAGCCTCTTTATTTTGAAGTTTTCGACTTAGATATGAGACAGACGAATTAAAGATTGCATATGTAAGTTCTAGACCAGAAACAGATTATCATTATATTTATTTTTAAGTATTGCTCGAATTGCGAATTATATTTGCAATGTTTATTATTCCATAAAGATTAACAAAAATGATAATTACATACTTATATATAAAATTCAAAACCATCAAAAACCACCAAAATTGTCAAAAAAGTAAAGTACCTTGTCAACTAAACATTTTCAAAATTTGTACTTTTTACAACATGGCCCTTTTGTATGGAGGTTTAAATATTGTTTGTCACAGGGCACACCTTTTCAATGTCACTTTAATTTGTAAATGTAACGAAAATAATCTTTCAAATTTTTGGCAACATAGATATGCATAAGACTTCGGTGTAGCCGTCTGTGCTCATAAAAAAATGAATAAACATAACCATAGAGAAAGCCATAGTGCAGATGAGCAATAATGAAATCAATTACAAAAAATTAAAACTGAAAATAATTTAAATATATATTCTAGAATTAGATGGAAACCAATTGGCATTTTAGCAGTCAACACACAATTAACGAAGTGGACTTTATTTAGGTAACAACTTCAATTGGAAAATACAAGGAACGACAATAAATACAGCTGTCACATAACGTGGCTATCAACATAAACATTCTAAAAACAAAACTGGCTTATTTAAAATAATACCAAACACAAGCCAATTAAAAAACATGGACAATAGTCAATACAAATTAAGTTGGTGCCAGAAGTAATATCTTTCTAACCATGAATTGAACAAATGTTAAACCAATTGAAATTGATAAAATGCAGGCAGGGCCATACACATAACTAGTTACATATAACTAGTTAAATACAGTGCAAAAATTTGCAGGGTAGCATATATGGCGGCTGACAGAAACAAAAAATATTGATATAACCTTAAACATTCCGCACCGGTCACACTTAACACTAGGAATAAGCCTAAAATACGTAGAACGCCAATCACATGGTTCACATGTGATGACTTTTTGCATCATTTACACCTAAATCACAACCTCTATTACAGATCTTGTAATTGATTGCCTGTATAATGATAACATAGAAGTGACAGTGAATGCACGCAGAGACTTTTGTAATTACTCGTAAATTAATAATAATTAATTTAAGCATTGAAAAATAACAGCTAACTATATTATCAGCGGATAGAAATCATCGTATAGGGTATGTTAAATATAATGACATGGAACAAATAGGCAAAGGCATAGAGAAAAATTTAAGTCATAGATAATAAAAATAACCTCAAATTAGAACACTAACATGAATTTAAAACAAAATTTCTGACCTTTCTAACAGCAGATATCTTCTGATTCTCTGCATAGGAACCCACAGCTTCGACACTCTTGAGAAACGCTACATAGTCATTCCAGATAGGATATGCGTGGATATCCATGCCGATTTTCTCCAATGCAAAATCGTAAGCTTGCGCCATCTTCTCTCTGAAAAATTATTATATATATTTAAACATATTAAAATTATTGCCATCAAACTCTATATACAATATGACAAAAAAAACGGCTTAGCAATAACTACTGAGATTTTATTTTGTTTTGATATCTACTGGTTGCCTCTGGGTTCTTGTGGGTTATTAGGTCTAGAGCTGGAGGTGCTGTAGTTTGAACCACCCTGAATAGAGGCTAATTGTGGAGCAAGTCCAGGCCTTACAAGGCCTATTGTGGTCTATTGTATTACATACATGCTTATTTCATTTCATATACCAATTAAAATATAATCTATGGTATTTGTAATGACTTATTTTAATTAATTATCTGAATGATTTAACTGAACTTATTTTAATAAATTACTATTGATAAATAGCCTAAAATTTGATGGAATACCATCTTTATACCAAAAGTAATATGAGGTTTTGTCAATACCTTTCGTATTGCCAAATCTCTTATGAATATGTATATACCTAAGCCAAATATTTAGTCGTTTTAACTATTCAGTTAACAAAAACCTGACTTCAAACCAACTGTTACCTGTACATAGCACTGAAGTATCACCAGCATATGAAACCAAAGCATTACCTGGTAATAAGCCAAAAATGTCATTAATATATACAACAAAAAATAGTTGTCGTAGAATGGTTCTTTGAGGAACACCAATTTTAATAAACCAAGTTTCACTAATACAATTGTTTATTTTAACATAGTCGTATTCTTCTATTAGACAGATCAAACCCTATAAGTCCATATGGAATTCCTCTAATGCCATTCTTCCATAATTTAGATAACAATATTTTATGATTGGCAATACCAAATGTTTTTGCGAGATCTAAAAGTGCTGTCACTATTCGTATACCTTTAGTAATAAAATAGACACAAAGTTTGTTATCGAACATTTGATATATTTTGCTCAAAACCACTGTTTTTAATGTGAATTATATACATAAATGTATTCAGTGTATATTCTTTTAATATTCTAATTTATTTATTTGATTCAAACTTTTGATCACGGCTTTGCTCGTATAAATTTTTTATTAGTGCAAAGGAGTTTTTCTACAGTAATAATATATTTTATAGGCTTTGCTCGTGTGGATTTTTTATTAGTGCAAAGGTGTTTTGCTGCAGTAATAATATATTCTATAGACTTTGCTCGTGTGGATTTTTTATTAGTGCAAAGGTGTTTGCTGCAGTAATAATATATTCTATAGACTTTGCTCGTGTGGATTTTTTATTAGTGCAAAGGTGTTTTGCTGCAGTAATAATATATTCTATAGACTTTGCTCGTGTGGATTTTTTATTAGTGCAAAGAAGTTTTGCTGCAGTAATAATATGTTCTATAGACTTTGCTCGTGTGGATTTTTTATTAGTGCAAAGGTGTTTTGCTGCAGTAATAATATATTCTATAGACTTTGCTCGTGTGGATTTTTTATTAGTGCAAAGAAGTTTTGCTGCAGTAATAATATGTTCTATAGACTTTGCTCGTCTGGATTTTTTATTAGTGCCAAGGAGTTTTTCTGCAGTAATAATATATTCTACAGGCTTTGCTCGTGTGGATTTTTTATTAGTGCAAAGGAGTTTTTCTGCAGTAATAATATATTCTATAGGCTTTGCTCGTGTGGATTTTTTATTAGTGTAAAGAAATTTTGCTGCAGTAATAATATGTTCTATAGACTTTGCTCGTGTGGATTTTTTATTAGTGCAAAGGAGTTTTTCTGCAGTAATAATATATTCTATAGGCTTTGCTCGTGTGGATTTTTTATTAGTGCAAAGAAGTTTTGCTGCAGTAATAATATATTCTATAGGCTTTGCTCGTGTGGATTTTTTATTAGTGTAAAGAAGTTTTGCTGCAGTAATAATATATTCTATAGCCTTTGCTGTAGTTCGACTGTGCAATCAATCTTATTCAATGCTTAATGCGACATAAATTTGGCCTTTTGCAAATAATTGTTTTACCGAGATCTATCAGAGCTTTTTCAAGAATACATCCTTGAAGTTTGTGTACAGTAACGTCCCACGACAATATTAACGGAAACATAGTTTTAGTGATTTTGCCAACCCTTCTTAGCCTACCATGTTCTATGTTTGATGTCTCAATACTAATTAGATTATTTTATATATATAATTAGATAGATATATAATACTAATTAATTGGTATTGGGTAATTCCCCGACCTCAATCTGGTTCTGTCTGAAAAGTTGCCATTTCATACTCTTAATAACATCCATTACTCTATTGACTAGTCCCTTTTGTACATTGACTTTTTTCTGAGTATAACTCGCGACCCAATCCCAATTACCAGACTTGATACAATTCCACCGGTCCAATTGGGTCTCAAATGCATTCAGGTTTAGGAGTTTGCCCATCGTAAATTTTTGATGTTTTACCCAATAATTCAGTCACTTTATTTTAATGTTATAATCATTAACTTCCCTAAGAGTGGGAAATATGGGGACAATTTCACAGTACTGAATTTCATTTAACGTCCTATATCCTGGAACGCTCTCTGGATCAAGACGAATGAATCTAAGGACACCTCATTTGTTGAAATCACTTCAATAGTTAATATATAGCCTGTGAAATTTGTAGCCCTTCCTCTGCCGTAGTCGGGCAAAAAAATCAATGCAAAAGCAATAAAGGATTGCTTTGTTGCCTCTGTTTAGGTGTGGAGAAGCACACGACTTATTCAAAAGAATTCACTGTACAAAAATTATGAATGATATTCTGCGAAATAAATTATCGATATCAACTACTCAAATGTCATCTTCCTCACAAGCCTTAACAAAGATAAGCTTCGTTTTGAGCTCTTTCCAAAGAAACAATAGTAACTTGTACATAGTTTCCAAAGAAACAATAGTACATAGATATCAATTCCTTCTGTGTACTATGAAGAATTCCTTCGAAGAATATCTCCAACAAAACCTTGAGTATTTTGTTCGTCTTCCCTTGCAATCTGGATTCAAAAATAATAGTGAAAATTTGCAAAAAAAAACGATTTTTAAAATCCATACAGAATTGGTTTATACTGAATGACCACATCAAGTGAACGAGAATCTCAAGCTGTGGAGTTGTTTGTACGCAGCATGAAAAATAAAAAACAATTTTTTGATCATAAAAGAAAAGAAAGCAAACTGATATTTGAATGGCACTCACTTGTAAGTACTTAACGTGGCTTTGGTCTCCTTCACGTAATTGAGGTACAATCTCCACAAATCAATGTTCAAAATCTTCATGAGGCACCGCTGAAACAACTGGACGGAGCCAGTGCAACAAACAACAATATTAAAGCAAAGGCAGTGAATTATTAACAATAAAATTAGATCAAAACTCTGACATTCTTAAATTTCCAAACTAAAGCACTTTATTTGTTGATAAAAGATAACAATGTCTACTGTTTCTTATTTGTTTATCCTACTGCAAAATAACAATTGTAAATAAAAATAAAATATGTCTGATCTATAACATTTTGAATCCTTAAAAGACCACATTCCAATTTCATTGGTACTTAGAAAAAGTTTTTTGTGGTCTTTCGTGAAAAATTTTAAAGTTGTAAATGCAAGATTGTAAACTCTAGTGACCACAAATCATTTTAAACAATTTACAAAATCCTGGTTTCAACAAAATCACCAAAATTTTGCTTCATAAAAGCAAAAAAAAAGTGAAAAAATAAAAAAATACCTAAATAATTCCTCACATTCTCTACTTATTTAACACTTTCTCTGTGGAATACGTACATTTACATACCCCGTGTAAAACAATGTGAACTTAAGAAAATTTTTTAGTTTCACTTTTTGAAATCAAAGAAAACTCATAAAACCTATATATTTAATAATAATACAGACCGCTTACCATAAATTTAGCAAGAAAAGAATTAAAAATTACTTTCGCTACAAAGACTTTTGACTTTCCTTGGTTTTTATGTTTAATATTCGACAAAAGTTTCATAATTCAGGTTCTCATTTATTCACATATTAATTGTTTAATAATAAAAAATACAAATAAAGTCTAAAAAATATAATATATGACTTGATAGAGTACATTTTATTTTTCTTATTGGCACAGTATTAATTCATTGTCGTAAAAGCAAATCTTGACAATTGCCTATACTATAGATACTGTGCTAAAGTCATCAGTGTCATCTTGTGGCAATACAATAAACGCTTAGTTTGTTTATAAATCAAAGAAAATTATATATAATGTCTAAATATGGTAGCGTGTTATGTAAAAATATGTCCAAATACCTGTAGAAACTCAATATATCAAAATCGATGAATATCTTTCTATAGATCTTCGAATCATGCATTGTATTTGCACTGTCGAAAGCAGACAAACGCATACAAGACTATATATATATTATTTCTAGGAAGCCTAGCACGTCAACTACAAGTTATCTCATAGTTGGCATTTTTGCCTACGATGCCAACTATGAGATAACTCATAAGTGTAAATAGGAATAGATGGCCACAGGGAAGAGGACAAAAAAATCAAGGTTGGCTTACATGAACAGAAAATTAAAAATACCGTGGCAGTCAACGTGTTAAAAGTATTCAGATTTTTATTAAAGTTGGCTTACATGAACAGAAAATTAAAAAGTACCGTGGCAGTCAACGTGTTAAAAGTATTTAAATTGGAGAAATAAGTACATGAGTTATTAAAATGAAATTGAAATCCTTATAACTATCCCTTTGAAATAATATCCCCTACTTTATTTTGTTTATAAATATTTTTGATAACTATATGTGGTCTAACACGACCTATTTCTATGTCAAATTTTAAGTTTTTACGTCAAGTGATTTCTGACTAAAATGGCTTTGACATTAAAAAAAGTTGAACATTAAAAAGAATCAGGCAAATATATGACCTGTAGAATTTTCATACACGTACACACCATAACCAGTGACTAAGTTGGAGCTTAAAATATGATGTCAGGTAAGTCTCTTTCTTATAATAACATCACAAACAATTTATCATGTTATGTTTATTTAAACTTTAAGCTTTATATAAACTTTTATAAACATACTTTCACTTGTCTTCTATCTATCATAGAGTAGGTACTTTTTTTAAACCTATTCTCTACCATTCAATATTGAAAGGTCAAAGGAAACATTTGAGATTAGTATTGCTAGTATTATTTTAAAGTTTGTTTTAGAGCAGTATTGTTTAAAAAAAGAAACACAGGCAGTCATGGGGACTGTCGACAGATGTAAAAACTTAAAACTATGAAATAACAGTGGTTTTATAAAATTTTATAGAATTTTCAATTTTAAAATCCGCGACGAAAATATTATCAAACAACTAGAAATCTGTTTACAACGCTAGTAAGATAACGCCTAAGTCACTATGAAATACTCATCGCATGATGTATTGCAGAGGTCGGATACTAAAAAAGTAAATAATACCAAATTTTCACACAAAAAAAACCGAAATATTAATACCAATATTGGATGTTTCGTGTTTGTTATTTATTTTTCTATATAAAAATATTAACATATTTAGTATTCACTGTTGTACTGCACGGTGATTCTACAATTAAACAATTAAAATAATAACCAAACTAAAACAATTTAAACATTGCACATACTAATAATAATACAAAAAACTTTCCACGTAAACTCACTCATCAATTTAACTTTATTTGTATAAATATATACTAGCCCTAATGTTGCACAACATGTCACCCATATAGGTACAGATATACTGCTATTACAGCATGTTGTGATGCGAAATCACAAGGTTTTACCTATCCAAAAAACATCCAACGCGCACAACATACAGTGAGTTATATATAATGTGTTGGTGTATATATGTGTATACGTGTACACAGGTCAGTCTGGTGCCAGAGCAGTAGATGTTGTGCTATATATATATATATATATATATATATATATATATATATATATATATAAATATAAAAATATATATATACACACATATATAACTATATATATATACACACATATATATTATATATATATGTACACAAACACACACACACACATGCACGCACGCACGCACGCACGCACGCAAGTACGCACGCACGCAAGTACGCACGCACCCACATATATAATATGTATACTTTCAGGGATGGCCAAGTGCAACACCTCATACTCATAGCTATAGATATACTGTTAACATTAGCATGTCGGTGATGTGAACTCTTAAAATTTTCCCCTACCAAAAATCGCTCAACGTGCCTAAAGAAGTTTTCTCTTTAACGAGGTGCTGCTAATGATACAACACAATTCCACAACGGTTGTTTGTCCATATTCAATGGATTTTTCAGAAGCCATTCGGACTACGTCAATCGTTTAGAAGCATAACTTCCTCATGATTCGATAGAGTGAAATAATGTTGAACTTGTTACCTTGTGTGATCTGCTTCTTTGGCTATATAAAAATAAGTCTTTTATGCAAACTAATAACTGAAAATGAAAATTGGATACCTATTGAGAGTACTCAATGTAAATGCTCTTGGAACACGTTTTGGCTTTATCCAAAAACAGTTGTTTCACATTATTTCGGTTTGTTTAATTGGCAACATATACTGTCGCCAATTAAACAAACCGATGCGAGCTGTTGCCCGAAAAAAACATTATTGACTGCACTTTCTACTTCACCTGTATACTCGCTGGATATTGCCTATTCTGGTTAATTATTTATAACTTTCATTAAGAAATTGTATCTCTGCTAAAATGTGCTATAGTCTATATAAAAATGCATTTTGATCAAAATTTTTTTTTTTGCGAACTCAGTAGTTTTAGAATAGTGGCATTATGGTGCTTCCAAGATCGGAATGGATCCTGCATAATTCAAGAAAATTTATGTAACACAAATCATTGTATATTTCTTATTTATTAACTAAAACATAAGAAACTTATGGAACATCTTAACAAGATGAAATCATATTTTCATATTAACAATTCTTACTGAATTTTAGCAAACTAATTTTATTGAAGCCTCTCAGTTCCACTGCGCAGGTAACAAAGCAAAATTGTTTACAATTTTAATAGCACATTATTAGCAATACATAAAAATATACAATAAATCCGATAGTATATAGAACATTAAAGATATATTGCAAAAAAATACTTAAATAATAATGTGTTAATATTAGTTGAGATTTCCAGAAGCTAAAAGAAAAATTTTTGAAATAGCTGCCTGTTTTTCTAAACGCACATCATGCAAATGCTACTCAACCAATTTTAATGAAACTTAGTGCGCTTTGTGTCCTATGTCAAAATGTAAGACACAGTTCACCACGCTACTGGAAAAAATAAATTCCTCATAAATCAAAACTTATGAAAAATTACCGAACTAATTTTCACTGTATTCATACTGCTGTACAGTTCAAGACTACCATAAGAAACTTTTATTTTAGTTCATTACATTGTACTCATTAAAAGCCAAAGTATTTTATTCAATTTATTGTTATTTTCTATATAGAAATCGAATAAAACAATTTTATTTAATTGCTCTATTTTTTTATTTACGGAGAGGAAGGAAAAAATGCACTCTGCTAAATTGTGTAGTCAATACTGTTAATTAGACAAAGTTTACATAACGCGTAACACGTAAATATGCATGAATTATCAAAGATTAGTTATATTAAAATTGAATAAACAATATAATTGTTTATTTTATGTTATCTTTTTAAAAGAAATAAAGGATTTGTTTATGCGAATAACAATTTAAATAGCAGAAAGTGCCAATGATAAACACAATAGAAATGTGCAATAAAAGCAGATAAAAATGAGTTGGATACAACTCTTTTGAACCATATACACATTGATACATTAGACATATTTTTTTTAATTTAAAGACCTTATAAGGTTTAATTTAAAGACCTTTAAGAAGTTATGCAAGTACAAGATTTACTTGTATTTACTATATTTGTGTAAGTGATACCGAGGAGGATTGTGATAGCAAAAAAACTTGTATTTGCATTACTCATAACTTAAAAACTACTAAAGTTGAATATAATCTTAGCATTTGTTGTTTCAATACAGAATATTTGCAACAGAGATCAGTAACTGGAGGTGTCTATGTAACAAGATATGAAGACAGAACTGGTAACATATGGTGATTTTGTGGCCCTTTTGCGGGACAAAAAATGTTTAATTAAATCTTAGTCTAAACGATACCCTATGACAAGTAATTAATCACAATCGAAAAGATTGTAAGATGAGCATAAGATTAGTTTCAGTTATGAAGGGCAGCAATCTCAGAGATATATGTATGCATTCCGAAGTTAATAGGACAACATATTAAAGTTATAGATATTTTTAACTTTTTTAAATCCTCACCAATTTACAAAATTCAAACTGACACATATAATATAGTTGTAAAAAACCTTACATCATTATTATAATTGGGTATTTGACTAAATTTTTTTTATTTCATTAATCATAATTTCAAGGTAAAAACAAAGAGTGAAAAAAATTTTTAATAATCTTAAAAACTGACCGAGTTATAAAAGTTTAAATTTAACCTTTAGAGAAGGACGGCAACACTGTGTTGTGAGGTCATTTTTAATATTGCACATTATATTCTACGAGAGGAAAAGAGACAGAGATATACCCAACTCTATCCGTATCTTCAAATTTAGAAGCCTACAACTAGCTTATTTTTCAATCAATTCTTGAATTTTTTTCAAGACTGGTTTTTAATTAACTTATATTCCACAATATTGTACGAAAAATATCAAAATTTAGAATGAGCCAACTGCTGTATTTACAAAATACAAACTGACGCATGTAAAAACCCTTATATCATTATTATAATTATTATTATGTACAGTAATAGTAGATAAGCATCATCTTTAACCTTGTTACTATATTTTACTGTATGTAGATTTTTTAATCCATTCCTTTTTAATTTATTACCGTTTTTTAGTTTTTTATTTCTATATTTTTCTTTTCTTACATTTTTTTTGTTTTTTTCCTCTTTTTAGGTATTTCTTTTTTGGTTTTTTAAGTTACTTAACTATGTAAATAAAGTTGTTGATATATTGCTTGTATCAGGATTAAGTATATGTATTCCGTTACATTATGCAAAGCACAAAAATCACACTATTGTCATGATGAAGCTATTTTTAATATTTCTTTGTGTTTAATGGCTTATCATAAGCTATTTTAAGACCAAATTCCTCAAACAGACCATTTTGTGAATGTTTCCCATGTCCATCTATAAATGAAAAACGTTTTAAAAATGTGTTTATACCCCACTACTCCAAGAACTCTTTTCAAAAAATTAATAAAACTCTTTGTATGTATAGGCGCCCCTTTAAAATTAAACTATGCCTAACATAAAATACAATTTAGTTTTGGGTATCATTGCTATATGTGCCAATTTCCCGTATTTTTTGCCAAATTTTAAGTGTACTGTCTGGACAATAACTGTATCCGTATTTCTCAAACGTGTAATGAACAAGGCCGTCTAAGAACAAAATAAATTGAATTTGTCTCTCAATGACGATCGAATAAGGGCGGCATAGGTCACAGCTAGTGAGCTTCTAGCTCCTTACGCACGTAATTTACATAATTTAATACAAACAAGCACTGTTTACATTTCTATATACATTTCTATATAATATTAATGATGTTTCCTTTTTCTCATTTCGCGCGTACAAAATGATTAAATCCCATATTTATTTCACTTTTTTACTATCTGCATCCTATACGTAGAAAAAAAATATGGCAACCCCAGTTTCAGGTCAAATAATTGCATAACACGTGTAAAATTTCAACCTATAACTTATTTAGTTAAAAAACTTGAAACCTCTTACAAAAAGAGGATAAACAAACTTGTCACAATAAAGTTCCATTCAGACACTCCGGATGCGGAAACGTACATATAAAAAAAGCAAAGTGAATGTTACATTAAATTGCTGAGATATATATTAACCG
Source organism: Druceiella hillmani (assembly GCA_039881145.1). Taxonomy (NCBI): domain Eukaryota; kingdom Metazoa; phylum Arthropoda; class Insecta; order Lepidoptera; family Hepialidae; genus Druceiella; species Druceiella hillmani. The sequence goes on along the minus strand of JAYKKI010000089.1, from coordinate 1,617,712 downwards.
TTTGATTGTCGACGAGCGCCATCACGCTCATGCGTGTACTAACTAAATTTGCCACGAGCGCGATGGCGCTCGCGAAATCACTTGCTGTTTAGTGCGCGGTAGGGGAGGTCGCTCCCACGCATCGCTAATTTTTTATCTTTCTACGTGTTAGATAAAGTTCAAATTATAATATTATTAGTAATTACAATATAAAAAGGATCCAAGAAAAGAAAATTTTTAATCCATAATGTCGGAATACGAAAATAATTTGAGTGAAAATGATCGTTTTTAAAGTTGTGAAGAAAGTGATAGTGGGAGTGACATTGTGGTGCGCTCACAATTTAGCATAATGCAAATTTTGACTGATAGTGATAATAGTGATGATAACAATTATTTTGCTGATACAGAGAATGTACCGGACTGCGAAAATACGATGTGACCTTGATTTCTGTTTTTGTTATAATTTTTGTTCACAATATATATTTCCATAATTTTCTTTGTATTCTATTATCCTTGTACAAGTTTTTATTAAGAAAAGACCGAAAAAAATAATAAAATTGGATAATTTTTTGAAGAGATACAGTTTTTTTCGAGACAAGGGTAAATGACATCAAAAACAAAAGATTTCTTTGGCATTTTTAAATATATATGAGTAAAACACCATAGCACTAAAACGGTTAATTAATAGTGTTAATTCTAAGATTAACTTAGGGCTTACAGAACAGAACATTTGATAACAGGATGCTCAGAGTATTTTTATAAATATTATAAACAAATAAAATAAAATTGACAGTATTCGCTCCGTACACCGCAACCAGAGGTGAAATTTGGATGATAGTTTCATTTTGTCACATTAAGCATAATTACAAATACTAGATGTAACAAAATAAGTTACACATGCAGTTATAACGATCACATTTTTACTTAATTGTTATTGAAGTTGCATCGTCAAGTTTATTAACATAATGATAATTTAATAATGTTAAATAATATTATCATTATACACAGCAATAAAAATAGACTACAATTTTATTAATTACACGTAGTTCATTAATAGCACACCTTTTAATTCATTAATAGCACACCTATATTTCTGTATGATATTTAAAAAAATAAACAATAAAACAAAATTATCATTTAAGGTTTTTTTTCATCAGCTGTTAATTTTTTGAAAATATTTTTGTCAATACTTCTATTAATTGACCTACAGATGGAGTAAGTATAGCATCATACGTAGGTGAAACGCCATGGAATTATTCCTAGACATTTCATCTATCAATCAAAAGAAATTTAAGTTCAACAACAAAAAAGGTAAAAACCAGGAACCATAAAAACACACAATTCATCACTATGGATATAATATAGGAAAACAATAGAATATACAAACATTGTGTTTGTCAGTCTATGAAACCAAGCACAGTAATCCATAACGATGCACGAGTTTGCATATTTATGGTTCGTGATTTTAGGAGTTATATTTACTAAAAATGGACCTTAATGGTACTAACATACCGGTGCACGCAAACAAACATACATATGCCCCATTAGCACAATCTCAAAATAAAAGACATAGATAAAGAGGACGATCTATCGGTGAGCCAAAAGTAGAAAAATTACAACGTATCAGTTCGTAAAATTAAAAAACATAGAACAGGCTACTGAAGAATTACGACTGTCAACAATTAAAAGATGTTAAGGAATTAATTAGAAACTTTAGGTTAATTATAATTTTAATAATCGCGAAGTTTATTTGTGACTTTGTCCCAAAAATGCTATAAAAATATATGAATTCACACGCTACAAATCATCCAAATCCTCTTGTTACCCCCATTTTTCCATTGATTGAGAATCTCGCTTATAGCTGTTCTTTCATATGCAGTAATTTAAAGGCATAGTGAGAGATTACTGTATATTCAATTGCACCAAAAAATCAGCTGAAAACAAATTATGTTTACAAATTATTATGTCAGCGAAACATCAATACAAACTGTAGTTAATTTAATAATACGAATTGCTAGATGCGATACTCTCCTAAACAGGATGGATTCTAATATTCATTATTTTTAAAACGACCGTTGGGTGCAAATAAAAGAAAATTTAATTTTCTGAGGACATTAAAAAAAAGAAAAAACCTTCCAGTGCAATTTGAACTAGCATTATTAGCATTTGGTACTTACATTATTTAAACTCACACACATTTTGATACAACAAATATATATTTTTTAAATTAAACAGAGTGGGTACAAAATTTATATATTTACAACATACTTAACCCATCATTAGACTAACATGGAGGTGACCCAATGTGACCCACAGACTAATATTTTATTTTGCAAATTATTCAAGAAACCTTTGGTATATTTGGCAAATATTCTACAAGTTAAATGGTATAAAATGTGGGAATTTCCTCCATAACGTTCTTCACCATAACGTCGAGGCAAATTATAAACTACAAAAAATGCAAGAAAATTGAACTAGTCTTTCAAATATTTACTGAAACGTGAAAAATAAATTTGCTAACTGAAATAATGTATTTTTATGAATTATTTTTCAACATTACAAACAAAACAAATCTCACTTCATCTCGTTATCTCTATATATACAATTACTGCTTTTTACAGTGATTGTGTAATGGTGTTTTACAAAAAAAATAAATTTCATATTTGCTTGAAATATATCGATTGTTTGACAACTAGAAGAGGGCTTTAACTCCATCTATTGAAAATTTTAACATTCAATAACTAGTTATAATGACATCCCGGGTATTTATTATCCAACCTCAATGTGGGATCACTTTAACCCAGCGTGGGTTAAAGTGATGCCGGAGAGGATTGTGGTAACAAAAAAAGCCAATATTTATATTACTCGCAACTTACTTTATTTAAATACAAGATATTTGCAACATTAACTTGAAATTTAAAGTTATCAAAATTTAACCAGTCACAAAATAAATTCAAGAAAGGCAATTAGACAGTCTCCTACATCCTTACTTTTTGACAAAACAATTTTTGAAAACAATCATTACAGTCGTCGAACTGGTTATAAGCTATAATGAGAATAAAGTCAATGAAAATATGTGTGTCTTTTCTAAAAGATTCCTTAGACCTGGTAGAAAGAGCATTTTGCTTGAAACAAAATTATAGATAATTTTGAATACTTATCCACAAATTATGAGTAAATTTAAAATCCCCATCTTATTTTATTTAGAAGATGGAAATATTTGACAAACAAAGGGATGAACAGATATATGGACAGCGTTAATAAAAATAGGAATTCAGTCTCCCACAGGAGATGGACTCTTCAAGTATGGAATCCTACAAAAAAAAAAAAAAAATATATATATATATATATTTATAAAATACAAATGTATACCGCGTAATGTGTACCACTTAGTTTTCTCCACAATCACCTACACCTTCCAATCGTGGTTGCGGTGGTAGATAGCCGTTGGTCTCCCATCGATGTCAAAAGCATTTGCTAGCGATGACTGTGTGGGTGGGAGTGGATGGTAAAATGTGTGATGTTATGGAATCTTTACTAAGAATGTTCTAGTTTTTTCTGGAAAATTTCATTATATTCTAGAACATTTCACAATGTCTTCGGACATGGTAGATTTCTCACACACTCCCGCTGTACTCACCCCAGCTCCCTACCCTCACCCCCCTTACTCTATCCCATCTCTCACCAACGGATATTGAACGGAACTGAATATTCAAAAATGTTCTGAACTAAAAATTGTGCATGTTCCGTCCTAGAAATGTTGATCCTCGAAGGTTTATAAGACGAACTTCGGAGCGTGTGTATTATATTTTAGTATTATTTTAGCAACGAAAAGGAAAAGATTAAAGGGAAAAAAGTGAAAGCCCAAAGTGAAATTTTTTGTTTTTTAATTTTTTATATTTTTATTTATATATTTAGTTGTAGTTTTTGTTTCTAAAATGCCAAAACGTAAGACTGTTTTCACAATCCAATAAAATCGCAAAGGAAAAAGATGGCACAGAAAAAGAAAAGGAATAAGTTTCTTTTCTTAGTAAAAACAATGGCACTAAAATGGCTAAAGGAGGACATGAATTCGGTTACATTGCAGATCAATCTAACGCAGCTTGGTGAACATTGGAACTCACTAGCGCCATGGCCACTTTGTTAAATATAACATGACTAGCGGCACCAACAAAAAATAGTTCACCATTATCTAATATGACATTAGTGCAAGTTTTTTTAAAAGCCGAGTGAAATCATACTGGGTTTTCTCTAAACCATTTTTTTTTAATCAATCTGTCTTCTAATATAATACATCTGCAATTTGACGTTCACTCAAAGTAATATAACCTCTTCAAATTCAATGACATTTTCTGTTTTCTGTTGCATGCGTACAAATCATGTAAGTTGGAGTCTGTATTTCCATGTAATATTTTTGGTTTCTACCAGAATAAAGCCTTTTTTGTATAATTTTAAAGAGTAAACATTTATTTTGCAATTTCCATAATCAATAAGGACTTCGTTTCGGCATTTCATTCCAACAAGATTTTTATTATTGACATTAACAATTGCTACCCGCATATGTAAACAGAATTCTGTTTACATTAATAATATTGCCACCTTCAAGTAATTTCATTTCACTTGTGCTTTTTCGTCCTTAGCTGATAAATGGTTGAAAACTTTACATCATCTAAGTCTTAAAGACTAATTACTGCACTGATATTAACAAAAATGTAACCAAGAATTCTTCACGGATGGCGCCACGAATGTTTGCAAATGAGCTCTATCTTTCTTGCTCAGCCCCTATAGGTACCATGCAATATGCTATCACTGCTATCTGGTGATAAATTAAGAAACTTCTAGTAAATTGCTGTAATTTTACCACATTTTTAATAGCTCCCTTTCTGGTCTGTTTGTTTTTTTGTTTGATACAAATTTTGCAAATGGTTTTAAACTAACTTCCCGTTGAGCTAAAGACTTGAAACTTTAAACTTAGTTTAGAACTGGTGACAATGTAATATTAACTCCCTTTCTTGTCTGTCCTGCACAAAGGAGAATGCCCACACGACTAACCTAATCTATGCCCGTGCGACTAACCTAACCTAATTTTGTGTTAGAATGAAATCTACGTCATTATGTTATCATTATTTATTTGTTATTATTATTAGTTATTACGTTTTATATTATTTATAAGTATTTTATATTAGCTCGCTTTCTTGTCTGTTTATTTATCCAGTACAAATTTTGCAAACAGTTTTACACTAACTTCCTGTTGAGACTTGGAAACAATTTCACACACACAAACCTAAAAGGCAGATAATAATTATTTACATGAAAAAAGTTTTTATATTTGCCACATTTTTTTTAAAATGGACTAAAAACTTTAAAATAATTTCTCCTCTTCCCAAAAATATTTATAACCCAATACATATTTATAACTCCATACATATTGCCCTAAAATTGTGAAGTTTTAATAGCCGTGAGAATACTTGTAAGATACAAAACAAAAAATGTGGGACGCATGCAATAGATCATAGTAAGGCGCATAGAGAGTAGCTGTCGTTGAGAAAACTGACACAACAGGCCATATCATTAGTAATGCAAAAATTGTTAGTGTTTCAGGTGATATTGAGCCCCAGGTTTTTCATTTTAGATCTTACAAGTATTTTCGTAGCTATTATAAATTCACAATCACAAATTTCCAGGACAATATGTATGGGGTTATAAATCTATATCGGGTTATAAATGTTAATGGGCCAGTACAAATTATTTTAAATTTTTTAGTCCATTTTAAAAACGTGATAAATTAAAAAAAATTTTTTTACGTAAATAAATATTTTCCTATAAAAGTTTCATAGCATACACATTTTGTAATTAATCAAAATTATTAACAAGGAATAAGTATTACATTTTATTGATTCACGAAAAAAGGAACAGCGTTTAGTATTTAAAAAATTGAATCACATATTACGTGATTCAATTTTTGTGTTACGTGGTATAAACATACTATGCTGATAATGACAAACGTGCAAACAAAAGTTCTTAGTTCTGTTATTTTCAAGCGAACTATGTTTCATGCATATTCCCTATACATGGTAATTTTTAGATAATATTTTGTAAGTAACGTCACTAGGTTCAATTAGAAACTAAAACAACTTTATTTAAAATATTTGCCTTTTGGGGTGTCACATAAAAACTACTCGAGCAATTTGAATGGAACTTTCACTAATTCAGTTAAAAATCTAGGCTATCTTTTGTTTGATGTGTTTCCATTCACGTCTGTTAGGACATTATACAAAAACAACTGGATCAATCTGAATGGGTCCAGTCATTTGAAAAATGTCTCCCACATAATTAGCTTCTAACAAAGAATTTTTAAAAGTACAATTGTTTTCCACTTAAATAACACTTTTTAATTTTTTTTGCTGCAAGCAATATCAATATATTTATTTAAACTCTATATTTTCAAATAACATCTTCACTAACACCGTACCCACGCCCGATATGGATGGGGAGAAAGAGAGAAACCATCAACCCTATCTATACATGTATAGATTAATTCAACAAGCCGGAAAGTCATCGCTATGCCTTTCTCCACCACGATGTGGCTAATAATTTAGCTAAGGAAGCGAGGAGGCTGTTAACTAATAATTACATCAGTATTATAGATTTCCCTTAAAATTGTTTAGTGCCATCACATTCTGTTCATTTGTCTCTACGTGTCGATACCTTACTTGTAATTTTGACTCCAATTCTAAATTTTATATTTTACACTTTAACGAAATTTAATCACATATAATAGCAAATTTTTAAAGTTTTATTTTCATTTTCAAACATTCTGAAAACACAGACCCAGATTAAAATTCCCAATGGTTTCCAATTCTGTCTCCCCTTTTTCCTCTATGACACTTTCACTTATCTACTAGCTTTGCATACAGCACCAACATGATTTCACAAGAATTTGTGGTATCATTTTTAAACCACATAAACATGGTTTTTTTCTACCTTTGATGATATGAAGGAATAGAACAAAAAGAAAAAAAATCAGAATCTTGACAAAAGTGTGATTTCTATTAGGAACACCATCCGAAAATCAAAAAGTAAACTATAAACCAATTAGTTTATTTTTTTAATGTCAGCTTGATTAATCAATTTAATAGTATAGATGTAGTTATAGAAGTTTAATATTGTTTCTTAAAAATATACTTCAAATGTTGGAAAAATGTTTTTATTTTGAAATATTAAATATAGTTTGAATCTTCGCAGCAGTTAAGCAATTTCAAATTACCAAGTAGGAGTTTTTTATAAAGAGTTAATCAGCCACATTTTGAAGCCTAACCTTTCTTTCAATTTAGCATATGCCGAAGCCAAAAAATGGTCAGCGGCAAAATTAATGGAAGGCGATTTATATATAGCTTTATGGATTTATGCAAACTAAATACAAAAACATAGTTAGAATTTCTCCATTATGTCGCATTCGAATTTCGAGTAGAATCATGTAGTTCTTGAATTTTTTTAAACTTTTTAAGTCCATGATTGAAAAATTAGAGTATACTATATACTAAATGAAATATACGTACACTTTTAAACACCTGTTCTACACCAAAGAAAAAAATTTTCAGTGCAACTTTACATGTATATGAGGTAAGTTAAAACTTTTGCTACATATAAATTTTATATAATGATAAGATTGAAAAAAATGTTAAGTCCAGATTTCCACGTATAGGAGGTATATAAAAATTTTGTTATGCATAAATTTTATATAACCACATGAAAAATTTCTCAGCCCAACTTTTCTTGTATAGGAGCTATATTAACAATTTTGATATGTATAAATATTATTGAACCACAAGATAAGAAAAATTGTTAGCACAACTTTATATGAAGAGAGGTATGTTAAAAATTTTGCTCTGCATAAATTTTATAGTAATAAGAAGGAAAAATAAATTTCAGTGCAGATTTACATTTATAGGAGCCATATTAAAAAAGTTGCTACGTATATATTTTATAGGACCACAAGATGAGAAAAATTTGCCAGTCCAATTTTGCTAAAATGCTAAAATTTTGCTACGTATACGTAAAATTTTTCAATCCAGAAGAGTATAATAACAATTTTACTATGTGTAAATTTTATATAAGCATAAGATAAGAAAAATTTGTCAGTCAAACTTTACATGTATGGGAGCTATGAAAAAATTTTACTAAGCATAAATTTTATATAACACGAGAAAAATTCTTCAACCAAACTTTACAAGTATAGAAGCTACCTTAAAAATTTTGCCACGTATACATTTGCTATGTATAACATTCAGGTATTTATGGGAGGTACACATAAATTTTTGCTTTATAGCTATATAAATCGTAGAAAATGTGAGATTGTAATAGATGGACAGTTGATTCCAGGAAGCACAAATATTCCAATTTACCTTTAATAAAAAATCATAAAATTCTAACTTGTTCTAGTGTAAAACTAGGCTTAACAAAGTTTGTAAAGGTATGGAAAAATATTCAAACATCTGAATAATATCCGTGCATAAGTAAGGTGAAACAAAAAGAAGGTGTATTTGTTGGTATTAAAATCAAAGAATACTTTAAAAGAAGGAAGATGTCCTTCAAATCTAAGAACTCTTTAAAAACCCACATTTAAATGGCCTTTAATCCAAAGAACTCTTCAAAAGAAAAAAGTTAGCCTTCAAATCAAAGAACTCTTTAAAGACACTTACTTAGCTGGCCTTTAAATGTAAAGACCCTTTTAAGGAACCATATTGACCAGTTAGGCCATCAAATAAAAGAACTCTTTAAACAAAGTTTACCTTCAAAACATAGAACTCTTTACAAATCTACTTCTCACTGGCCTTCAAAAGAAAGAAATCTTTAAAAGAAAGAAGTTGGTTTTCAAATCAAAGAACTCTTTAAAGACCCACAACTGTTTAAAAGAAAAATGTTGACCTTCAAATCGAAGAACTCTTTTTGCTGGCTTTTTAGACACTCATTTAGCTGGCCTTTAAATCAAAGAATCTCTAGTGTGGAAAAAGAAAATATGGACCAAACTGATGTTAGCGATTTTTGTATGAAAATACATTTGGAAACGCCACCTAAAAATGAAAAAAATAAGACAAAACAATTTAAATTTTTCTAATTTGAAATAAATGTTACATATTAATAAAAGATATCTATAATTTTTTCCTAGAAAACCTTGGTACCGTATCTGATGAGCACAGAGAAAGGTTCCATCTCTTTTATCTAAAAAAACTACATTGTCAAATGGACTGAAACAATGTTCTCTGATTTTTGGTGGGAAACCCTACTCGAGTTGAAAAGTAATGGACCAGTTTGTTCTTTTAATGTTAGCTTGGTTAACCAAATAAACATTAAAGATATATTGTACAGAATTTTAGTATAGTTACTTCGAAATAAATGGCTGCTTAACATGTTGAAATAAAATGTTTATTTTTAAGTATTAATAAAACACAAATATCTTGTTAACAATTTTTTTTCTTAATCTCGCGAACTAATTTAATTCAAGGGACCTCCACAATTGAAGTCGCTTAAAATAACAAAAAGTTACAGAAATGCACAATACATAAATGAGAAATGTTAAGTACTTATAATGCATAAGCTGACTAGGACTAATAACAAGTGGATTAATGCCAGTAGGGTTGATGACATTGAAAATTAATACCTCTGCCAAAACAATCAGAAAACTAATAAAGTGCTGCGTTAAAGTGCTTTCTATTGATGCTCATTCCAGGTATAGGTCATATAGGAACTTTTTAAAGAGGTAACTTAACCTAGAAATAAATCTAAAATCAATTGTCAAATAGTTACATGAAATTGGGTCATAAAACCATTTAAGATAACTGGGGTTCACTAATGGAACCCAAATCCTAAGGAGACAAAAGGAGACTCCTTATGTCACTAAGCAACATACAAGCTCGGCCTAGACTTATACACATACCTAAACCAGTACATATTTTAATGGGATGGCTTTATAAGATACTTATTTACTCCTCTGTTGTGCACGATGAGACTGTTATTATGGGTTTTAGTATTTATGGTTTGGTTTAGCTTCCGCCTAATTATATTGAGATACTTTACAAGTTTGCTCATGTAAGAAATCCTACCTAAGATGATACCTAGGAATCGCAATACATTTTGATACGGATGTCATAATTATTTAGAATAGTAATTCAAAAGAGTTTCAATAAAGAAAACAAAATAAAAACTATATTATCACTAAGTAACCTGCGAAAAAAACAATAAATTCTAATGAAATTTTGTTTCGAAAAACAACTTTGATTTTACTAAAATTAAATAGGCAAAAAACACTACAAAGCATGCTATGGTTTTTAAATATTTAATTTTAAATACAAAAAGCATTTGCACTTGTGTGAATATAAAACTAACAATCTTGTTTTTAATACTGAAAAACAAGATTGTGCAACTTATACTGGAATTCACATGTAAATGTTATTTACAAATGTAACATACACCTTTGCATTTGAGAATATAAAAAAATGTACTTTTGTATATCACTACATAATCAGTCCATATTAGTATCATTCAATTTAATTAAGGTTTAAGTTAGCTAACACCCGACAATAATGGTTGTCTTAACGTCCACGTTAAAAATTGGCATATTGTATCGCAATGGCTTTATTCTAACCTTTATTATCCATTAAATGTATGCTATATGTCATTGGCTTGAGTGAAAAAAATAGCGCCGTTTGCAAGCAGAAAGAAAAAGACAGAGCTATTTCGTTAACGATGACAGTTCACTAGTTAATCTATTGATGACAAGAGATGTGTTTTTGTAGGTTATTTAGTTTTGTTGCGTGTCAAGTAATATTTATTTGTCGAGTAACTTTCAACATGGCTCTCAAATTGTCAATTATAAATTTTGCTATTTCTTTAGATAATCAAAAGTATTTTACGAAATTATTATTTGATGATTTATATGGATCTAAGACATTTCCCAATTCTCGAGGACAGACTTTATTGGCGTTTCTGTAAATACATTATAATTTATATAACATGAAATGTTATAAAAATTATAATGTATTTTCTATTTAGTTACATTGTTAATGTTTGTAGTTTCAAATTTAAAACATAACAAAATTTTTATAAGGTAAAATTTGTCATTTTACTTTTCAGTTCACCCAATTAATTCTACTAGTAAGACTAAATTTACAAACTGATTGAAAGAGTTAATTAAATAACTCATAAAGTCAGCCGTAACATTCACTGTTTTAGCTACCCTTACATAAAATGAAATAACATGTCATTTTAACGTATATAGCTGTTGAAATAAAGGTTTTACGATGATACAAGAATGGATTTCTGCTTAAAGGCTAATAGTTATTAGCCTTTAAGCAGATATAAACGTTGCCATAACGTTTACGTTATTCATAAAGAAACAACATAAAACACTGGCTGAATACTGTTAAATACAAATAGAACTTACACTCAGTCGGTTCCGTACACACTTAAGACATATTATATAGATAGAAAGAACAATGACAGAAGAAAGAGTACTTATATTAAAATATTACCTAGTTCATATATAACATTTATTTTCAAAGTTCAGGATATGTATAATATCGAGTATAAATTGCAAATCCAAAACCAATCTCTTTGTTTTATTTATACTGTTATTTTTTATTTTTAAAAATATATTTGCGCCTTAGTCAAAATTAAAATTTATTTTAACAATACTTTTCACGCCTAGGTAATACCATTTTTCCAATTTTTCTATGAAGGGTACAGCTTTAATATTAAATTACACGATATTTGATTTTGGGCCAAAGCTCATACACATTGAGGTCTGTAACTCGTTCCATTGCAAGCTAGAGGCCTCTGGCAAATAGAGAAAGGAAATCATAAAAACAGTGAGTTTCTATTAGAACCGTTTGTGTGTAAGAGTTCTAAAATTGTAATTTCTTCGAAATTAATTTTTGGGTGACAGGCACAGAATAAAAAAACATTGTTTCATGAATATTTTGTTTATCATGTTTATTTAAACTCTATTAATTTCTTTTAATATAAACCTGCAGGTACCTAGGTTTTTGGTTAGAATATTCTCATTATTTCAAATACGGAAGGAATCAGATGATTTATATGGCCATTTAAAAATACTATTCAACCATACTTTTATTTACAAAAATAAATTTTGTTATTTTTGATATACAATAGAAAATAAAAAATGAGGTGTGGCTGTGTCATGGACACGGCTGTGTGTTGTACGTGAATACGTCTATGTAACGCATTCATTCTTTTACGTTCCCGGCACTGCTTGACTTGGTCGTATGGTGTTTTATTATTACCATTCGATTGTTCTTGAGAAGCCCTTTCCAGCCGTATACCATCTCTGTATTTGGTTTTGGCTTTTCGACGCGTATAGGCCGACATTATATATTTTTGATAATATTTTTTTATTCTAACACCTTATTATATTCACTATCGCTACTTTAAACTAATATTTTATATACAAACGATAGATTTTGACGACAGCTGATGATTAAAACTTAAACGAACATCGTAGCTTTTCTGAATCAAAAGTTATACTAATGGCAAATCTCGATACGCAGCAAAGTAACTAATCAAAATGGCGGCGCTTCCCCCTCCAACGCGCGCGATGCGTCACTATTCTCGGTTATCGTAATTAATTCTTTGATCCTTTAGCTATCCAGTGGTATAATTTAATTTTTGATGTAGAGGATAAATTCGAAACTGCAATGCTAAACTGTATCCCGATTTTGTCATCATTAGGTTTTTTGGATTGCCCCCGTATGATAGCAAATTTAAAGATGTATTCACGTCAAAAAACCAGTCAGGTGCGTGTTGGACCACGAAAAAATTAGGATCCTGTATCATCCTCATTTCAAAAAGTACGGCAAATGAATCGGGATTCTAATGCCCCGACAGTTGGCCCTGTCATTGCAATTATTCTTCTGAATATTTTAAAATTAAATATTGCAAAACATTTTGAATAATTCATGTTAATTTGTTTTTGGTACACTAGCAATCTTCATCGTCCACTAGTTTCTGAAACCAATGAAATTTTACACGATTATGTGAAATAATTTCATTTGAAAGGGCTCATCAAAACTTATTTTCGGGATTTTTATTCAGGTTTTAAAATACTCGTTTGAAAATAGGAGAGAGGGCAACACACATTGGAAATGACTGTGAAGCTTGATAGTTCGTAAACGAGACTAAAAAAAATTAAAATTGTAAATTAAAAGTCCTTTCTAACAATACCCACCACAATGAGGTACATTAAAATATTTTTTTCTTCCCTAATTCATAAGAAAAAAAAATTTGTTGCTTCATATTAATTTAAATGAATGCAATTTGCAAAATTTTTAAAGCATATCCAAAGCATGTGCTTGCAAAGTTTTGTACACGTAGGTCTAAACACTGTAGAAACTATGAGGACAATCATGATAGACAGACGGATAAAGGCACGGTCATGATGAAATTATAACAGTTCCCTTTTTGATTATGGAACCCTAAAAAAACTGCTTTATTTAGCCACACAATGAGCTTGAAAAGGCAAGAAAGTTGTGGATGACTCACCTAACCTTCAAAAATTTCCCTATAAAATACTAATTCAACATTTTAGTAACTTACGTCTCTCTACGTCTGATCCATTGACAACTCTTTGTGCCAAATGATCTCTGATAAAAATGATTATGACCGGCAGAGAAGCACCAACTGACTCCATAAATGTCACGTTTTTTCAATTTAGATCACAATATCAGTGCTAATAAGAAAATTTAAAAATATACTATTCCAATTTTGAGATCACGAATTGGGACCGATTTATTTAGTTACCAAAATCGCACATTTAAATTTGTTTTTTCATCATACAATTTACGAAGAGTTCTTTACATTGGAGTCAAGGTAGCCAAATATATGGAAAAATAATCACATGCCAATTACTCACATTTACTTGTTTTTAATTCATATTTATAAAAAGAGTAATAACGAATATAAAATTAAATCTGTACTATCAATAAGTAATCTACGAAAAAAACAATAAATTGCGATGAAACTTTGTTTCGAAAAATAATTTTCATTTTACTAAAATTAAATAAACAAAAAATACTACAAAATACACTACGCTTTTTACACATTTAATTTTGAAAAAGCATTTGCACTTGTGTGAATATAAAACTAACAATCTTATTTTTAATATTGAAAAACAAGATTGTGCAATACGTACTGGCATTTCCTAAATTTTGGTTTAAATGTAATTCACACCTTTGCATTCAAGAATATAAAAAATCTATTTTTGTCACATTGCTAGATAATCGACCCTATGTAGAATCATCCACTTTACTTAACGTATACATTAACTAAGGAAGAAAAATAACGGTCGTATTAATGTCCACTTTAAAAATTGGCATATTGTATCGCACTGGCCTCATTTTAAGCTTATATAATAATATTAAATGGACATATATTATTTTAAAAATATAAATTACATACAAGCAAGTGACGAAGACATCAATCCGAGAATTCTGTACCCAATTATACTTTATTCCATTTCAAAAGAGAATGTTTGTAAACAATGCAACCAGACAATTCAGGTATTGTAAATTTTTTTTTTAATTCACGTAAATAATATAGATTTATTCGGAAAAACGTAATTTTTTTATTGCTATACACATTTACGTGGTATAAATAATATTTAATTTATAATATTGAATAATAATTAATATACACATTTATATCAAATATAGAGTCAAAATGCCTATAAATAATGCAGAATTAATTATTAAACTCTTTTCTGATATTATTTTTTTTAAATGAATATACAGGCATTAAAAATATACAACCAAATAAAAGCAAAAGCTTAACTACTTTTAAAAAAACACTGCCATGTAGTATCTACTAAACATTTATTCTAGATTTGAAAATAATAATAATTTAAAAATAAAATGTCACAATGTTTATTTTCAATATCCTTTTGTCAAATACCCTGTACATACAAAGTATATTTGTTATATAACAGCACCATTGTCTGTCTCGTTTACTCCTCCTGCTTTGCTACGCTAGAAAGTCAGTCGAAACGTCGATGTGTTACGCTAGAAAGTCAGTCGAAACGTCGATGTGTTACACTAGAAAGTCAGTCGAAACGTCGATGTGTTACGCTAGAAAGTCAGTCAAAACGTCTGTGTTATGCTAGAAAGTCAGTTGAATATTGTATATGTCAAATTGAAACTGATTTATTGCAGACATTTTAATTCAACACATTATAAAGTAAATGATGTGTAATGAATAGCATATATGAGTATAGAGTTCATAGGTACATGTCGGAATATGAAATATTTTTTCCAAAAGGTTTTATACCTCTGAGTTTAGTGTGATTGACAGCTAGGGTTGTGCACTTTTTTCCTCTAAATATTACAATTACACATTAATAAAATATCTGTGTGATATTGATATTTACAACATTATTTAACATGATAGTTTATTATGTCAATGTAGTGATTGTAGTAGATGGTTTAATAAAACCATGGGTGAAATGTAAGTTGTTTTGTGAATAGTCACCCACTGACTGAGTATATTTTTGTGCTGAACATATCTTAACAAATTGACTTTTTTACAAACATTCTCTTTCCGAATGAAATGGAGCATAAAATTTAAACAATTATCATAGTATTTTGATTAAACTATTACACATGGTAAAATTATTATACTCTTGGTAAATATATTGCCTGGGCCCTATGAACAGTGTTGCGAAATTGACAATAAACAATGTTGGTAAGGCAGCTTTTATATTTTCTTAAGTACAAATAAAACAGTTATAATCAATAGATTTCTTCTTATTTTATCCCTTCACGAGATACACTGTCTCAATGTTACCTTAAGGGTTAAACATCCTGAATTATACATATACCCAGCACTGTGCAATATCATCAAAGCGTTATGGGATGCAAAGAACCTAACACATTATTTGATCTCAAATAGTGCGCGATCACGATATATATATTAGTTTGCAGAAATAAAAATCTATACTGGTATTACGGTGGTATTCTCAAGTTTTTTTACAAGGAAATTCTGTTTATGATAATGAAACATTCAAATATAAGTTATGATTGAGAAAAAAGATTTTTGAAAGATAAATTTCTTTTAAAAAAAAAACTGTGCGGTCGAGGGACCCTCATCAGGAACGAAGTTCGTTACATTATATTTTCAACTAAACGTGAATTAATATATAGATTTCTATTGATTATATTGGTGTATTTTTGTCACGCCAAAAAGCGCAGCCCTCTTTTATTCAACTCTCTCTCTGTAATTTGTATATTTTATATTATTGTTTATAATTTTTTCAAAGTAAAAATGTAAGGTAAGGATTTAAATCAATAAATTTAATTTAATATTTTAGGATAAATACTCAATTATTAAAAAAAATTAAATATAAAATAGTAAATATAAATTACATACAGAAAAATTAATTTTTAGAATAAAATTTCATGTTAAAATTAATTTTAAATTTAATCCAATTAAAGATTAAAATTTAATTAGATTTAAAATTAATTTTAACATTAAATTTTATTATTGTACCAATTAATTTTTTTATTTTAAATTTTTTTTATTAAACCAACCAAATTAAATTTAACGTTAATTTTAAGTTTATACTTAATTATGTTTATTATATAAATTGAACATTAAATTTTATTATTCTAAAAATTTAATATTTTCTCATTTTATTTTAAAATTTATTTATTAAATTAATCAAATTTAAAGTTAATTTTAAGTTTATATTTAATTATTGGAAAATTAAATTTCATTATTTATATTTCTTTTAAGGTTAGTTATACTAATTTTTTTATCAAATGTATCAAATTTAAAATTACTTTTAAAATTAAATTTAGTTATATTAAAAATCAAAACTTATTTATTTTTATTTTATTTTAAATTTAAATATTTCAAAAATTGAAATGACATTTACTGAAACAATCTAAAAACCTGACTTTTTCATTCCCTGGTATTCGTAAGCCGGGGTGTGTTTTTAATATTTTGTATAAAATGAAAGAAACTATTTATCCGAAGTGACGTAATTAAAAGTTATTCATAAATAACTATATAAAATACCTTGGTACCAATTTCAATACCTCACTCTCGTTCAAAATTATTAAAACCTACCAATTACCTAAACGTAATTACTATACCAATACTTTTAAAAATTAAAAATATATTGTAAATTGCGTTTTTACTTTTCCTATTAACTTTATAATGTTGTTCTTAACAATGTTTTCTTTATTCTCAATTTACCTGTCCACGCAAGATAAAAACAAAATTTCTTTTATTTAGTAGAAATTAAAAAAATACATATTAAAAAATACATAAATGAAATTATCTGCGAAAATCATTAAATATACTGGTTGTTTTCTCATCCAATTAAATGATTTTATTAGCAAAATACCTATAATGAAAAGAATTTGTCATTACTTGAAAACCTGTGTTAAGTGCGATTTGCTTATTTGCAAAATCTGCGTTAGGACTTTCAAGTTATTTCTGTAGTTGTAAAAAATCATTTAAAGCTAAGGAAAATACTTAAATAAAGTCCCTGACGAAATGAAACTAGCACTCGGAGAGTTTCAGTAAATGTTTTAATAATAACTAAGTACTAAGTAAATGTTTTAATAATATTTAAACGTGTTTACCATAGAGGTTATATAGCTGACAGCGCACAATGCTTGCTGCTCGAATGTCGATACTCGCATGAACGCACACACATACAACCGTATATAATAGAAAGAGACAGAGAGAAAGATAGGGAAAGGTCGACTAGAGAGGCATAAAAATTTTAATTTCTTTGTTTTTATGTACCGAGATAATTAGTCTGCGAATCCCTGTAAAATTTAATTATAATTGTACTCAAATCAAAAGTTATGATGCTGTGACATATGGATGGAGATGCAGACAGACAGACATGCAGAATTATAAGATTTTCCAGTTTTTTTACTCTAAAATATATAAATATATCAACTAGAGAAAAATCGTAAAATGGCGTTGCGGCCTTAGGGTGGCCTTGGGAACGTATACTAGAATGTGTGTAGAGCCAAAACCATATGTAGTTATCACAATTTTCAACGTAGTTATATCAGTCATTAGACATGTGTTTAGCAGTTTGCGAAATAAATAAAAAAACACTATAATTTATAAATATGAGATCAAAAATTACATTATAAAAATGTAATATCTTATGAAATACGCTCTTTTAATTTTTGCTATAGCATCAGTGATAGATTTAGGCGTAGGTCCGTGAGGCCTGGACTCAGGGTGGCAATATTTGAAAGGCGAAAAAAATATTAATATGTATAATTAGAAGTTACAAGAAAGCACAGGCCAAGGGTGCCATCATAATCAAATCCACCACTGTATCACACCCCCGACATTCCATACCAGCAGAGATTTAATTACCTACACTATTATCCGTATCCATTTGGGTGTGCGCGTAAATTAATGTAGGGCTGCTGTAGCGTGCAAGTAAAGAATATTTACTAATACTACATATCGGTCTCGATCGTCGCGGACAATAGCGCCGATCGAGCGAGTTGACGCTACACGTCAGCAACATAGCTGTTTCTCTTTCTAACCAACAGCATCGATCGAATGACTGTCTCTATAGCATGCTGGCACAGTAGCTTTGTGTTGGCGCACATGACTTTATTATTATATAATTGTAAAAATGTAATATGAATAAATATTTTACACTATACATTTAATTGTGTGAAACTGATTTGATAATAATAATATTAAGATAGAATTTGAAAAAATGCACTTAGTATGGATCTTAAAAGGAAATAAAATCTTAAATAAAAATAAATTTTGTTTATTTATAAATGCGACACACTGAAATATTGTCTTCCTTGTTGATTAGATATGCTTCGTGTAAAAGATCTCTTAATAAACAATATAATAAGCCTATGGCCACTACAAGGATACGTTTTCCAAACACATAGGTTCAAACAAAACATTAAAAAAATAAGTTTTAAGAACAGTTTGAAATTTAAAACTGTTCAGTGACATGTTAGTTGACACAAAATTATAGGCACTAACCAAATAAATTGGTGATACAAAACAAAATTATTTAGAACAAACAAAAAAGGGAGACAAAACAATCTCCTATCCTTAGTGAGTTTATTGCTTTCTAAGCACTCATACATACCGCAATAAGGGACCATTATATTGAATTACTATAAATAGTTATCAATTAACACTGAATTACACAAATTAAACTCAACCAAACATCGCACAATTGACACGTGCACGCAAACCTAGGAACGCGTACTCTTGATCTGCGGGTGACGTTAAACTGGTCGGGGGAGGTGTCGCTTTTTTATGCAGTATTAGTTAATAATCTTTGACTGTATAGTGTCAATGGTCCACAAATTTTTTTCTAAAGATAGAGGATTTAGGATAACCTCTCTGACAGTTATAACCTTGCCAATTGATCGGGATGTGATCTGTTAAAGATCATATGTAAAAAAAATTTGCTTATCCTAAGTCTGCATTTTGAACCCATATTTTTAACGGTTTTACTGGACTACATGTCGGAGACAGATTTTCCGTAAGAAGTTAAAGGGGAAGAAAAAATATATTAACGTATGTGTACATATTAAAAATAGCTTTTAGGCAGGAGTTAAAAACATCAGATGAATGTAAATTATTATATGTTTCACCATGATTTCAATAATTCAATAAATTTTTTATATGTGTATCAAAAAGATCTCAGAATAAACAATAATAATATAGTTGTGCAATAGCAATATACATACACAGGACACAATTCTGGAAACAAATTCGGAGGAAATATATATATATATCTCAAAAACGACAAAAAAATCTTAGCAATAAACATTTTTACCGAACTTATGTAGTTTTCTATGTACGCTCTTTCATTAACATATTCAGCCCCATTCGATTTTATTACAAATCATATATTTCATTGTTTTTTTGTAACTCAGCAATTTTGAATAATGATACTAATATCTCTCTAAATACCTCACTTTATTTTTTATTTTTTTTAGAAAAAGTATGTTATATTGGAGACATTGTTTTTACGATAATTTCGTAAAATTACTTTTTCACCCGTTTCTCTCATGATCAAAAACACAATTTATAGAAATTATTTCAATTCAAACGGTGCAAGTTTTTGAGAAGTTGTGTGAACAGCTAGACAGGTGTGCATACAGATTTATCTTACCAGCAGTGTTTTCGTCTTTAAAGAAACCCTAAAAAGCAGGCCACTAAAACGTCAGCTATTAAATTCTTAATTAATAACAACCAAAATTTTATTAAAAAGATCAATGTGCTCAGTGCAATTCGTTGTGACGACAACAATTTTGTTTTACTGGGGCAATCTTGTGACGGCGACAAATACTATTAGTGGGCTCAACTACAGAGTTTGCAGAATGGGAAAGTTCTTAAAACTGATTAAGATCCACGAAAAAAATAAAACATTAAAAACGCTCCAATAAGCGCAACACAAAATAATTTTTTTCTACGCTCTTTAACGTAATTATTTATACCGAGAAAAGCTACCTTTCAATTCAAGTAAAAAAATATTGTGCGCCTATCTTTATTATTCAAAAAAATCCCATGCAAATACAACGTAACATTTTACATCCAAAAACTATATATCCTCTCTCATATAAAACATTATCTGGAAAATATTCAATAAAATCTATAAATCAAACAAGAAAACAATGAATTAGTTTTATATTTGAGGGAAAACACATCTCAAAAGTGATGTTTCTTGGCGCTTAATGAAATAAAACGCATTTTACAGAAAAAAAAAATTATATGAAATTTTTTCATATGCATATGTGAAAACCGACAAAAAGACATTGCCAAGAAAATTCACCTCCAAGTTGTCTGAACACACAAGACACCCTAGCTTAAAAAAAAGATATTGTTTCAAGTTTTTCCAAATATATTTTAATACAGTATAATATACGAAAACTTTTTTATCGAATAGACGAAGTCTTCTGTGTACTAAACGCTGCAAAATTCTTAAGGCTAATATCACATAATTGCTTTATTTATAAATAACCTACCATAAAACCCATCTTGCATAACAATACTTACAAGTCAATTTATTTTAATCAGTCTTTTCATTTTATTATTTTATTTTTGCTATATAAATTATTTGAAAATACCATAAACAGTGTGCGGTGCATGTAGACCTTCACAGAAACACTGACATTGTCTGCGAACTACTAACCTTTTCAACTCTCTCGAAATTACGACCTTTCATCTGTAAATAAAATTTAACCCGAGTTAAATTAAATATTAACTGCCAAGTGCGAGAAACAATTAAAATACAACAAAATTATATTTATCAAATTTTACATGTTCTAAATATAAATGAGACATTAGTATACTTAATCCGATAACAATATTACAATAAGTAAGGTACAAATGGAGGTTTCATGGAGTGCGTTCCACTAGGCGATCGCAACGCTCAAAACGCTCAGTGCATCGTTACACTTGGCGATCGCGGTCATTGCAGTCGTAATCAAAACGTCATTGATGCCGTCATTGTTCATTACTGCGACAACCCATGTATCGAGGTGGGTCGTTGTGATCATTTATCTGTCAATTTGACTTTGACACATTGATACATGAAATTTACGTAAATAAATTTATATAATCGTTGAAGATTAAACATAGTGACGGAAAGAATCACTTTATACAGTTTTGAGATGTAGGTATATCTCAAAACTGTATCAACTATAGAAATAAAGGTGACACCAAAAGACGCAAGACGTACAATCATCAAACTTTTATAGAAATTAAATTACACTTTTACAGTTACTGTAAGTCTAAATTATTGTCAAATTATTAATACATAGAAATTAAATTGCACTTTTATAATTACTGTAAGTCTCAATAATTATCGAACGTAATAAATATAATCTCTAATATAGTAAAAAATACAATCTTTTGATTTTCGTCCAATACCTGCCATTTACTAATAGTTATGAATACGCATTGTTCCTATCTCGTTCCACTTGGACTGACAGTTACAACGTTGGCAAGCTAGTGGAATAAGTATGAACACGGTTGTGGGCGCGAGCGTTGCGAGCGGCTAGTGGTACTTACTCATGGAGGTTCCATTAAATTTAAGTTGTTTCTTAATTGAAAACTTGAAAGCGGTTTTAATAGTCAGCTACAATAAAAAGCCTATGCCAGAATTTTTTGAGATCATTCAATATAAATATAGATATTTCATTATTAATATTGTTATAGAAAATGTATGATATATGTAAAAAATACATATATCATACATTTTCACATTAGATACATTTAAAAATAATGTGTAGGTGGATTGAAGTCTTTGTAGCAAATGACTCAGAATGTCCAAACATTTTTAGATGTTGCTGGTTGGTTTGTGTCAAAAGAATGTATAAAGCCGAATAAAAAACGCTAAAATGTGTGCAATGGAAAGGTTGTTGCTTTTGCTTTGGTGATATTATGTTTTGACAGTTTGTGTTGTGGATATTGTTCTTATATTTATGTATTCATTGCTTGAGAATTGTGTTTTAATTTGGTGCCATAACTTTTGTTACACGGTAAAAAAATAAATGAGAGCAACAAACCTGCCAGGACATGTAATGGTACTGGTGTATGAAACAAAATAAACGTTACTACTAGTACCATATTTTACATTTGTAAAAAAAATACAGAATTTTTACAAAAATGGTTAGTAAAGCTATATTTGCAATTAATGAATGAACATTAAAAACACACTATATTATATTACTATAGTCAATTGTATTATTCGACACCTAATAAAAAAAATTCTTTGTATTAAAGTTAATTATTTAAACAGTAATGACAATCAGATTTGATAAGGTTATCATCAGAAATCTGATTATTTGAATTTGCATGTCTGAAAATTTTCTGAACCAATGAAACTAGTGCAAATGCTAGTAAATTGTACAAAAATGATTTACGTGTAGAAGAATTAAATTCAAAAAATAAAATGTTAAATAAACTGTCTAGAAATCATTGGCGCCATCTTTAACAGAGGTCTGTTGGTAATAATTTTTATACAAGCATGATTATACCACATATAAGCAAGATTTTCTTGTTGATCATGTGAAACATGGTAATTATTATAAATTCACTAGTCATGTTTTACGTAATCGACAACAACGGCGCACTCACACATGTGCCAAATTCCGAACATCTTAGTACAATAGACAATAAAAATAGTCAAAAAATCAAAGAGAATTAATGATAAAAATGGCTAAGTATGAGCAACATCATACAATAAATATTTGCTTATAATTTTTGACATTCATAATTGATGAAAATGCACAGGGAATGTGACATTCACGACATTTCATTTTTTCTATCAAAAAAATTTATTAAGCAGATATTCTTTCTCAATCAGTAGTACAGACCTCCGATTGCATATGACCACCGTTTGTTAGTATGAGTTTCTTACAAGTGAATCGCTGGGACTCAAGAAAACTTCCCTTACCTTAAACGAATCTTAATTTGATGTACATTACCAATGGTGCTTAAACTGTATGAAATATTATAAATGCCTGGTTTATTATTGTGCTATATGTTACACATATCTACTTGTATGAATTTGCTCAATCATTGCTCGCACCCTATAATAACAGTTTATATTCACACAAATTAAATATATTGTGCAATTTTGTTTTTTCGCATGAAATTATACATCCGTTAAACGTTCCAAGTAAAATTGGATAATAACTGACAAAAACTTTCCACCAGATGGAAAATGATGACTGGACACCAGGTAAATGAAAACCAGGCAAATAAATACTTTTAGGGCGATTGTCGAAGAAGAAAAATATACCATGACCAGTGCAATGTAATCTTCTATATGCTCCACCACTTTGACCTTGCATGAGAGGTGATATACTTGAAGAATATGCAGACGAATAGGATATGAAATTTTATGATTTAGAAATATTTATGAAAATCATTATAGCCTTCGCTTTGTGGTTGGAGTCATTTCATACACTCTTATGCAACTTTATTCATGGGAACTCTAATTCAGACAAAACTTTGACAGGGTAGAGATACCAGTAGAAGCACATTTGACAAAAATGACAAATCAAATTATGATTGAGACAGTTTACTATGGAAACAAGGAGCATGAAGAACTAGAAGAGGATAATATAACTAATGAAAGAGATGGACTATAAATATAGCTATTGTTCATACCTTCACAATATGGTTTAACTTTTAACGCAGATTGCCTTTACTGCCCCAAATATAACAAAAGTCCACTCTACTGTGAGACGATAATACATTACATTTTGTAAATGGTATATATTTGTTTTTACCTGTCTTAACTAATGTAAACTATGTACTCTAGTTTGGATAACGCTAACATAAATTTATAGAAACGGGTAGCAATAAATCATTGTTACTCGTTATAGGACATAAAAATATAAAAGTATTAATGACCTCCTGTTCGATATAAATCTTCCAATAGCGACCGGTGGTGGGGAAAGCGGTAACCAGTTTCTCGTACATGGACCTCACTTCAGAGATGGGCCTCGATTGGGCCTCCCTGATGAGCAGCGACCAAGAGTCAACATCGTAAATATTGCTCTCAATCTGCTTCTGCGCTCTACTCAAACGCTCATTGCCCCAGTCCTGGAAATAAAATTAAAACAAAATGTTATTCATATAATCATTGGTCTCTGTATATTTAGTTAATCAATAACTTATAAATAAATTTAACTATACAAAAGACTATAAATACAATATTGCATATCAGAAGGCAGATGTGCAAATGCAGAATTTTTTTTCTAAGATGATTCTGTTACTAGTATGTAAATATAAAAGTTACATGTACCCGTTATCAAGTGTTCCATTGGGAGTATCCAATGTAAATACTTGACATCAAATATCCACTATTTACAAAACAATGCTATATAAGATATTATAAACCTTCCTTTATAAAGTATGAAACTTTATACAAACTTAGGACTGTCTGCTATGGAAAATATAGTCTCCTGTACTAGTCAGTTGAAATGGAAGTGAAAATATAAGTAATCCATTCACTGATAGCATATAAGACGATTATATTTTACGATTGGCGCATTTAAGAACGGGCAATTCAAGAATTGGCGCATTTAAGAATTGGCAATTTCAAATGCAACATATTCATTAATATCTAGCCTCTTTTAAAAAATTTTATCACTGTTTAGTCACTATATGTACATTTACAAATATTTTGAATTTTCACTTATTCGAATGAAAAGAAAAGTTACAAAATAAAATCTAATAGTTATTATATGAAACAAATTTTTAAAAGAATTAATTAACTTTTCACACTAAACTTTAAATATTAAAAGCTATGCAGAAAAACAAAATACATTTTAACTTCATACATACATTTATCAGTTCTATTCTTAGAAAACCTTTTGTTATAGGCCTTCAGAGATCAACATATGCGTGCCAAATATAGATATGTAAAAGAGCTTAGATGGGTGCCAATTAAGCTTAGACAACTGGAGTATACATGAAGCATATATGAACATATATGAAGCAAGCACAAAGTATTAGAATATGGAATATTAGTGTTCAAAAGTATAAGATATAACAAATATGAGCTTATCACAAGGAACATTTTCTACTTGCATTCTTTCATAAAAAGGAATTTATACGATGAACGGGTTAACTTGCAAATGTCTGTAATCGCTTTGTTCCTTTTGTTCTTATAGCAATTGAGACATTATGAAACAGAATGTTTGTGTATTTTGTAACAGGCGTCTGCAGAATGTCATATGCTATTACATCTGTTCAATGCAAATACTTCGTACTTTTACGAAACACAATATATACATATGCTTCACCTCTACCAAAAGGCGCTAAACTAATACTCTATAGTTGTCTATACTCTTAAAAGTTGAACTGCAGATGCAATTGAACCGAATAACTTTAATTGAAATCTCTTATAAACACATGGTTAAATACACGACAAAAATCTTGCGTGAGAATTAACAAACATGACACAAAAATATAAATGATAAGCGGGACCAGAATTTAAATTATTTATACAATGATACCCCCCTTTCAATGGGATGGGGAAAAACAAAATTTCTATACCCTCGTTACAGGTGTGCAAAGCTACTTCTATATGAAACAACTACTTGCAAAATTTTATGTACGGACGTCTAATTCGTTGTATACATTTGTATTTAATTAAGGAAATAGTGAGGCTGTGCTGGATGGACAGACGGATGGATAGCAGATATGACAGAAGCTATAAAGGTTCCTCGTTTCCCTGCTGAACCTTAAACATGATTAGATATTGGAAGAAGGATGACGAAGAATTAAGAGAGGATAAACTTTAAGAGAGGTGTCTGTATTGGACACATTATTGAAAAAATTTGTGGAATATTTTATTTAGATTTCTTGCTATAGGAAATGTTTATTGTCTCTCTGTCCACAAATCTGTCCAATTGTCCAAGTATGACGCTAAAACTACTAGACTAATTTGTGTTAAGGGCCAACTTTACCCAGTAAACATGTGTGCCTAAGGAAGACAGCAGTAATGACTGTACACAATTACAGCAGTAAAACTGTGTCTATTCATTGTTAGAATTGTCAGCCTTCGTAAAGATAATTTCAGAGTAAAAACCTAAACAATGTCTTCTCCATTCCTAAGAGAGAATGGCAGGTTCATTACAAAGAATTAATCAGTGTATAGGTTAGGAGGCAAACCAACCAAGATCAAGCAGTGTTTACGTTATAGAATTTTCCATTATAACGAGTGTCATTATGAGGAGTTCACACCGTAATTTTAAAAATGTATAATTTCACAAGAATTAGAAATAATTAATTTACAGATTTTTCCGTTTAATTATACTGTAAGATCTCCAATTATGCCGACTTTCAAAATTGTAGGTCAGAAAAATCCGGGTTTTGATGACAATATAAATGACAAAACAAAAAAAACATAATTTAAAAGACCATATCTTTTTATTGCAGAAAAAATTAAATCTTTACAGCAATGTAAGGCTATATATTGGCTTAAATATAAAATATTAATTTCAATTTGATATATCAAGCCGTTTTTGAGAAAAAGGGTTTAGACAAACATACAGACGAATAAACAACGAAGTAATCCTATGAGAGGTAACGAAGACAAATGGAACCCTAAAAATTAGGGTGAAAAAACATTTTCGACAAAATTATGCTTTGCAAGCAAACACCTACCAGCTTATCAGTAGATCTACTAATTTTTGGCTCTTACTGAATTCTACACTATCCATCCAAAATCAATTAACCTTATAAGTTTTTAAAAAATTGAATAAAATTTGTACAAATTAAAAAATTGCAATACAAATACACAAAAATGAGACAATCACAAAAAAACAAGCCTCGGCTCAATGAATTTTTTCTCTGTTCCCTCACCAATGGTAGCACTCTTAATTAGTGCTAGCACAACTCAGCACGTTTATATTAAAACAATTGAGTTTCCTCTTTAAATCATACGGATCTACAGTGACCTCACCTTAGTTTTTTTATTATTATGGAAGTGGACAATCCTTTGGCCAACCTATAAGGTTTGACCTTCCATAGTAACTTAAATTGGGGCGCCATTATTTAAATTACAATGTAACAGGTATAATCTATTCAGGTACTTTATTAATTTTGCTAATTTGGCACAGTGCCAACGTAAAGACCTAAATAATTATAATGTTTCTTCAATTACCAAATCTGCTTATATATCTAAACTTCTATATTATCAAATACAGTTTAAATGTTACTAATTATGGTAGTCATTAATTATATTTAATAGCATTTCACACCAAACATTGGTTAAAATAACTGCCACAGAAGATTTCAAATCATTAATAATGTATGTATTCTTTTAAGAAATAATAATCAAGTCTTTAATTGAATTTTAATGAATTTTTTAAATTTATTTTTAAATTAAAACCTGAGGAGAATAAGATAGTAGATCCAATAATTTTGCAGAGGACTTCTTAAAAAACTAGTTACCAACTTTTGAAACTATATCTCCTATCTTATAAAATTTTGGCTTGGAAATTTTGATAGTCAGAGCACTGTTAAAATTGGGTTTTTTTACCAAATGAATTGGAAAGTGGCCTTTGTAACAATGCTTTTTAATAGTATTCATTAATTTGGTAAATAAAAGCAGTGTAATTTTCACTTTTTACTAGGTGCACTTTTAACGCGAAAAAGCTAAGCTATAACATATTTGGCACAATGATTACATTACAGAAGAAAAGGCGACAAATTTTTTTTTTCATGTGTTTCGAAACTCAAAGCACTGGAAGATACATTTTAGTTTACATAAAGTGAAGGTTTTTAATTGATAGACAAATAATAAAGAAGAACATTTAAACATATTCGATACAATTATGTTTGACCGCTAAAGAATTAATGAGACTTGAAAACGGCAGATGCTTCTGGAAATTTCAAATAAAACGAAAATAAGTTATCGTAACATTGAAAAATAGGTTATGTTAGCGTAGAAATTCTTTAAAAATAAGGTTGTTGGATAATTATTTATTCATGAAGTCCTGACGTGTATAAATACAGAACAACATATGGAATAGATACGAACCTTTCGCTGAACGAGTAACCCTTCACTACAAGGGTGAGTTTCGACGTAAAATTGTAATTAATAATTTCATTATCACTTATAGTATAAAGCAACAATAAAAATATGTAAATTAAATGACAACAATGGTGGTTATAAATGATACTTACAATCTCGTTCAAATCATCCGCCATATTTTAGTAATATTTATATAAAGCGCACTTCAAAATTTCAACATGCTCTTTACTAGTACCACATAAAAAACATTCAAAGTAATATAATAAAGAATAAAAGAAACGAGATCGACGCCCTGGCCCTAGCAATAGCGATATCAGTTTATAAATTATTTTGTCTATGTCAATATACTTTCGAGCGTAAAGTAGGCATACATACAGCGACTTTGATCGACGGCGACTAGCTGGCGATCCAAGCTTTTTTGTTTTCATATAACAGCGATCGATCAATGTTCGTTTCGTAGCAGACGGGTATATTTGCGTGATTTGAAGACCTTTGCCTGTGCTCTGTTCTTTGTAATATTCTTAGAAAGGCAACGAGTGTTGTTAGCGCTATCAGCTGTTTGCATATATGACAAAAAAAAAGAAAAATAGATATTGGGCGAAGAAATGGTTACTTCAAAAAGCAACACATTACTTTATAAATTTAATGGCGGACTGAGGACTACAAGATCTGAATAATTTTCAAAATTATGTACGTATTAATTATTTTAAATGTCAAGAACTGTTATTTCTGTTAAAGCTAATGCTAAAGAAACGGGATATGTGCATGAGAAGCAATAATAGCTATGTACGATTATCAGCTACATTGCGATTTTTGGCAACCGGATGATCTTTTGAGAATTTATAATATAGCATTGGAATATTTAATCAAGCCCTAAGCAAAATGTGCCAGGAACTTTTTCGAATTTTTAAAACTTCGATCAATTTAGATTTAAAAACCATTGATAAAATAATAATGGCGTCACACATTTTATATAACTTCCTACGTTGGAAACGTAATCAATATGTCAGAGTTGATAAATATTTGGGAAATTTTAATGACGGTGGCATTAGTATAAGTTATAGACCGACAATGACTTGTTAAATTTACAAATAACAAATCAAGCTCAAAATAAATCCATGGCGAAATATACTCGAGATCTTAAATATTTTAATAATGAAGGTTAGTGTTCCATGGCAAACCCGTTTTACAAATATAATCTTCGTTTTGTTTAATGTGGTATAGTACCTTGTATAATTTTAAATACTCAATGTGGATATAACGTAGCAATGTCAATAAATAAATATAATATTTTACTGCTATAAAATATAGAGTTTCCGTTTCGCAATCTTATCTGACTTTTATTTCCTTTCTTTATTTATCTTTATTTATATGTGTATCAAAAGCTAAGTAGATATTGAGTAAATTAGCTATAAAATTGAATAAGTCATTATACCATATTGAAGTAGGATTATTTTCTATAATCATTCCGAATTTCAAACTTGTTTCAATTTGCTTCTTCACACGTCCTCCATGTTTTTAATTTTTTTTAATTGTAGAATCACATTCAGCATTTGATTACACCTGCTTAAATTTTTCGGTTTTAATCGAACAGCGTTGTGACTTCACATCACTATTTGCGTCCCTCGGTACAAATCTATAAATTATGTCACAAAACCCAGCTGCTCAGTACGCCAGTCATCCAAGTCATCAAAATTAATGACTTCCCATTTGCATCGATTCGATCACCGCATTGCCAGCGACATAAATCTACCAATATTCGTCCGTCGATCAAAATCACTGACGTTTGTACCCAACTTAATAGAGTAGGTCATAGACACAGAACAGAGACTAAACTGTCATAGACATGTAAACCTGTTTTTACCGCCGGGTCGTTACATAAAAAATAGTCATTTTTTTTCAGAGTAATAAAGCCATTTTGGAACTCAAAATAAAAAATTCAAATAAAAAATGCAATCAAAGGCCATGTTTTCATACCGTGAAGTGGAATCACATTAATTTATAATTAAAAAATTCGTGCAGTACATTAATATACATATAGCTATATTGTCTTAATAAAATTTACCATTTGATTTAATTATACTTATTACATGCCCATTTTGAAGTTACATTACCCATAGGTTATTACATTTAACGAAAAAAAATATAATTCTCAAGACTAAACACACTACAACCAGATTACTATGATTGTTTAAAAAAAATTATGTAAGTTCAAACTTTTGTATTAAAAAAAAAAAGTAATAACGCTTGCAACAGCTAGTATGCACTAGTGCCCGCCGTTTACTGATATTAACTAGAGACCATGAAATGTATGAATGCTCTGTTTAATATCAGTAAACGATAGCTGAACTACCGGCTGATACGAATGAAAGACTACTGAAATATTTCGATTAGCCATTTTATCGAACTAGCCACATTATTCTGAATTACCTTAATTATAGCTAGTGGAGAATAAAATACACAAATTAAAAGAAACAATATATATTTTTCTCACATGTATTAATTTATCGGTTACACATCTATCTGAGAGGTCAAATGTAATACGAATTTGACATGAGATTTAACATTTTCATGTGCCTACTTTATTTTTTATCCCTGTGTTTTAATAAAATTATGAAAATCGGAAAAGAGTAAATCATTACAACAAAATAAATCATATCTATAATTATTTTTTGTCCCTTTAGTTATTAGTTAGTTGAAATTTTATTTTTTCTTTGTGTTTCTATTTTTTCTTTGGGTCTTAAATTTTATTGTTTCTTCGTAAATTAAATAAAAATTACTATATGTGATAATTCAATTGTTTTTTATAAACTGACAAATTTTCTACATTAGCATTTTACTGTTATACTATATATGATTATGAAGTAATTTTCAATTTGTTTATACTTTCAAGTGTCAAACTAATTTTATAGTTATTTAAAGTAAGATAAAAGTTTTTACAGAAAATTGCAGTGGAAATAAAAATTGATGCGTTTCATTTATAAACAATATCTCAATATTCTTTCTAAGCTAAAAATTAAAATTTCAATGTTGTATGTTTTACGGCCTATTAATTACAGTTCGCAATCCACTTAGCAATAATTGGGCTTTACGCGAGTATAAGCAACTAACTGCGTACGCTACTACTGCCCGTAAATTTTTAAATATACAATAATTAATTGCATAAAATATGAAATTTTGAAATCCAATTGCGAACAATAAATATATTTTAACGAACAAATTTAAATTTAAAAAAAGGATAAAAAAAACCTTCACATTCGTTTAGTTGGCACGCTTGTTAAAAGCGGCGACACCACACAAGCGAGAGAAAAGATTTTTATCATGCGATCTCCTTCACACCAGTCAATGGAATCAAAGCGTATTTTGTATTTTGACGTTGCGGTAAAATGTAGCAAAGTGCTCAATGTCTTAAATACCGTGTTCGTAACGACTGTTTATTAACATTTTATAATGAATCAGTAAACAATACCTGTAAGACAGAAGTTATGATTTCGGTGCATTGTGTTTATAATAATAAATATCTAGTGAGTTGTGAGATAATCATTTAGTGATTTATGTTATGTGTGTGAATTGATTAAAAAAGCGAATCTACTAGTTTTGTTGTATACGTATTGGTGATAACGAAATAATGTTATAGATATTGGAGTAACGTTTATTTTTTTGCTTCAACTTTTCATCATTATCGTAAGTTTTTAAAAAAATTCTTATTTATGTAGCTTTTATTGATTGATTTTCTTATATCTAGCGGCAAAAATATGTAGTCATTACGATTTATCTACACATTTTGCTTTTTAAAATAATGCACGATACCACAAATATAATCAAATATTTCACGATCTAAGATTTTAAAATGTGATCAGTTTTGAAGGGAAATTAAAAATATTAAATCGCGCCAATACAACGCGATTCTATATAAATAGGTTCACCCAATGTTTTTAATTCAAAGTTCAAGAAAAATAGAAATCTACATTCAATTACTCCAAAACGAATTGTCAAGTTCACTAATGAATTTCAATAAATTACTACCCTCTGTAAAGTTTTGTATCCGTAATCGATTATTACGAATTAATTTGTTATTCACTCCTGAGTCAGTATGTCTGATGAATAAAATAACATTCTGCTATGACATATTCAAGTTTGCGTACCTCATTAGGAATTCAGTGAAAGTAAACGAGATGATATGTAAATTGCGTCAAGATAAGATGTTACGTGTTATTTTGTGATAATTATCAGTTAATAAATTTAATTCGAGTTTTAAAAAATCTTTTATATTTATATAACGGTTAGTTCACAATATTTGATTTTCTTTACATGTTCTTAAAATTTCCAATTAGTTTTCACGGACTACATTAATATAAGAAACTGCCGTATTTAGTTTGCTGTTAAATGTAGTATATAGCTTACTGTTACACCTTTGATATACCTAATACATCAATTAAATTATAATAATGCTCATTATAATAACTAGAGGCGGAAAACTATCGCATTTTAACTTTTTTATACACCCTAATTTAAGGGCTGAAGCCGTTGACCCGTGTCTAAACGCAGGTCAAGCCGAAACGAACTTTCGTTCGCTCTTTCAAGCTTAAAGATTTTTGCGCAGACATTTCAATATCCTGGGAAAATCTAATATCAAGTATGAACCGAGTTTGAACACTGTCTGTTTATGATATAGATTTATAATATTTATAATTTTTTGTATTGCTTAATTGTATTAATATATTGTCTTATTTCGCATTTATTTAAAGGCTTCTGTTTGTATAATACGACTTGTATAACAAATTGAGGATCGTTTTATTTTCAGACTTTGTCTTGTAATGGTTCACTGTTAGAATATGTGTCGTTTTGAGGTATGCAATGATTTGGCTTTAATATGGCGTCGTTGGTGTTATGCGTATAACTATTATTAATTAATCAATAAATTATTTTTCAATGAGTACTTTTATTTAATTAAATTTATATTATTGACGATTTACTATAAACATGACGTGTATTATTTTAGAACACATTTAAGAGAAAGCATATACGTAGAACTTATTTTAATAATTTAGAAAAATCAGGTGAAACAAAATGTTTAAATTCTCACATGCGTTTTGGGATTTTTTTCTGTTTAACCCGGCAAGGTTCTTTTTTTATTCCATCTAGTGAGGTGTCAAATGTTGTTAAATTATTTTTGATACAATTGTCTATGCATTTAAAGTGCGGCCGCCATTTATCTTAAATGATTTCATAGATGATAAGTTAAGTTAATTGTTAGAAGCCATCGGTGTTTAGACTATCTTTTAGTCTCATCGAAGAAATAGAAAAACTAAAAATCAAGATAATTATCCAAATGACGTCCTAAAAATATTGTAAGCTTATTATAAATAAATTTGAATAATTGATTTCTCAAAATAAATAAAACATAAAACCGTCACTGGGGAGTTGCGTCAACCTTTTGCCGTATGGTGTACGCTCATATTTATCTTTATTGTGTTTCTAGTTATGCCAACGCCTTTGTTCGCGTATAATTAGGAAAAACATATGTTTTTGTCTTTTATATGTTGCTCCTGGGTATATTATATTACCTTATCAAAGTACATAAAAACCCGTCTAGTAGATTTTGCATGATACCCGTACAAATTAACATACAGACAGACATAAATTCTAAAAAAGTTTTTCTGGCTATACCATCATTCTAATGTTTAGAATTCACTCTGTTATAATTTTATTAATGTTATAGATTATTAATCAATGTCATTTATAGCTTTCTGTGGCTTATAATTTTTAAAATACGTGATTGTATATACACATATTTTGTTTACTTAAAAAATCATAAAATGGGGAGTATTATCACCATATCTGCATCATGTCCCAGTGTTATAGAACACTAGGACATGCTGTAGTTATGGTTATATACCTGCAAATTGAAATGACGCGTAAACATAATGTATTTATTCATTTTTTTTACATTTTCCTACCTATTTATTATTGTAAAAGTGAAACATTGTCTGTTTATTTGTCTTTTTCTCATGCTTAAACGGCACAACGCCTTTCAGTAAAGTTATATACGAATATTAATTGCATTCAAATAATATGCATTTATCTAGATTAAAAGGTAACGTATGTATAAATGCGCCATCGTTTATAGGTTCAGAACAGTGAGTATAAATGATAAAAAAATTATGGCCGCGCACGATAAATTGAATGTGCTCCTATGAATAAAATTTTTTAAAATATTGAAACATTGCACGGGTTTTTAGTCAAAGTCACAAAGGCATTGTATTGCATTTTAATCCAAAATACCATCACGGTACTGCACCACAACAAATGTTAGGTCAGGTCTGACAAATCATGTGCAAAATAATATTTAATTGACCTGATTCAAATATATACTTATTTCTTTTAAAAAAAATTTTTTCCCCGTTTTTCTAATATATTTTTAACATTTAATCACACTCAAAATCATTAGAGTTCTTCTCACGGATTTTGACTTAAAAATAATGTAATAAATTATTTTTTCAATAAGAAAATCCAAATCATCATATAAAGTATAAAAAAGTTAAACATAAACAAAACATCAAAACCAAACAGACGTTTAGCTGCAAGTTTTCAATGCGACTTTGTATCATTGCATACCTCAAAACGACGCATTCTTGTATACTCTGACGTCGCACATTTCGGTAGCGCGTTTTAGGGATCATTAAACTGATTCCTAAATTAGCAATGTTATTTACAGTTTATTCGCTTAATTGAATACAAAATTATTGTATTTAAATTTTATGTTTCAGTTTTCTCATAACATATATGTTAACGAACATATTATAAGAGAATAATAGAAATATCGCATTTTTTTACCAACGTAATCATTTTCGTATTTATAATTTTGGTTATTACGAAAAGTATACTACTTATATATTTACTAAATTATAAAAAAAAAAAACCCACCTTTGTTGAAGCAGCCAGTGTCGCGATAGGAATGATGAATTCAATGATACCTTATTTATCGAAATCGGTCCAAACGTTGAGGCTTTCTATGATTCCAGAGTATATATCATCAAAACTATCACTCACTTTTGGGCTTCGCCGCAATTGGGTAACAGTATAAAAAAATTCAGCAACTTGACGCATTTCAGTTAGCACGCATGTCAACGTTATGCAAGTATTGTGCGTTATTATTAAAAGCTGTCACTTAATAAAAAAAAAAAATAAAATTTTTTTTGTAAGCTTTACCCATTATTTTCCCACTCCTCTCCATATTGTAATTTAAATTTTGTTTTCTTTTGATTTATTGTAGTCAACTTCTTATTTAATTTTTGTTTTGCTGTATAGTTTTTTTTGTTAATAAGCAACAATGACAGATATTCGAAATATAATTTAATTAGTGGTAGCCTTTTTTTCTACACTTGACATTGGCAAAGTTTCTCTATAGAGAGAATGAACGCCATATAATAAAAGATAAAGATAAAGACGGCCATTATTTATTTCATGAATCCTTCTAAAAATAAAGTCCTAAGTTATCATCATTGTTAGTCAAAGACTGTTTTCTACGATTGGGTTATCAGACCTGCCGCACCTAACAACTTAAATATTAATTAACAGTTTATTAAATAACAATCAACTTCAAAATATTCTAACTGAAGAAACCAAAGTTTACTTCTCTCAAACACGTACCTTCCCTGTTTGACTACAGCGATGTACGTTAGTTCATTTAAAATTTAAATTTAGAATACAATCGAGTGTGTAACGATTATAATTTTGCTATTAATCAACATAATTTTGAACAATAAAAAGTTCGTTAACTCATAAATTTCAAATAATCATTAATATCTATATATATAAATATCTATAGTATAAATATTTATATTATCTATCTCTCTTTCTACGTTGCATACGCTGCATTTAAACGTGTACAATACGGTACAACACTAGTCAAGATTAAATGCAACCTTGCAATGTAATAGTTGTTTGCAGTGTTTTATAATTATCTTCCTGGTAATGTTGCATATGTAAATATATTTCTTGTTTTATCTTTGCTCAATGTTGCATTTCGAAAATAAGTACTTGAATTTTGTCTAGAGCCCTTTAAAGAATTTCGAGCAAATAAATAGTAGCCTCTCAGAGTTTTGTACCTCGTCATCGTTTTGTCTAATTATGCGCGAAAATGGCTAGTTTAAATGGTGAAACTTTACACAGGTTTATACTTAACTAGCAAAATATATAATAGTTAAAAATTAAACGTGTGGGTGGTTAAGCTATTTATCCTTACGTAATCATTGCCAGATGGTATGTATCTCCTTGTTTTCTTCGGCTTAAATTTACATGTGCAAAGTGCTGGAAGCCCTATTTCATTAGATAGAATAAAGTTTTTTTTCACAATTTTTTTTCGCAATTTTTTTTTCAAAAATATTTTACGTTTGAGTAATTTCGGTATTTATTAAGGTTATGATGTCTACACCTGGATCTACGTACAGGTTGCCAACTTTTCCATGTTTACAGAGCGGAAATATCGATATGTAATAGTTATAATAAATCAGTCACAGTTATGTCGCAATAGGGTATTTGACTGTATTTTTTATTACTAGAATAGAATAACTAATAAAATTAAAACCGGTTAAAATGAATATATCGTACCTAGGATTTTTTATTACAAAGTTATAACCATTTAAAAACTGACGATCTACGATTCGCGCGAAAACGCCCCATACAAAATACCACTGGCTTATGACGTCACTGGCCAGTTATTTAGTATTCATTATAATGGAGTTTATTAAATATTTTTAGTAGCTCGCTAAATATTGCGTTTAAGTTATATAGTGCATATTATAATTTTATAATTTTTTTGTGTGGAAACTAAATTCATAATAACTTTTTCAATTTAATGAACAAAAAAATTGACACTTTTTCTATTTAGAAATTTCGATTAATTGTTTGTTATATGCATTATTTTTTTCATCACAAGGTTTTTTTAAACCACAGTTTTAAAACATTTTTCTAAAAAAATCAACATCAGCCAAATACCCTATTATCGCCTCCTAAGATATATTAATAAATTTAAAAGTAATTTCTACAGATAATATATGACAAAAATTACAAGTCAAACTATAACTATATCTAATTATATAAATAGAAAGAGGTGCATAGAAAAAAAATTATTTTAAAAACGTCATAATTTCAAATTAGTAACTAGAGATTTTACGTTCGGTCATGCGAAGCATCGGACCCGGAATAAAGTACGTAAAATTAGAGAGTTCGATCGCAGACTGGAAGGTTGGTAACAATACCGAAACCTGTATATAATACAGAATACTGAACTAACCACAAATGAACGTTTTATTAAACAATATTGTTTGTAAAAATATGTAATATACTTTAGAATCAGTATGAGTTTTATATAGAAATAATCCCGCTTAAAAGAGTTTACCATCCCATTTATAACCCTTCCACGGTATAGTGAAAGTTACTAATCCAGGATCAAATGTCCCAGAGCCAGATACGGAGAAAGAGGCAGTGATAAGAGAAATTAGCACGGATACTAATAAACACTGTACCGTTGACAACTGAGGATGCGTTCGTATATATGTTTACATGGTGCTTTTTATTAAAAACACGATTATAGTAAATTTTTCAAAAAATTACGATAATCGTGTTTTTTTTTCAAAATTTTCGTGGCAAAAGTAATTTAGTTTCTTTTTATTTAAATACACGTCGTTCTGTGGCTATAAGTGTTTTTAATGTAATTTATGATGCATATACGAGTGTTTCTCCATTGAAGGGAATGTTGCCTTTATAGTTATTCCATACATTTTTTCTTCAAATGGAGAAGAGACGAGTAAAAGATAAGTATTAATTTCAACGTCTATTGTAAATAGTCAGAAACTTGTTTTCGTACTTTAGAAAAAAATCAGTTCTCTGTCTCTTTTTATTGCAAAGGTCTGTCGGTCAGGGGACTGTTTAAATTTTCAATAATATAGACTATAGCAGAGACTAATGAAATATTCTTAATTAATCTTATATAAGAGTGGTCGCTTGTTATTAATTAAAAAAAAAATAATTAATTTAAATATGTCATTTTCAACTCAAAAATTAAGGTATTAATGTAGGTACTTACTCACTGGGGACTGAGGCGTAAACCGGCCTCAACATGTGTTTTGAACTCAAACTTTCAGTTAACGTTGAATTAAATATATTCTGGGACTGGGACCGTGATTTGTCTCCTAGTTTAAAAATCCCATTCAGTTATGCGCATACTTAAATTTGCTTAACTTAATGCATAGCAATATGCATATTATAGATTTATGAACATATGCGAATCTGCTACTAGGACGTGATTTGTCTCCTAGTTTAAAAATCCCATTCAATTATGCGCATACTTAAATTTGCTTAACTTAATGCTTAGGAATATGCATATATAGATTTATGAACATTTGCGAATCTGCTACTGGGACCGTGATTTGTCTCCTAGTTTAAAAATCCCATTCAATTATGTGTATATTTAAATTTGCTTAATTTAATGCATAGGAATATGCGTATATAGATTTATCAACATTTGCGAATCTACTACTGGGAACGTGATTTGTCTCCTAGTTTAAAAATCCCATTCACTTATGTGCATACTTTGCTTAACTTAATGCATAGTAATATGCGTATATAGATTTATGAACATTTGCGGATTTTTCGCATAAGATGTTTCCTCATTTAACACATTATTTTGCATGACCCGTTAAAAATAGTAGTAATGCGGATGTCAACACGTTGTCGACATAAATAACCTATTTTTCGTGACAAATATCGACATGCTGTCAACCATGTAAAAACAATTGTCCGAAAAAGTCATTTTGGGCAGAAAAAAAGCAATTGGGGTATTTTAATTTTTTTTAATGTCTATGCGGCGCAGCATATTCGTAATTACTACAATGTTAGGCAAATTCTACTTAGAAGGTACATAACCTTCTAACTCAAAGCTGTCAGCGTATACTCTTTCAAAACATGTTCTGGGTATTTCGAACGATGACGTAAACAATTGAACGAACAAACAGATGCAGCCTCGAGATACTAAACTTTGTAAACAAAATACTGACACAGTTCCACCAAACACATTACTGTTCTTCTATTAATTATTACAATTTTGAGCGTGTTTTCCAGTCATTAAAAAATCGATAGCAGATTTTTGACAGAATCTCGTATTTTACGACTTAATATTATATTATATATGACTTCGGACATGTGACAGTCGCTCGGCATCTAGAAATCGCTTCACTTGCATTTCCACCAAGCCCTAGTCAGGTATTGCGGTTATATTACAGGGAATCCGAAATCCAAATTATTTAGGACATATCTGTTACTTTAATATACTTAATCTCTATACCCAAACGATCTATTTCTGATTAGACGATCTATTTTCTGATCTCTAAACCCTAATGATTTATTTGTGGTCAGACCCTAGACAGATCTATTTTCTGATTAATCCAGGTATTATTTTGTAATTTCCGGGCAGATTCTGGTCGTCATCTACACTAGAAATGTCCAGATATTTTGATTAGTTAGTCTATCCATCACTCACTTATATCCGGCGATATATTCAATCTGTTTCCGTTAAATCATTGTGACAAAATTTAGTTCTTTTTATAAGATACTTTAATTTTAACTTAGCAACGCAATAAATATTTTGAAGCAGTTCAATACGGAAGTTATTAAAGAAATAAAATTCATCGTAAATTATGTTTGCATTTTTGCCATATCTTTACCAACCTCAAAAGTAAGCAGCAAATTTATCGTCAATTATGTTTGAATTTTTGCAATGTCGTTACCACCCTCCAAAGTAAGCAACAAATTAATATTAAGTTATGTTTGAATTTTTGCCATACCGTTACCAACTTCAAAAGTAAGCAACAAATTTATCGTAAATTATGTTTGTATATTTGCCATATCGTTACCAACTTCATAAGTAAGCAGCAAATTTATCGTAAATTATGTTTGCATTTTTGCCATATCGTTACTAACTTCAAAAGTAAGCAGCAAATTTATCGTAAATTACGCTTGCATTTTTGGCCTTTCGTTACCAATTTCAAAAGCAAGCAGCAAATATATCGTAAATTATGTTTGCATTTTTGCTATATTCCTTACCAATCTCAAAAACAAGCATCAAATATATCGTAAATTATGTTTGCATTTTTGCCATATCGTTACCAACCTCAAAAGTAAGCAGAAAATTTATTGTAAACGCCCTTGCAGTGTTTGCAACAAACTTTGCCGAGTGTTGCAGAAATTTTTATTTAATTCATCGGCAAAGTTATTTAAAGTAGTCGCTTGTGTTGATTCATTTTTGATAATATATCCTAAGTGTCATCTTAGCCTTAGTCATTTAGATCAATAGCGTTCATAAATTTTGAACAAAATAATTACAACAGTAATATGTAGTATATTTATATGTAATATATTTATTACTTTGCGTTAAATAACAATTACTTGCTAAGTATTAGTCTAAGAAAAAAAAACAATTTTCATTTTTAAAAAAAAAAAACGTATGTCTATTTGGATATTCGAAATTTTAAATTTAAGTACTGCGAATGCGGCTATTTCGTTATATTGCTGTTATACACAAAATACTATGCTATTATGCAGCATAAAGCAAGAGAGCGCTTTGGGGCAATGCGTAATCTGAATTTAAGATGCACACTCGAGAATCTAAATTTGCATCCAGAGAGCGCAGCAGTGGGCACATTTTGAACGCTGAACCGCAAACGCGGACTGCGAACTCCACAGAAATATTTTAAGTCAAATAACATGCTTTTAAAATAGTACCATTGTAAAACAAATAAAGATTGCTGGTAAAATAGTAATGAACGATTTAAGTTTTTAATATAGTCGTTTTATAGGTATTTATGTGTCTCATAAAGGTGTAAAAGTAAAGCAAACAAATTATGTATGATTGCACACCTTGCGGGGGTGCGCGGTTTATTATCGACCAGCTCAGCCTCGAGTTTTGACGGTGGATGTAAGTAATTCTAATTTTGTTTTTTTTTTATAAGATATCAACTTATACTATACATTTTTGGAAAAAAGAAGTCTTTTTCTAAGACCGATACTCTTTTATAATTTTTTATCATATATTATTAGGATCCTAATTGCCTTAGTGACATGCGTGTTCGTCCGTTGGTCTACGTATGTACGTATGGGGACACGTCATAAGTTACTATTGTTGACCGATTTTGGTGATTCTTTTTGCTATCAAATTGTTAATTACCCGAATAGAAACCTATTTATTTAAACAATAATTTGTAAAATAGTTTAATTTTTATAAACAAGATTCTACAAAAAATCCCCTTTTTCGTGTTCAGCGACTGTCTTCTTTTTGTACGGTGTTCATGTCCCTTCTTTTTTCTCTTTGCTGTTGTTAAGTTTTTAACAAAATTAAAAAAAGTCGTATGTACACTTTTAGGTTTATCAATGATTTATTTACGTAATAAAAGTCTAGGGGAAAAAAGTGGAAAACTAAAACCTGACTATGGAAAAAATAACTAAAAAACACGAAATACATACATGCATAGCCTGTGAAATTCATAATGTTATACACCTTAGGACACTCGCTGGATCAAGGTGAATCTAAGGAGACCTTATTTGGTAAAATCACTTTAGTAGTTTAGTCTGTACGACGGAATAAACTTACTCACGCTCATACATACATACACACATAGCCTGTGAAATTCATAATGTTATACACCTTAGGACACTCGCTGGATGAAGGTTAATATAAGGAAACCTTATTTGTTAAAATCACTTTAGTAGTTTAGTCTGTACGACGGAATAAACTTACTCACGCTCATACATACATACACACATAGCCTGTGAAATTCATAATGTTATACACCTTAGGACACTCGCTGGATGAAGGTTAATATAAGGAAACCTTATTTGTTAAAATCACTTTAGTAGTTTAGTCTGTACGACGGAATAAACTTACTAACGCACATACATACATACACATAGCCTGTGAAATTCATAATGTTATACACCTTAGGACACTCGCTGGATCAAGGTTAATATAAGGAAACCTTATTTGTTAAAATCACTTTAGTAGTTTAGTCTGTACGAGGAAACAAACTTACTCACATACATACATACACACATAGCCTGTGAAATTCATAATGTTATACACCTTAGGACACTCGCTGGATCAAGGTGAATCTAAGGAGACCTTATTTGGTAAAATCACTTTAGTAGTTTAGTCTGTACGACGGAATAAACTTACTCACGCTCATACATACATACACACATAGCCTGTGAAATTCATAATGTTATACACCTTAGGACACTCGCTGGATGAAGGTTAATATAAGGAAACCTTATTTGTTAAAATCACTTTAGTAGTTTAGTCTGTACGACGGAATAAACTTACTAACGCACATACATACATACACATAGCCTGTGAAATTCATAATGTTATACACCTTAGGACACTCGCTGGATCAAGGTTAATATAAGGAAACCTTATTTGTTAAAATCACTTTAGTAGTTTAGTCTGTACGAGGAAACAAACTTACTCACATACATACATACACACATAGCCTGTGAAATTCATAATGTTATACACCTTAGGACACTCGCTGGATCAAGGTGAATCTAAGGAGACCTTATTTGTTAAAATCACTTTAGTAGTTTAGTCTGTACGACGGAATAAACTTACTCACGCTCATACATACATACACACATAGCCTGTGAAATTCATAATGTTATACACCTTAGGACACTCGCTGGATCAAGGTTAATATAAGGAAACCTTATTTGTTAAAATAACTTTAGTAGTTTAGTCTGTACGACGGAATAAACTTACTAACGCACATACATACATACACATAGCCTGTGAAATTCATAATGTTATACACCTTAGGACACTCGCTGGATCAAGGTTAATATAAGGAAACCTTATTTGTTAAAATCACTTTAGTAGTTTAGTCTGTACGAGGAAACAAACTTACTCACATACATACATACACACATAGCCTGTGAAATTCATAATGTTATACACCTTAGGACACTCGCTGGATCAAGGTTAATATAAGGAAACCTTATTTGTTAAAATAACTTTAGTAGTTTAGTCTATACGACGGAATAAACTTACTAACGCACATACATACATACACATAGCCTGTGAAATTCATAATGTTATACACCTTAGGACACTCGCTGGATCAAGGTTAATATAAGGAAACCTTATTTGTTAAAATAACTTTAGTAGTTTAGTCTATACGACGGAATAAACTTACTAACGCACATACATACATACACATAGCCTGTGAAATTCATAATGTTATACACCTTAGGACACTCGCTGGATCAAGGTTAATATAAGGAAACCTTATTTGTTAAAATCACTTTAGTAGTTTAGTCTGTACGAGGAAACAAACTTACTCACATACATACATACACACATAGCCTGTGAAATTCATAATGTTATACACCTTAGGACACTCGCTGGATCAAGGTGAATCTAAGGAGACCTTATTTGGTAAAATCACTTTAGTAGTTTAGTCTGTACGACGGAATAAACTTACTCACGCTCATACATACATACACACATAGCCTGTGAAATTCATAATGTTATACACCTTA
Source organism: Druceiella hillmani (assembly GCA_039881145.1). Taxonomy (NCBI): domain Eukaryota; kingdom Metazoa; phylum Arthropoda; class Insecta; order Lepidoptera; family Hepialidae; genus Druceiella; species Druceiella hillmani. The sequence continues at coordinate 1,573,551 of JAYKKI010000089.1, read as the reverse complement.
GGACACTCGCTGGATGAAGGTTAATATAAGGAAACCTTATTTGTTAAAATCACTTTAGTAGTTTAGTCTGTACGACGGAATAAACTTACTAACGCACATACATACATACACATAGCCTGTGAAATTCATAATGTTATACACCTTAGGACACTCGCTGGATCAAGGTTAATATAAGGAAACCTTATTTGTTAAAATCACTTTAGTAGTTTAGTCTGTACGAGGAAACAAACTTACTCACATACATACATACACACATAGCCTGTGAAATTCATAATGTTATACACCTTAGGACACTCACTGGATCAAGGTGAATCTAAGGAGACCTTATTTGGTAAAATCACTTTAGTAGTTTAGTCTGTACGACGGAATAAACTTACTCACGCTCATACATACATACACACATAGCCTGTGAAATTCATAATGTTATACACCTTAGGACACTCGCTGGATCAAGGTTAATATAAGGAAACCTTATTTGTTAAAATCACTTTAGTAGTTTAGTCTGTACGAGGAAACAAACTTACTCACATACATACATACACACATAGCCTGTGAAATTCATAATGTTATACACCTTAGGACACTCGCTGGATCAAGGTGAATCTAAGGAGACCTTATTTGGTAAAATCACTTTAGTAGTTTAGTCTGTACGACGGAATAAACTTACTCACGCTCATACATACATACACATAGCCTGTGAAATTCATAATGTTATACACCTTAGGACACTCGCTGGATCAAGGTTAATATAAGGAAACCTTATTTGTTAAAATCACTTTAGTAGTTTAGTCTGTACGAGGAAACAAACTTACTCACATACATACATACACACATAGCCTGTGAAATTCATAATGTTATACACCTTAGGACACTCGCTGGATCAAGGTGAATCTAAGGAGACCTTATTTGGTAAAATCACTTTAGTAGTTTAGTCTGTACGACGGAATAAACTTACTCACGCTCATACATACATACACACATAGCCTGTGAAATTCACAATGTTATACACCTTAGGACACTCGCTGGATCAAGGTTAATATAAGGAAACCTTATTTGTTAAAATCACTTTAGTAGTTTAGTCTGTACGACGGAATAAACTTACTAACGCACATACATACATACACATAGCCTGTGAAATTCATAATGTTATACACCTTAGGACACTCGCTGGATCAAGGTTAATATAAGGAAACCTTATTTGTTAAAATCACTTTAGTAGTTTAGTCTGTACGAGGAAACAAACTTACTCACATACATACATACACACATAGCCTGTGAAATTCATAATGTTATACACCTTAGGACACTCGCTGGATCAAGGTGAATCTAAGGAGACCTTATTTGGTAAAATCACTTTAGTAGTTTAGTCTGTACGAGGGAATAAACTTACTCACGCACCTACATACATACACATAGCCTGTGAAATTCATAATGTTATACACCTTAGGACACTCGCTGGATCAAGGTTAATATAAGGAAACCTTATTTGTTAAAATCACTTTAGTAGTTTAGTCTGTACGACGGAATAAACTTACTAACGCACATACATACATACACATAGCCTGTGAAATTCATAATGTTATACACCTTAGGACACTCGCTGGATCAAGGTTAATATAAGGAAACCTTATTTGTTAAAATCACTTTAGTAGTTTAGTCTGTACGAGGAAACAAACTTACTCACATACATACATACACACATAGCCTGTGAAATTCATAATGTTATACACCTTAGGACACTCGCTGGATCAAGGTGAACCTAAGGAGACCTTATTTGGTAAAATCACTTTAGTAGTTTAGTCTATACGAGGGAATAAACTTACGTACGTACAGACATACATAGCCTGTGAAATTCATAATCCTTCCTCTGCCGTAGTCGGGTACATTAAATATATTTTCTAAATAATCAATCGAGACGAAGGGTAGCGTGGCCTTTAGTATGAAACATATCATGAAATGTATACTATAAAATATAATCCCAGTGAAATCCCATTTAAATCCGTTAGCACTTTTTAGTTCTACACTAATAAACGACAAAGCGCCCTGATGAAGAATTAAAAAAAAAATATTCGACGTACAAACTCACTCTCCGAACGATTTTATATTAAGAGCACGATGTTCGTCTCATCTTACGACAGGGATGTAGTATTATTTCTACTTTCTTTAATTTCTTTACCACGACCTAAGTTTCGTTGTATTACAACATTTTCAGGTGGGATATTAGCAAAGAATCTTTGCTAATATCCCACCTGAAGATGTTATAATACAACGAAACCTAGGTCGTGGTAATGAAATTAAAGAAAGTAGAAATAATACTACATCACGTAGTTTCATTTAATTGTGAATAATGCATTTCTACAAAATTAACGCCAAATATATTCAATATTACGACAGGGACTTACGATAATTTTTTGATAGAGAACGTCTCAAACCGCAGATACGGCATCGGGGAACTTACGCGTCACAATTTTGTGTACACAAAACAAATCTTAAAAACATTAAAATTATAGCGCGTAACCAAATAATCAATACACCGTTTAAAATAGCAAATATGAAAGAATGTTACGCGATATTAATCTAGAAAGCGTGACGTCATACATTACGATATTTCGAATAGAAATAATTGTGTGTGTCAGCTCCGATGCGCCATTGCAGTTTACTTTTTAATTATTATTGTTTTGGAATTAATAAAATAGTAACACTGTATACAAATACAAATATCAATAACATCCATCAACATATCTCTTATCGTTAAGGCAGGGTTCATAAGAAACGCATTAGCTCTACTGTTTTTTCGTTTACTTATGTTGCAAAACAGGTCTCCATGAAAATTTTTTTAACGAGATAATATACAACCTATGTCCATCCTGAAGGTCCTTTCTAAATATTGGTGGAAGAATTTTTGAAATTGGATGAGTAGTTTTGGACATTACCTCCTACATCCAAACTGACAATTTTTTTTACTTTTTATAATAAATGAGTTTTTTTTTAACGGGATAATATACAACCTATCCTATCCTGAGGGTCCTTTATAAGTGTTACAGAATTTAACTTTTTTATAATATATGAAAAAAAAATTTAAAGGGATAATATACGACTTATGTCCACCCTGAAAGCCCTTTCTAAATATTGGTGAAAGAATTTTTGAAATTGGATGAGTAGTTTTGGACATTACCTCCTACATCCAAACTGACAATTTTTTTTACTTTTTATAATAAATGAGTTTTTTTTTAACGGGATAATATACAACCTATGCCTATCCTGAGGGTCCTTTATAAGTGTTACAGAATTTAACTTTTTTATAATATATGAAAAAAAAATTTAAAGGGATAATATACGACTTATGTCCACCCTGAAAGCCCTTTCTAAATATTGGTGAAAGAATTTTTGAAATTGGATGAGTAGTTTCGGAGATTATCTCCTACATCCAAACTTCCACAATTTAACTTTTTTTATAATATATGAAATTTCTTTCACAGGATAATATCCAACCTATGTCCATCCTGAAGATCCTTTCTAAATATCGGTGAAAGAATTTTTGAAATCGGATGAGTAGTTTCGGAGGTTATTTTACCTCCTACATCCCAACTTACAAACTGTTACACTTTTTTTAACGCTCTGAACTTCTGATTTTACTCCTCATAAAACTTCATACCGGGCGCTATATATGCAAATCGATTCTTAAGGAGTGAATTCCAAAAAATGCTAGTTCATCGCACAGGAAAGTTAGAATAGCTCGGGAACGCGTACATGTAGGACTATATGTGAGGTGCTTATTTAGCATAGTTCGACAAGAACTATAAAATGAAAGTCTAATATTAAGAATAATGAAAATATATGCAGTGACAAAATGTTAAATTTTGCCTACACTCATTAAACTAAAAGAAAAATAAACAGAAAATCCAAAGTGGTCCCTTTAACAACAAAATAATTAACGCGGAGGATGTGATAGCGTCGACGAGTTCGAGCGTGCACCAGTCGTGTAGCCGCCGCAACGCCCGACGTTAACACAGAGCATGCTAGAACAATAGGTAGCTTAGTCAGAACAATAGGTAGCTTGGTCAGAACAATAGGTAGCTTGGTCTTGCGATTCAAACATACTGCTTCTGTTTTCTGAGGACGTTTTCACTGAGGCATCAATAGTTTTCTGAATGATAAATTCATATTGCTGTTGGCCACGGTAATGGTAAATCTTACGTATGGTAACTATCCTTACCACTGTCCTACCTTCGATGAAATTTTACGAATTAAACAACGTCCTCAAAAATAAATAAGTCACATGCGTGTTTATTGCATTCAATTCTTTCTTACCAATCCTACAACAAACAACATTTAGGTAAGACGTTCACCTCAGCGGTAATGACTGTCGACACTACCTACCCCATTTTTAGGTTCCGTAGGCTAATTAGGAACCCTCATAGTTTCCATCTGTCTATCCGTCTGTATGTGATAGTCGTTTTACTCGCAGAAGTACTATAAAATTGGTATTTGGCGTGGATATACATATTTATAATGCCTATAAAGTTACGATATAAAATCTTTTAAAAAGCGTTTTTAGGGTAATTCCCCTACGTTTTAATTTTTTCTTCGCAAACTACATTGTTTAGGATATCGTTACACAGGTCTTTCAAAAATATTGAGGTTATGTCATAAGCACGTTTTCGATACAGGGACCCATTACCGAAATATTAACCTTTAAAGTGGTCATCTTTCTTAGAGTTATGCGTTTACACCCTATACTAGCTAAACCACTATTTTTTAATATCTGAAAGTGTGCACAATACTAGTATATATAACGAAATTAAGAAGAAAATTATCACAGCTAAGTATGTTCTACTAGTTTACGGGTAATAGTCGACCAAGTTATGACTTGTAGTTAGGCCTGTAAAATATTCATAGAAACTCCATACAAGTGACGTTAAATCAACTGTGAAAGGAACTTTGTATTTTAAAATATATTTTTATTATATGTATATTTATTATAGGACGCAATATATTTGTTGTTTTTTTTAAACACCTTTTATTGAATATACACCACACAATATTAGTGTATGATTAAGTAATTATCATTGATAAAATGTAAATTATTCGATTTAACGTTCAAGTAAGTCGTGTGCGGGTTTACTGTGTCAATGTTCAGCTCCCAGATAAATTAAGTTTATTCATGAAGTTAATTCACGAGGCTTAATACGTTTTAGCGTTCTTAATCCGTGGGTAATATCCATAAGTCGAATGGCTTCTACGTTGGTGTGGTTGAGGAGTCGTTTTTCGTGTTTAATAGTATATTTTTGGATAACTTCTTTAATTCATTTAGATCTTATATAATTAAAGTTTCATATGGAGAAGGAGTACAGAAAGCTAGTCTATATACTTACATAAAATTATATATTACAACTGTGGTCAAAACAGTCGCAGAGAGTAGAGATTGTCGCCAAAGTATTTTAAAATGTCACATGGACTGAATGAGTTTGACGTAAACAAATAAGGTTCAAAGTTAAAAATTTAATAAATTAAGGTCGAATTTTGAACACTGGGCGACCATTAGTATTATTCAAATATGCAAAATGCTTTTACGCCTGTGAAATATGTGGTAGGCAATGTTTGCGTTGTGAAAAAAATAATATTTGTCAGAGTTTAATGGAAATAGTATACGCCCTTAAATGTTTATAAGTGAGAAAATGTATACGGAACCCTCATAGTGCGAGTTCTATCCGTAATTCACAGGTTTTATTTATATATCGATACAAGTTTGAATTACTTTGCCATATTTTCTATTTCAGACTGCCACTATCGATATTATATTTTATAATTCTACATTTGTACATCGTCATACTTTCTCCACGTTTGAAGCGATTTAAAATGAGTCATCACGAGCAGATATTCGTTGCAATGATATATTTTTTTTAAACTTGGCACCCTGCCGAGGAAGTTTGTAGTGTTTTTTTGCTGCACATCCGAGACTGACCTGACATAAATTTTAAGTTTAGCTTCAGAATTATATTTTTTCCTCAGACCGTCTCGTGCTTTTCCGCGTTCCACAATTTCGGGCTTTGCCCACTCATAATGTTGGTCACTTAAATATATTGCTAGCTTATCATTCTTACATTCATCGGTTGGGTTATGGACTGACAATTTTTTATTTATCTTGGGTTCTGTGTCACACTGTTTTTAACTTAGTTATACAAGTCTGCCGTAAGTAAACAGTGCTTGAATTTGAAACTAATAAAAATTATTTTTGACGTAAAAACATCTAATGGCGCATTTGGATGAAAGTTAAAACGTTCTGATGGGACGTCGCGACTTGCCATTCGGTCAGTTTCGCGTCGTGTCGGCTCTTTTCGACTTAACGCCTCCCTCTGTACAAACTACACGCGTTACTTTACGTGTGTGTTAGTGTATTAGCATTGTTTGTTATTTACTAAGGGTTACAACTTTACTCGTTTATATCGGTATTTACAAACTCCATTATCGAACGTACAACGTCCTAAAATATTTTAGTATTAAAACATAAAAAAATTTAAATGTTTCACATCTGCCAGGCGTCCCATGATGGCTCCCATTTTTTTTGTTTCAATCAAAAATGTAATCCATTGTAAATAAAGTTTGTAAAAATATTTTTAATTACACACGTTTATTTGCCGTAATCATTTCATATACTAATTTTTGACCTAATCGGATTACTGTAGCCATAATTGTTCCGCCATATTGAAACCGCCATTTTGAATTTTAACTTTAAGATCTTTTTGACCTTTAAGATCTTCTGATATCCAATTTTAGTCGAAACGAACTCTACAAATGACAAATTTTGTCCGCCATGTTGAATTTGATTATAAAAAGTATCAAATTGTATTGTCATGGCAACTACATACGTACGTATGCGAAATTTCAGTGCGATCAATTCACAACAAATAGATTAAAATTTGAGTAAATATATTGAACCGGAGAGACAAAACCTTGAGGCATACGAAGCAAGTTAAACAAAAACTTGTAATAAAGTGAGAATTATTTTGTAAAATAAAGGTCATTTTCCTTTCTTGCAGACCGATTAAAAAAAATTAACTCTAAGTGGGGACATTTTTATACCTTGTCGACACCCCGCCTTTATCTCTAATATTGCACATAACCTGTACTTGAATGATAAACATTTAGAATGATTGTGTACAAAATAGTTAACAAGTAATGAACAATAGAACCAAAACATTTTTTTCACGTCTGTGAAAGATTATACTAAACAATATTCCTACATGGTGAAAAATAATATTAATATTTGTAAATAGTCTACAAAAAACAGGCCAAATGTGAGTCTACATACGAGGTTTCCATACCTCGTTTGAAGCGAACTTATATTATTTATGTCATTAATACGGGCTTCCAACCGCAGTAAATATTTAATAAGACCTATTGTTATTAAGTATAATGGGATATATATATATATATATATATATATATATATATATATATATATATATATATATATATATATTATGAATATATCCAGTACATCTCTGAAGATTTATAAATTATGAAAAAATGTTTTCGAGACTTTCATTAAATTACGAGAAAAATGACTGTAAGTGCGAAATCCTAAATATAGTATGTACCATAAAACATTTAAATTGTTATGTGTACCTAAATACGGAACCCTGCTAGCGCGAGTTCTACTCGAAATTAACAGGTATTCTTCTGTTGTCTTTGTTACAATCTTTTTAGTTTAATGTAAATATAAGCGTATCCTCAGTCTACACCGATCGGGTTCAAATAAAAGAAAATATGTTTTATACGTTACTTAAATATATAAATAAAACTGAAAGATAAAACTTAAATCGATTTACTACAAGACTATAATTTCTATCTTCTACAAGACTATAATTTCTATCTTAATCTACAAGACTATAATTTCTATCTTAATTGGCGTTAATCCATAAAATTAAAACTGATTTAACATATCTGACAAGATTATTAATTTTTCTTCTTACATTTGTTTAAATTTAAATTACAAAACTGACTTAAAAATAACCTAGGTACATTCTCCCTGATGTGTAAAATGTCCCGCTTAGGTATGGCATAGATAATAATACAGGATGTATTATTATCCTTAATAGGTGTATAATTAGTATTACTTATTAAAAATTTTATTCTATGGGTCACATTCCTCACAAACTTAGTCAGGAATGTGACGCAGGGTAAAATATTGTGTTGTCACTAACGACTGGGTAGAACAATTAGTCCAAACGAACGAAGTGCGGGACAAAAATCTAGTTTCTAACGTATATTTCAATTTAACGTTGACAACTTGTTAATTATATATAAAAATATATCTTTAGAAAAAAAGTGAATACGATATTAATAGTTAATTATAAATTAATTGACACCGTGGTCCCGGCTTGCTAACTAAGCTACTGTCTACCGCTAGTCCGTGCAAAAAATTAATATATTACCTAATAAGAATAAAAACGTCGTGTTTTATGCTATTAACTATTAGCTAACTCTAGCAATTTGTTTAGCTTTATATTAAGCATTTTTCTCTTTATATTCTGTGACATAAACATATACTAGCTGTGCCGTACAGTTTCACTCGCGTGAAATTCGGAATAAGCAAAATCATTAGAATTTGTTTTCTTTCATATGTTGCACTTGGGTATAAACTATTACCATACCAAATTTCATCTAAATCCGTCCAGTAGATTTCGCGTGATTGGCGAACAAATTAACAAACAGACAAATAGTCAAAAATTCTAAAAACAGATTTTCTGGCTTCTTTTATCATTCTTTACGCTAAATCAATTACTCTTTTGAAATATTTTCCATGTAGAGAATTCACTCTTAGAATTTGATTATATGTATAGATAAATTGTATTTTATGTATAGATAGTTCCGTTTTAAACGGGCTTTCATTTGATAGTTTTTTCACCTTTCATTTTGAAATTTCGAAAATATTGTGCTAAGTAACCGCCATTTTGTTTGTTTTTATGAAAACGTCATTGAAAATATGCTACCTAGTAGCCGCCATTTTGTTTCTTTTTTTTAAATGTCGTACAGCCAGTGTTACCATCAAAGATTTAAGTACACTGCTAGATATCAAACTAGGTATGGAAATCGGTTCAGCCTATACTGAGTCTCAAACAGAGAAGCACAAACAGAAATTTAGTTACAGACAAAACAGTGATATTATACATTTTCTTTGCGTAGTCTGGTATTTCCATTTTTTGACATAGTTTAGTATTATGAAATACTTATGTGGATAAAACTAATATCTGCAGTACTTGTACCTAAGTTTTTATTACTTATGCCAGCGTTTTCAGCAGTTCGTTCACTTCTATCGGTTACCGACACAATTGTTGAAATTGTGGGTACAAAACGATTGCCCTTCTAGTTCGTTGAACTTTTCATACGTTTCAAACATATTAACGTGCGTATCCAGAGTTTTTTATTAAAATGTTCGCCTTCTAGACTATATCTTCATTCTAAAATTGAGACATTTTACTATTATTATAACAATTTCAATAAATGTGTTCTAATGTGTGTATTTGTATGAGTATATATATATATATATATGAATATATATATATATATATATATATATATATATATATATATATATACACACATATATACATATATATATATATATATATATATATATACATATATACATATATACATATATACATATATACATATATATATATATATATATATATATATATATATATATATATATATATACGCGATATATTTGATTTTTACGCAGGTTATAATAGTTAGTATGCTGGGATAATAACCTGGAACACGCGTTTATATTTTTGTTTTATCGTCACATCTCAAAAGCTCCTGAAGTTATGGTGATAAAAACATTACGTAGAAAATTAAACAGAATCTCCGCCTCACGTATGGCGGGCATCGGCATGCTGCAGGAACATGCGGGAGAGGGTAGGGGAACGGGGGGAACGAGCGCAAGTCGACCCGCGCGGGATTTCAACTAATTAATAAAATAAAATTTCTATCTAATATAAGCGCGTGAAATAAAATTGTACTTTAAAAAAATTAAAAAAAAACACGTTTTTGTGGCAATATGAAATAAAAAATAATCTTTAAATATAAATATTTTGGCCAAGAGCGGAAGGATGCCTCACGTGTGCTTGTTATGAAAATGTAAGTCGGGAGCACCCCAAGCTCTTTTTTTATACTGAAGTTTATATTGTTTGTCAATCGCCTTAGTCTTATTTAAACTTATAAAAAAAATTAAGTTGTGAGATACCCTTCCGCTCTTGACTAAAATATTTATATTAAAGGTTATTTTTTTATTTTTTAGTTCATATTACGACAAAAGGGTTTTTTTGGTTTTTTAACTATAATTTTATAAATTTCTAGTGAAATTATTGTATTGTCATCGATTCTCGATACGTATGCAAGATTTCAAATAATTTTGACGTCTGGAAGTAGGCGACAATTTTATTGAAAGATTCAATTACATGAATACATACATACGAGTACATAGAAGTGAATCTAATCATCATAAAAGTGAAATAAAATCATAGAAGTGAAATAAACCGCGTTAATAAACACATTAAAACATTGCATTTGCATTTGAGAATATCATGCGGAAGAAGTCACAAGGTACCGCTGTTCATTATAAAATACAATTATTTCATCTTTCCGCTTTTCAAATCTTGAATATAGTAAATAGCATTACAAAGTTTCATACGTTTCTAGGGTTCTGTAGCCAAACTAGGAACAATTATAGTTTATTACCTGCACTACACTACTCGCGAAGTTGATCAAAGTTAAGCGAAGAGAATAGTGTAGAGAGGTACTTTGATTCGCTTTGTGCAACCTCGCCTCGCCTCGGGCGACTTCCGATGTCAGTTTTTTGCGCCCGGGTCGAAAGACTTCGCAAGGTTAGTGTACGGGAGATTCGCGGCGACTGAGGTCCTCGCTAGGTTGCACGAGGGTGTAGTCACGTACTTCAGACTGCGATCAACTTCGACGAGCACTTCGCGAATAGTGTAGAGGGCCTTTAACCATTTCCGTCTCTATGTCACAACCGTTTTACTCGCGGACTAATAATGCTATAAAGCTAATTTTTTCATATTTACAACGCCTATAAAATTAGCTTAAAATAAAATCTTTGAAAAAAGTTTTTAAGGCACTTTTTCTACATGTGAAGTGTGGGGGATTTTTTCTGTATATCCCATTGAGGAGGGTATCGTTGAATACAACTTTCAAAAATATTAGGGGTATGTCATGAACACTTTTTGATGGAGGGATCCGTTTACGAAATGTAAAGCTTTAAAGTTATCATATTTTTTTGAGACGTAATTGTGTTGTGTAAAAAGTTCATAGAAACTCCATACAAGAGACTTAAATCAACTACAAAGTAACTTTGTATTTTAAAATGTATGTTTATTATATCTGTGAAAGATATAATTGGTAATATATTTGTATATTTACATGGTGAGAAATAATATTATTTAAATTTGTACCATATTTTTATGCCTATGAAAGAAATTGGACGCAATATATTTACTTTGTTTTTTTTTATTAAGCATTCTTTATTGAATATTAATGATACAATATTAATATATGATTAATTAATTATCATTGATGAAATGTAAATTATTTGATTTTATTTTCAAGTAAATCGTGTGCGGGTTTAGTATACCAATGTTCAGTATTCAGATAATTAAGTTTATTTATAAAGTTAATTCGTGAGATTGACGTTTTAGCCTTCTCAATTTGTGGGTAATATCCAGAAGTCGAATGGCTTCTACGTTGGTATAAGAAATGGGACGCAGTATATTTATGTTGTTTTTTTATTAAGCATCCTTTATTGAATATGAATGATACAATATTAATATATGTTTCATTAATTATTATCGATGAAGTGTCAATTATTTTGTTTTATTTTCAAGTAAGTAGTGTACGGGTTTACTGTACCAATGTTCAGTATCCAGACAAAATTAAGTTTATTCATGAAGTTAATTCGTGAGGTTTAATATGTTTTTGTCTTCTCAATTTGTGGGTAATATCCAGAAGTCGAATGGCTTCTACGTTGGTATAAGAAATGGGACGCAGTATATTTATGTTGTTTTTTTATTAAGCATCCTTTATTGAATATGAATGATACAATATTAATATATGTTTCATTAATTATTATCGATGAAGTGTCAATTATTTTGTTTTATTTTCAAGTAAGTAGTGTACGGGTTTACTGTACCAATGTTCAGTATCCAGACAAAATTAAGTTTATTCATGAAGTTAATTCGTGAGGTTTAATATGTGTTTGTCTTCTCAATTTGTGGGTAATATCCAGAAGTCGAATGGCTTCTACGTTGGTATAAGAAATGGGATGCAATATATTTACGTTGTTTTTTTTTGTTAACTATCCTTTATTGAATTTGAATGATACAATATTAATATATGATTAATTAATTATCATTGATGAAATGTAAATTATTTGATTTTATTTTCAAGTAAGTCGTGTGCGGGTTTACTGTGTCAATGTTCAGCTCCCAGACAAATTAAGTTTATTCATGAAGTTAATTCGTGAGGTTTAATATGTTTTTGTCTTCTCAATTTGTGGGTAATATCCAGAAGTCGAATGGTTTCTACGTTGATATGGGAGTCGTTTTTCGTGTTTAATAGCATATTTTTGGATAACTTCTTTAATACATTTTTTTGTCTAAGTCGTTGTGAATTTCTTGATTCGTTACATAGCGATATGCATTGGTAATCATACGCAGGAACTTGTTTTGATTTCGTTGAATTGCATTACGATTTGACAGCTTAGTGTCGGATATCATACATCCATCCAGCCATCCCTAAAACTGGATATCATACATGGTATATTTACGTTGTGATAAATTAATAATTGTATTATGTGTCCTTAAACGTTTGCGAGTGCTTAAAAGTGCATGGAACTCTCGTACTGTGAGATCAACTCGAACTTCATACGTTTTTATACACTCTATTCTCCTTAGAAGGAACAAGCCAAGTCCTAAGAAACTAATATCATCTATCCGATATTGTTGGCACAACGTGCTGTCATAAAAGTAAAAACATTCGTACAAAATGAACGCCATCTGTTTCTAATTTGATAAACTTTGTTAAAATTGATGCAGCAGCGGCGTAATTCTACTTTTTATGTTGCGGCACAGTTGCTACTGTGGCCCTTCCGATTTTTGTATTGTAAATTGCTTCGATAAAACATTGTTTCAATTACCAACTAAAATTGGATTGCGATGATGTCCGCATATTGTAGATAATTATCTTAGATTCTACTCGTTTGAGGAGCGCATAAATTTATTTTTATTTCGTTTTCTTCAAGCTTTAATATTTCTATTAATGACGGAAACCTCCACGTGCGAGTCAAACTGGTTTATTTATTACGTATTTATTTTATCTGTCTTTGAATCATTGTTGTTTGACTTCTTTCCATCATTCCATTATTTTTAGTTTCAAGTCAAGTAGTATATATATATATATGTATATGTATATATATGTATATATATTATATATATATATATATATATATATATATATATATATATATATATATATTGTGTTTTCCGCGGCTCTGCACGCCTAGAAGTTATGATGTTCACAACTTCCGCAATTGACGATATGATTTGAATATCTCTCCCTACAAAATGAATTTTCCGACGCCTCAGTATCACGGCCGTCCTTGTCGCGCAATCCATATCGCTTCGTGACTGTCTGCTTTCAAGGAGACGCCTTGTAAATATTAACGTAGCTCTGTAACCTGAGTGTCTACACAAATGTTTTATACATAAAATCCTTACTGGATATATCTATACATATAATAATACTGTAAGAGAATGAATTCTGTGCATGAAAAATATTTTAAAGAGTGATCGATCTAGCATATAGAATGATAATAGAAGTCTGAAAAACTGTTTTTTTATTTTTTGTCTACCTGTTAATTTGTTCTTCAATCACGTGAAATCTACTGGACGGATTTTGATGAAATTTGGTATGGTAATGGTTTATATCCTCGAGCAACATATAGGATTATCTGGATATAATAAATTTAAAAAAAATCTGCCTTGGTGAATATTAAGATATTGGTACTCCCAACACCATCTATTAGCGTTTTTAGTAAACTTTATCCTCATAGATATGTTACGATATGGTACTGCCAACGCCACCTATTTCATTCATTGCCAATATTTTTACGTATGACGATTATTCTAAGCAATAATCATCAGTAAATTTCACGTGAACGAAATCGAAGGCACAGCCAATACTATCTATGGCGGTTAAAACCACATCAGAGACCATGTAACTGTTAGAATTTAAGTTATAATTGAACATACAGTTTGACGTTGCTTTTTATATACAGCGTGTAACAAAAGGGCATCTGTTATTTATACAGGTGATTCTATGGATCAATCTCTATATTTTTGAAGTGCGCTTCTATAAAAAACATGTAAATTTTTAGGGTTCCGTACCGGAAAAGGAAAAAAAAGGAACCTTTATTGGATCACGTCGTTGTCCGACTGTCTGTCTGTCAAGACCCTTTTTCTCAGGAACACGTGGTTCGAGTTGAAATTAATATTAAATACTTAGGTCTACGGTCTTTGGAGCTGTAAAAAAATCAAACTTCTAAGTCGACACAATAAAAAAAACCCTAAAAAGACCCTATAAACATGACACTTAGCAAGTAGCAAGTTCTCACAGCACAAGTAAAGGAAAAGAATGGAAAATCGTCAATTTGTAGTTATATGATATAAAAAATATATTTATTTTAAATATGCGCCTGTGAAAGATATGGTAGGCAATATATTTTTGGTCCGGCCATTTATGCTGTAAATTTTGACACTTGCAAATAAATCAAGACCTATAGGGTACTTCCCGTTGACCTAGAATCATGAAATTTGACAAGAAACTAGGTCTCACAGCACAAGTACAGGAAAAAAGTCCGAAAATCGTTAATTTGTAACATAAAAATATTTTTTTTTAAATATGCCCATCTGAAATGATATACTAGGCAATATATATAA
Source organism: Druceiella hillmani (assembly GCA_039881145.1). Taxonomy (NCBI): domain Eukaryota; kingdom Metazoa; phylum Arthropoda; class Insecta; order Lepidoptera; family Hepialidae; genus Druceiella; species Druceiella hillmani. The sequence continues at coordinate 1,558,528 of JAYKKI010000089.1, read as the reverse complement.
TCGTTTTAAAAAATATAAATTTTGTAAACAGTTTAATAGAAATATTATGTACCATTAAACGTGTACGGGACTCTCGTAGTGGGAGTTCCCTTGTGTTTCAGAGAAGGCTGGGAATTTTTTTATAAAGTTTCTAACATTTTTTCTACTCACTTTTATACACAGTATCACGTTCTCTGTTACACATGTGTATATATATATATATATATATTATATATATATATATATATATATATATATATATATATATATTTATATTTATATCAAAATTATTCTTGTACAAAGTCTTCCAAAAATGATGGTCTACAATGTACGTGAGTCACATATAAGGAGGATAGAATGAAAGGGAGTCGCCGTACAAAGTGCGTACGCGTATCCAGTTTTCGCATCCAACGTACACACTTCGAACACGCTCAATATGTCGATCGCCACCTCGCCGTCAGTACAATATTAGTACTTAGACGTACTACATCTCGCGTTTTATTCACAAAAACCCTTGTTTTGTCTTGCAAAAATGGTAAAATGAACTATGATTATTTGCAATAACAATTCAAGGATATTTTATAAAGGTTTCCATGAAATTATGTTCCATAAGTAAGTAACTATTTGAAGACTTTAAAAATCATAACTTACTACGCGGTGACACCGCTTGCTTACGCATATAGATGCATTAATACGTAGTATATATTGTTTAAGCTTCGCTCCTATTGGTCAAATGCGCTCGGTATGACTGGCTATTTGCTTTCTCGCTCTTTACGAAAGTTAAACGCTTTGGTTGTTAGAAATTACTGCATATGTCAGATCTCCTTTGATCTGTGGTCACATACTACGGGATCTAATTTTCAAACTTATCCGTAACACGCGTATCCACTTAATTTTAATTATGCCGGGGAAATTTTCAATTTTTTTTATTACATTACATTATTTTTCATTATTTTCGTAATATCTATACTACATACAGTTTTTCATTAGTCATTTTCACTAAACGTCGCGTTGTTAAACATCATGGCGAATAAACTTCGAGAGGCGCTTAGCTGCTCAAACATGAGTAGCTATACAGCAAACTAAAAGGAAAATGCCTTCAAAGTCTAAATGAGCAGTTCGGATCATTACAGAATTATCCTTCTAAAAACCTATCGTTTTACTTATTCGTATGTTGTTGTTCTCTCATGCTGCTTGTAGACCGTGAGTCATCTCCTATTACGTATTCATTTGGAGTTCGTAGAAACGCGTTTAAAAGATAAACCTTTTTTATAATTCCAATGCATTCTATTACGTAAGTGTCTTCCATTTTTTATCATATTTTAAATATTAAAAAAAATTGGGATATATTATGTGAGCTTGTAAAATCTTCAGGTTTAATCAGCTTGCGTCGATTGTTGAAATAATATCAGAAAACAGGTGTTCCTTTTAGGGTTACGTATCAAGGTGTTAAAGAAAGAAATGTTATGGTTATACTTAATTGTCTCCGTCTTTTTGTATGTTGGTATATCACGGCTGGTTTTTTTTAGAAACTACACCTGGTACAGACTTGAAACTCGATACAGTTGTTTCAAGTTGTCTGTTTATACCTTGTTCCAGTGTCGAAATCTCGTAAATATATTTATTTCCTTCTGGAGGTACAAAAATAGGAAATCGAAAATGGTTATTTTTTTAATCGAGTCAATGTCATATGAAAACATTCTAAAGCTGTTTTTATTTTAATTTTAGTTAGCACAACTTTTTTTGTACCTATGACGCAAAAGCGTATGCAAAAAGTCGTAAACGATAAGTTGTAGCGTTGTCATAAAGTTATAAACCGTAAACGGTAGGTTGTACGAAAATTGGAAATTATATAGAACTTGATGTTCTATAAAAAAACCTTTTATAATTTTTGTCGTACCGCCGACAGTGTACAATGTATTAAGCTCGACACTTGTCGCAAAGATAGATGATTTCCGTGTCAACTGGCCGTGTCAATTTGGCCAATTACTGAGAACATGACCGTTAACAATGTTTTCAAAAATTTGGCTTAGTCTAATCATGCTACGAACACCTGTATTTTTGAACAATTTCACTAGATTATCGGCGGTGGTGTACCTTGAAGTCAATGGAAAGACGGCGAGCGATCTTCTTTCGATAAAAGTCCGCAGTTGTTTGCTGCTGACTCACTACATACAAACGGCGGTCATCTGCATTGCGCGTTAAGACTAATTAGCAAAGAATGGATTATTTTTTTAGGGATTCATACTTGAAAACACGGAACCCTTATAAAATCACTTCTGTGCCCCTCCATTTGACGTTTGTGACAGAAGTTCTCCTAAGAAACTGTTTGACCTGAAAACTTGACATTCGGTATTGTAATAAAGCAAATTAACACCAGTTAGAGTGATGTTTATTGAGTCGCTGCGTGTTTTTGTATTATTCGTCATTGTTTGCACAATCTTTTATAACCATTTGCTCTTATGGTTTCTACACATGTTCCACGTTTTGGATAAATCTGTCAGGTGATCATGGGGTTCTAAAAAAATTAATTAATTATTAGTTGCCGCTAAAAATGATTATATAAAAATTATAGAGAAGACAGGAAATGTTTTCAATTTCTTCTCAATTAATTTCAACTTACAGCAATTGTATTTTTTTTTTAATTTTACGTTACCCCCCCCCCCTCTCAACTTCGACATCAAAACTACCAAAGTATTTTTTTTAAATTATGAAAAACAGCTTTACTAGAAGTTTTTCTAAAGTTTCCTGAAAAACTATGGCGATTATACTCAATCTTATTGTTTTCGAGAGAAATTTATTATATTTTTACGCTTATCAAAAATATTCTAGGCAACATATTCATATGCCGAAACATAATATTAACTTTTGTAAAAGTTTAATGGAAATAATATACCCTAAGTATTTTATACAACTTTTAAGGTTTTCTACAAAACTTAAAAGTGCAACTTGTATTAGTGAATATAAACTATTAAATTAAATATTCCGCATTATTGTTTAATTTACTTATATAGAGTCTGGCATGGTCACGAATAATTTTACACGTTAAACGAGCTAAATAATTCGAGACGTGACGTTACGTAACTACCTTTTCTGAATACTTAATTTAAAAATAAAACAACATGTCTATGGCCTATTAATAAGTCATCCGCATGACTTGTCATTATTGGTGGTGACATTAGACGTAGTCTGCTTTCCGCGTATTTAAATATTTTATTAACTCTATAAAACGAGAGATATATGTTCAACAGTAATTTTGTCTTTTTCTTAAATTTTGAAAATCATTAGGAATAACTATTATATATATTGACTTTGATAGTAATTTACACTGGCAAGGTGGAGAGAATGAACGCCATAGATTAAAAAAATATGTCTATAGTCATCATGACGTTTATTTGCCGCGAAAAGTGTGTTTATGGGGCACCATAGACACAACCGCCATAGAATAAGACATAAAGATACAACCCTGTTTATTCGCGGCTATGACGTAAGAGTCTCGGTATTTGCTTCATTCATTTAAATGTTACGTAAACTACTCGTTACTCAGAACTATCGACATCTGATCGGAATTTAAAAACTGTTAATTTATTGTCGCTTGGGTTTCCAAGAAGAGACATCAGTTTTGGAATGACAGTTAAGTAGGTAGCTATGACTATAGTCTTGTATTCCTCGTGATAGGGAATATTGTTTTATATTCCTCTTGGTAAGAAGCAAGTTACCGTTCGTGATTGAGAACTTTTACTCGCTTTCTTAACGGACATACAGCTTTACTCATATGTTCCTTTGTTATTAAGACATATTACATATTCCATACAGACTTCTAGCAATTTAATTACCAGGTTTTCCAAAAAATCTTTTGTAGATATAGTTTGAATGCATCAGACAATGGAAATGTGGTTTCTGTAGCTTTACGCAATTTTATTCGCACGCTAGCTGCTCGGCCCGGCTTTGCCCGGGCAGAAAAGTAATCACTACTGCATTTTGTTTTATTTCTCTTTCTATATAATAGTTATTTAAAGTTAATTAATTAACGCTATTCTCAACGATTTAATTATTTATTCTGCGTTTTAATTGAATGCAGGATGGTCCGGCATAATCTACAACTGCCTACAACAATACGGTAGTTGACCCATTCTAAATTTTGATATTTTTCGTACAATATTGTGAAATATAAGTTAATTAAAACCCAGTTTTGAAAAAAAATTAAAAATTGATTGAAAAAATAAGCCAGTTGTAGGCTTCTAAATTTGAAGATACGGATAGAGTTGGGTATATCCCTGTCTCTTTTCCTCTCGTAGAATATAATGTGCAATATTAAAAATGACCTCACAACACAGTATTGCCGTCCTTCTCTAAAGATTAAATTTAAACTTTTATAACTCGGTCAATTTTAAGATTATTAAAAAAAATTTTCACTCTTCATCAGCTTGTACCTTGAAATTATGATTAATGAAATAAAAAAAATTTAGTCAAATACCCAATTAACCACATACATGCTGGAACCTGTTTGTCGATTTCATTGTTTTATTCAGTCCTTTCAAACATTACATTAATGGGTTAGTCTGTCACAAATACTTGGTTTAGTTTTCACAAAACTCAAAATATTCTTCAGTCACATTTCGCAACAGAAAATAAGTCCTAACAGACAACTTGTACGTTACAATTAGCAATACCCGCGCCCTAAAAATGTTATACAGGCTGTATTAGCCCGTACGACATATTTTCACATGGATGAATCGACCTAAATAACAAAAATAAAGAAAAGATTAAATATTAAAAAAAAATACTATCCGTCTGTATGTCACATCCATTTTACTCGCAGACTATTAGTGCTATAAAGCTGATATGTATGATTATTGAATATATACAGGCTGTCCCGTAAGCCATGGAACAACTGAAAAAGGGGGATAGGTTAAGCTATGACTACCTAGTCATAGCTTAACCTATACTTACAAAATTAGACCTTAACAAAAATCTCTTTTCGAGATATAACATTTTTTAAAAATTTGTAAAAATCACTACTATTGTATCGATCTTTTAGGTGCCACGGCTACAAATTAAGTCTGATTGTTATTTTTTTTGTAGTTAGGTATAACTGAATAATAAATCTTTTGAATAAATTGAAACATTTTACGACAAGTAATACGGTTCTCTCAAGAGAAAATTAAAAAACGTACGTTCTCGAATTTTGTAATTTTCATAACCCAACTTTTGTGATAGCTTGGTCTATCTCCCTTTTTCGGACGGTCCATGACTTACGGGACACCTGAAAATGTATTTACAACACTAAACGAAGTTATAGATTAAAATATTGTAAAAGTGTTTTTAAGTTATCGTTGAAAAGGGTTTTTCAACGATACCTTAAAGACCTTTTCAACGATACCTACGAAAAGGGTTTCCAAAATTAATGGGCGTATGTCATGGACACTTTTCCGTAGAGATCCATTTACAAAATATTAAACTTTAAAGTCATAATTTTTGTTAAAATACATTTTTCTAGCTTCTACCAGTTAAGTAAGTAGTCATTACTAGTAATGAAAATTATGACAGCTAAGTAGCTTCTAGTTTACGAGTAATAGTCGATTGAGTTATGACATGTAGTTAGGTCTATAAAAAGTTCATGGAAACTCCATTCTTCTTTTTTTTCTAAGGGTTTCTCTCCAAGTAGTGCAGGTTGGCAGTCAGCTCTGCGTATTTGGTCTTGTCTCTGACAAAGCGAAAGAGTTCGGCGGAATTCGTAATCCATATCCATTCTTGGATGTTACGCAAACACGACTTTATTCTACGACCGCCTTTCTTGTCCTAGCAATTTGTCCATCATTATTAGTTGTATGAGCTCGTATCTGTCATGCCTGATCACATGCTCCAGATATACTACCACGTTGTTTGATGGTTTGCAAAAGCTTGCGTTTCTGGTCAACCCGTTGTAAAACTTCCTCACTGGTGACTTTCTGAGTTCAAGATATAGACATACGTCTGTAGGCCCACATTTCGATTCAACCATAATGGTACAGGCCTCGCATCCGTTTTGGCTGGATGTAGCACTGGAGAAGGCGAATTCGAAGTTAGATTTTAAGGCTACGATTGCAGAGTATCTTTTTAATTTTTCCAAAGACACTGCGGACAATTTCAATGCGAGTTTTGATTTCTACCTTGCTGTCCCAGATTTGTGTAAGCCAAACAATTCAGCGCTCGCGCAATCATCACCTTTTTGCTATACCACATTCTAGAACTGAATTATATCAGAACTCTCCAGTTTCCCGCGGTGTTCAACTGCTCAACCACCTGATCGCGGTCTCACCAGAGTGTGATTAGTTTATGAAGAGTGAAAGTAAATTTGTCGAATTGTGTCGTCGTTATCTTTTGTAGTTCTCATGTAATTTGTGTTCGTGTTTAATCTAAAAGTTTAAACTTTGTTAAACTATTATTTTCTTATCGTCCCGAACAGTTTACCTGTAATGTCAATAAATGTGTGTAAATAAATAAATGAACTTAATAAATTTAATAAGAGAATAATATTATTGGTTTAAATTTATATTTAAAAGTGACCCTGATGTGTTTCTGTTAAATTAATTTGCATTACCAACTTAACTCGGGCAGCGTTTTCTTTTAAGAAGGTGGATTTGTCTCTAACCTAATGTTATTATCATAAAGTGTATCTTTAAATAATGTAGAATTCTTTATATGTACACGATGCGTCATCTATTGACACGTTGTAATACTTAAACTGTATTATTGAACAAAATCTCGTGAGTAAAAATGATCATATGTTAGGTAAAACCGTGAACAATGTCCGTGTCAAGTTTTACGAAAATCTGACGTGTCGTTTGAGGGTGATTGAGGTACAAATATCCAAACACACTTTTCGCGGTATCAATATTCCTCGCGTGCGAAACCGCGGATTATACATAGCCTATGTGTTACTCAGCTGTACGAAATATACGCACACCAAAATTTGATAGTAATTCATTGTTTGGTTACAGAGCGGTTAGGTAACAAACATCCAAACTTTCGTAATTACGGTATTAGTTGTATGCAACACTAAGGGCGCTACATTATACCAGGAACAACTTTAAATACAAAACTATATTCAGAATATTTTCTTAGTTATCAATCATTGTTTGGTTGCAAAGTTATTAGGTAACAAACATCCAAAGTTTCGTAATTACGATATTAGCTGTATGCAACACCAGGGATGCTGTATTATACCAGGAACAACTTTAAATGTAAAACTATATCCAGAATATTTTCTTAGATATCAATCATTGTTTGGTTGCAAAATTATTAGGTAACAAACATCCAAACTTTCGTAATTACCATATTAGTTGTATGCAACACCAGGGATGCTGTATTATACCAGGAACAACTTTAAATGTAAAACTATATCCAGAATATTTTCTTGGTTATCAATCATTGTTTGGTTGCGGAGATATTAGGTAATAAATATCTAAACTTTCGTAATTACGATATTAGTTGTATGCAACACCAAGGATGTTGTATTATACCAGGAACAACTTTAAATGTAAATCTATATCCAGAATATTTTCTTAGATATCAATCATTGTTTGGTTGCAGTTATTAGGTAATAAACATCCAAACTTTCGTAATTACCATATTAGTTGTATGCAACACCAGGGATGCTGTATTATACCAGGAACAACTTTAAATGTAAAACTATATCCAGAATATTTTCTTGGTTATCAATCATTGTTTGGTTGCGGAGATATTAGGTAACAAACATCCAAACCTTCGTAATTACGATGTTAGTTGTATGCAACACCAAGGATGTTGCATTGTACCAGGAACAACTTTAAATGTAAAACTATATCCAGAATATTTTCTTGGTTATCAAATGCGTCCATAAACTGATTTTTTTGCTGAAATATTCCGTAATGATAATCGGGAAAATATTTTTTCAGTCAATCTTAAGGTATAGCCTAATAATATCCGGAAAATGAATTCTTCAAATGGACTCATCATAAACGTACATATGTAAAGAAGTATTTGAAGTAAGAAAAAACCTGTGAAGTACCAATAGAAATCGCACTACTAGGTTCACATTCAAGCACTTATAAATATTTAAGGGTTATATAGTATTTCTAAAGTATTTATAAATTAAAATTTTTCATTGCCTACTGTATCTTCTAAAAACATTTAAAAAAATATATAATCTAGAATGATCGCTATAATTTTCTCACAACCCTTGCTTCTAATATTCCTATTTATAGATTGAGTAGTTCCGGAAGGAGGGGAGGGGGCGATTTTTTCATATTTTTCGGTATATCTGAAAATATACTACCTAAATTAGTTTTTTGAAGTTTTATTACCTAAATTAGGTTTTTTAGTAAATTTTACTACTTAAATTATTTTTTGGAGTTTTATTACCTAAATTAGGTTTTTTAGTAAATTTTACTACCTAAATTAGTTTTTTGAAGTTTTGTTACCTAAATTAGGTTTTTTAGTAAATTTTACTACTTAAATTATTTTTTGGAGTTTTATTACCTAAATTAGGTTTTTTAGTAAATTTTACTACCTAAATTAGTTTTTTGAAGTTTTGTTACCTAAATTAGGTTTTTTAGTAAATTTTACTACCTAAATTAGTTTTTTGAAGTTTTATTACCTAAATTAGGTTTTTTAGTAAATTTTACTACCTAAATTATTTTTTTGAAGTTTTATTACCTAAATTAGGTTGTTTAGTAAATTTTACTACCTAAATTAGTTTTTTGAAGTTTTATTACCTAAATTAGGTTTTTTAGTAAATTTTACTACCTAAATTAGTTTTTTGAAGTTTTATTACCTAAATTAGGTTTTTTAGTAAATTTTACTACCTAAATTATTTTTTTGAAGTTTTATTACCTAAATTAGGTTGTTTAGTAAATTTTACTACCTAAATTAGTTTTTTGAAGTTTTATTACCTAAATTAGGTTTTTAGTAAATTTTACTACCTGAATTAGTTTTTTGAAGTTTTATTACCTAAATTAGGTTTTTTAATAAATTTTATTACCTAAATTCGTTTTTTGAAGTTTTATTACGTAAATTAGGTTTTTTTGTAAATTTTACTATCTAAATTAGTTTTTTGAAGCTCTTATTATTAGTCCTTTCAAACGATACCACACACTATGCAGGGAATAACAAAAAAAATCTGGAGTACTTAATTTACTCCCCTAATAGTTTGATATACATATTTTGGAGTGTTTAGCACATATTGCGATATGTGCGGGTTAATATGTTTTATTGCCATGCCAAATTTCAAGTCTCCATGTCAAACTGTTTCTGAGAAAATGGCTATGACAGACAAACAGATATGCGAATGATTTTGTAAGGGGAAAACTTTAGTTTTCCCTTTTGAGGCACGGAACCCTAAAATTTCGGAAACAGAAACCCTATTTGATTTTCGGATCTCTCTTGCAATTCATTGCATTGAAGAAATTTTTTCTTCCTTTTCCCTTTTTTGTCCACAAGATTTTATCGGCTTTTTAAAAAAAAAGTTTGAATCGAAAACTTGTTTTTGTTTTTGGACAAGGTGGGCCCTTATCCAATTTTTTTGATGGGAGAAGATTTGTGATTTCGCCTTACGCAAAGCGTGACGCGCTTAAGGTATACTCGGCGATAAGCTGAGTACGACCAGACGGTTCGACCCGCTTCAGATTTACACGGCGGTAAGCCGAAGATGCCCGAACGAGAGGAACGTCGAGTGGCCGAGTTGACAGTTATATTTTAAGTTCGTCTCTTTGCCCAGTGTGTCGTTGGCGCAGCGGCAAAGCACTGGATTAAATACGGAAGCGACGGAAGTTTGAGTTCGAATATGGGTGCTATGTTTTTTCTTCTTTTTATTTTCAGAAATAATATTTGTTTATTGAATTGTAATTAAAAACATTTCTTTGCCATACGTTAAAAGTACATACATAACATTAGAGCTGAAGCTACCGTACGGAGGGGGACGGCGGCAGACGTATGTAGATATGGTCTTTCTTTCTTTTTTCTGGTACTTTCTTTTTTATGTTTTTTTTTTTATAAAAATATTTTTTTTTAATAGAATACAAATAAAACTCTCATGGTATACACAGTATACATATACCGCGTTTATAATGAAGACGTATATTTTCTTCTTGGATAAAAATATGTTTATTTATTATGTGATATATTTTATATGTAAATGCATATTTATTATAAATTAATTGAGCGTATTTGTGTAAATTAATATATAATATTTAAAAGTAAAATTAGTCATATTAATAAGTATATGTAGTAGAGTGTACGCTATGGCGACGTGTCGCCATGCGCAACCGACTACGCGACCCCCTCCTCACTCAGTTCGACGCTGTTGTTTACTACGGTACACATAACCTGTGCTTTATTATTTTTGTATTAATTGTAAATAAATGTTTATTAAATAAAGTCACCATTTTCTGTAAGAAATTCGTAATACTTTATTTTTTCATTATGCTATATTTAGTTCCTGTAATAATCTTGTCTTTTATGCATATTACTTGTACGAACACGATGTTTCACATCTGCCAGGCGTCCCGTGACGGCTCACTGTTTTTTTCTATTTAAGAATAAAACCGTTTGTTTCTATTTTCGTTATCGTGATAAGAAATAGAAATATACAGAAGTTTTGAACGGCTCACAGGGCCCATTCAAATCAGGGTCGACAAGTCCATATAATAGTTCCGCTGTTTGAGGTAATTAAAATACACAGACTTCGCGGTTATTTATGGGAGGCGAGGTCTCCCGAGTTATCTGCCTACCGACGCGACTCATTTACGCCAGCGTCGCACCTCGATCACAACACTGTAGTAGAGTAATAATCGTATTTTAGCTGCGTACTGTTTGAGTATGCTAATGTCGGATAATCTAGCAGAGCGGTGCTGCCGCCGCCGAATCGTTTGAATACGTAATGCGTTCAAGTACGACATTCGTACGTGTTTGTGTATTAATTTGCGTGAGGCGACGTCGCTTGCCGCGGTAAAGGTCGCGACACGGCCTGTTAACGGATGGCGTGCGTTACAGTTTTTTTTGAAGTAAAACTTCTTAGTAAGCTGGTGAATGTGTGACGAGAGCGTTACGAAAAGTGTGAACGGGCGAGGCGAACGGAAGTTGAGAGGGAGATGTAAGTTAGTGAAGACAGAAAGAGAGAGAGAGTTACGTTTCGTATATTACTGTAGGTACAAGAGAGAGAGGTGCGAGCACACATTTTCTTTCTCTCTTTCTCCCATAGCCAGTTATGTTTCTTATATCTAAGACACAGTGCAAGCCTATTGTCTGTATCACACTGTAGGAGCAAGAGAGAGCAGTGCGCGCGCACATTTTCTTTCTCTCTTCCTCTCATAGCCAGTGCATGAAATATATATATATATATATATATGCGAATTTGCTAGCGTTACGCGAACGGTGATTTTTTGATTATTTTGTAATTTTATTTCGTTCTTGAACAATTTTATAAATTATTATTTTGTTCTATACATTAAATATTCTACGTTTAAAGTGAATAAAATTGTAAATTCATTTTACAGTTCATATTTTGTGAATTTGAATTTTTACTTCAGTCGTGTGGTCTGAAGCACACTCGTTTTTTTTCTGATATTTGATTCAGTTTTAAAATTAATCTTTGCCAGAGGATAATGCCACCATATAGAAATGAGGATATGTTTTATTTTGAGATGTCTTCTGGTCGCTTTCTGTCTCGTTGTGTGGCAACGCTTGTATGACGTCACACATTTGCCTATTTTAATTTTCACGGTTTTTTGAGTTTTAAATAAATATACATTCATTAATAAATAAGATATTGGGGGAGGGGAGGGGGATTTTAATTTATTTCACTATCGTATAATGCTGTTCTACCGTAGGCTTATCGATTAATTTGTGTGTGTACATTTTATAATGAATATTTAAATTTAATTACAGACCACAAATGGCGATATATTTAGAAATGAAAAAAATACCTATTTCTAAAATAATATTTATTTTTAATGAAGACATTTTATATTTAATTACAAGGCCACGTGAATGAAGTTTATATTAAATAATATTTACAATAATTTTGGAATCGAAACTTCTTTGGGCGCGATGAGAGTAAGATTTTGAAGGTAGCAACGTTTTTCATACAACGTTTTTGTGACGTCACAATGTAAGAAGGACGAAAAATAGATACTTAGTTAATAACGGAGAGAGATAGATGCACACTTTAAAATAAGATAAGAAATGTAGGTATGCGCGAAAACAAACAAAAATGGCGCTCACTGTTGCTATTGGCTATTTTGTACGTTATGTGTGTCGAAAGTAAACTGTCAAAATTTTGTCGATTTATTTATTTTATGATTGACTTAAAACTAATTTTACGTGTACTTCATGACTAACAATATATGTATTCAATTTAAATCCTCAATGAACACTATAGTTGTAAATATAAACGCACTATAGTTGTAAATATAATTTACAACAGGAGCACTACATACCGACTTCCTTCAGCCGCATTTAGCAGTGTTCCGCGGGTTATTATTTAGGGTATAATTATATATTGTAAATTTATCGGAAGATTTTATGAAATGTTTACGTCGATTTGTAATGACATTTTATTTTCATATATATATATATATATATATATATATATATATATATATATATATATATATATATATATATATAATCACTGTTTTGTCTGTAACTAAATGTATGTTTGCTTCTCTGTTTGAGACCCTATATCTCTGTGTAGGCTGAAACGATTTCCATATATATCTAGCAGTGTACTTAAATCTTTGATGGTAACAGAAAAAGAAATAACAAAAACAAGGCATTGATTTTCAAACATTTCTAATATTTATATCTTGGTTTTATTTTTTTAATATTTGACCTCTGCAATATATCAAGAAATTAGTATTTCATAGTGTTTTAGGAGTTATCTTCCGCGACAAAAATATTCGTTAATGTTTTTGTTGCAGACTTAAAAATTAAAAATATTTTAAAATTTTATAAAACCCCTGTCATTGTAAAGTTTCAAGTTTTCACTTCTTTCAGCAGTTCCCATTACTGCCAATATTGTTTGAGGCCAGTATCGTTTAGTAGGTCTTTAAAAATGAAATAAATTAGTAGGTCTTTAAAAATGAAATAATTTAAGTTTTCACTTCTCTCAGCAGTTCCCATTACTGCCAATATTGTTTGAGGCCAGTATCGTTTAGTAGGTCTTTAAAAATGAAATAAATTAGCTTTTTTTTAAAACCCATCACACACGAATGGAACTTGCGCTTACAAGGATGGTAATCCTATACATTCAGGCAGTTATAAACATTTAAGGGTAGCTAGAATTTCTATTAAACTATTTACAAATATTAATTTTTCACAATATTATTATATTGCCTCTTGTATCTTTCAGAGCCAAAAATATGGTATATATTTCTAAAAGGAAAAGGTCTAAGATAATCGCTTTAGTTTTACTGTAACATTCTAGTCAGATTTTAACAAGGTTGGTTTAGTAAATTTCACTACAAGTTACATTTCATGATTATATATATATATATATATATATATATATATATATATATATATATATATATATATATATATATATATATGGTATAACCATATGTGAACACTGCGTATTTTTATTGATTATTAAATAAACAATTGTGAGAAAGTTAAAAACAACAGAGGGCAGAGAGAAGAAGCAAAGAAATTCGCACAAAACCTAGACGGTCATTTTTGTAAACAATTATTTATAAAAATTAAACTATTTGGTAAATCATTGTGTAAATCAGTAAGCCTCTATACCGATACCTAAACAATGGATAGAAAAAAGAATCGGTGAAGTATTGCGACTTTCAGCGCATCCTCATATGTACGTACTAATGGATGGAGACGCAGTTATTTTGAAAAAAAGGTGAATTTAGACTAAAGTTAACGTATATTCAAAATAATTAAGAAATAGTCTAATTTTAATAGGCACATCTCTTTTTAATAAAAAGCTATAAAAATATATTTACTTGCCAACAGTAAATTTTTTTAAAAGCTGTACTTGTCAATGTTTTCATTAATTGAATTACTTAAATTATTTTAATGATATCTGGGATGAATGTTTGTATTATATATTAAATTAATTATTTTATACATCTCAAACATTTTTGTTGTCTTTTATAATGTTTTCCTTTTTCTCTCTCTCTCCATCTCCTGCCGTTTCACTCCTTCTATATTTACAAATCGAGGTTTAGATCGTCAAAGAAGTTTTAAATTCCGTCACATACATCTTAGGTGTACGCGGTCTTTTTTATTTGCCTGTATTGTTAACTAGTCATTACCCGCGACATCCGCTTGGAAATTGGAATTCAGCTTATTTAATTAGGGGATTTTTAAGAATAATCCTGCATTTCAATGTGAAATATATAATGGTGTGTCAGGATGGGAGTTAAAATGTTCTGATGGCAAGAAGTGCCTTTATATTCGGCCAGCTTCGCGCGTCTTGTCTGCCATTCCAGCAGATTCGCGTATTGTCGGCTCTTTCCGACTAAATGGAAATAGACTTGGACAGCTCGTTTATATCGGTGTATTACATTAAACTGTCTAAAAACCTTAAAAGCGTTATATAAATATAGTTGGGCTTATCCGGGATTTGAACCAGAGACCTCTCGCACCCTAAACGAAAATCATACATACGCCTAGATTCAAGACCAACGAGCCTTTATTGTGGTTGTGACGGCTAATCTTATTTTTTTATAAATAAAATTATTTTTAAGTGTAAAATTTTTCTGGCAATATTTTTCTATAGATGGCGCTGTACCGATTACATGGCTCAAATGTTTGCACTACGGTTTATCGAAATGTTATAGTGCAAATGTATGTTTTTTTTGTATTTTTTTTATATTCGGTTCAAATATATGTATTCTCTGAGTCTTCTCTAAGTAATTATTTTTTAATATTTCAAAAATTTAATAGTTTGACATCTGGCAGGCGTCCCAAGACGGCTCGATTTTTTTTATTTATGAAATGGTACAACCTCCAAATTTTTCTACATTTTCTTCTGGTAGATCCCGCGTGCCTTTTGGGGCGTCAAGGGTTGAATTTCGGCAATCGGTGAAATAGTTGATTATTTGTTTAGTAGATTTGTTTACGTCGCGTTTCAGGTTAAAAGGTATATTATGTCATTGTTTTACATATCAATTTTGACACCCTGTTCTGTGAATTTTGAAAGATACCTTCTTATTGAGTCTCCACATTAGAAAAGCTCTCTACTGTCTAATTTTACGTTTCTAACTTCAGTACTTTCGCCTGCGCGTTGAAGAACCAGTGAGTCGGGACATGTCTCTTTAAATGAATAGATGAGATTAGTTGCAAATAAATCTTTCAAAAATCTCATGTGTTCTCAACTTTATTTTTTAAATTCAGTTAAAATTGAATAATTTGTCAGCGGTTCAGTGGTAATTATCAGAAAAAAAAATGGTCTGGTTCGCCCAGTATATCCAAATCGGCAATATCGCCAAATTGTATGTTTATACGTATAGACGTATAGAGTACGCACAGACAATCGAATAATGCTTTCAAGATAATGTTGGGAATTCGTAACTGACGCTATCTGTGACGTGTTCGACACTTATTACTGTTTGAAAGTCTCATCAGAATTTGAAGATAATAGCCCAGTAAGAATGAAGTGAAGTGAATGATTCTACTGGTTTTCTACTTAAAAATCCCTTCCGTTGTAAATATAGATTTGAGGGTCGTAAGAATGTCGAAGTTTTAATTCAAACGACAGTGGAATCTTTGGTGTGTTGATTAAAAAAAACAAAATATGTTTCGTGTCAAGTAGATGATTTGAGATCACTGCCTATTGCATACTAGTGCGCCAGCATTAAGTTTTGACGATAGTAGTAATTATAACTCGGGTAATTTTGCAAGTAATCAACTGAAAGTTGATTTTTTGTAAAGTTTAAAAAAAATACTGTTGACAAGTATATATAATTATACTATTGCTTAATTATTTTAAATATACGTTAACTTTAGTCTAAATTCACCTTTTTTTTCAAAATAACTGCGTCTCCATCCATTAGTACGTACATATGAGGATGCGCTGAAAGTCGCAACACTTCACCGATTCTTTTTTCTATCCATTGTTTAGGTATTAGTATAGAGGCTTACTGATTTACACAATGATTTACCAAATAGTTTAATTTTTATAAATAATTGTTTACAAAAATGATCGTCTAGGTTTTGTGCGAATTTCTTTGCTTCTTCTCTCTGCCCTCTGTTGTTTTTAACTTTCTCACAATTGTTTATTTAATAATCAATAAAAAATACGCAGTGTTCTCATATGGTTATACCATATATATATATATATATATATATATATATATATATATATATATATATATGTATATATATATATATACAACCGTATATACATATACATATATATGTATATATATGTATATGTATATACGATTGTATATAATAAGAAAATCGCAATGTTCGCACATGGATATACCATATATATACGGTTATAATTTCATGACGCATATACGACATTTTTGTGTCGATAGATGAATCGCTGGAGGGCTAATTCCGTGGTGCCGATTGTTATATAATGCCATCTAACGGTCAATTTCTATAATCATTTCCATAACGACGCTATCTATGATATTCATTGTAATAAACGTTGAACGACGAATGTATAGATACGGTTTGGAAAAGTTTCGTAAGCTATATAATTCGTGTCATTAGAATAAATAAATTATGCTCCATAAATCAAACATGGCAAGTTTACTGTTTGCCACAATAACTAAATACTAGTTGGCCCAAAATCGTAATGCAAGTTAGTAAAACAGATTATCAACAGATGGCGCTGCCTGCAATATAAACACCTATAAGAAATAATATATACAGAGTTAAGGATTTGAAAAATTCATTTTGAATTGTTTATCTTTCGTCATTAGCGGTGAAGGTAATTTTCAAAATGATGGCGCCATCGTTGGTTTTGTTGAAGTATTAAGGGACATGGAGGGAGTTTATAACAGCATTACACAATTTTCTATATTTTAATCGTCAGAAAGTTAATCCAGAAAGGTAATCCGCCATCTTAGAGCGTCCACCATTTTGGATTTATGTCGATATTAGGTAGTCCATATCGCCTTAATTGTCAAGTTGTTTTTCTTCTGCAAGTGAAATACATACTAGAGCAGTATATTTATACAGCGAAAAATAAAATGAATATTTGTAAATAGTTTAATAGTCATACTGTGTATACTTAAATCTTCAATTTTTTAATTGTATGTACTAAAATGTCTACATAACCTTCGTAGTTAAGGACACGGTATCAAATTAAATGTACCTATTCTATACTCATGAGTACTGTCGAAAAATATATCGTACTGATAAAAATATCGAATGAAAAGTATCGTTACTCCAAGATATCGATACTTATTCTGAATGTTGATTTTTTACAAGTTGTTCCAAATCGTTACAAATCTCTTACTGCATTTATGATATTCTGTCAGCCATAAAAAATTTTAATGTAAATCGTATAAAAGTTTTTATCTGTGAAGGGTAAAACAAGAATTCGGTTAATTACTTTTTTTATTTAAATTGAGCTAAAAACGAATGTAGGAAAACGAAAACGAGAAACGGATAAGTAAAACGGTTAGAGAGGAGAGCGAAATAAAGTTTTGAACCTTCCCCTTTTCCTCTGTACAATCAATGATTTAAAAATAATATTTTTTCCAATCGTTTCGCTCGGAATTAGGTCTTGAAACATGTTTCAATGATAAGTTAATTGTCATGCTTGGAAAGGAACAAACGAATAATGTCTTTATTCAAATTAAAAACAGTGTGAAGTATGGCCAATATGGGAATACTTTGTGTAGTTATTACAGTATAAAACTTTGTCACTTCAAACACTTGTCCCATTAATCATGTGTAATCCAACAATACGTTATTTTTGTCAACTAGTCGCCTAATTTATATATCAATTAAAATTAAAATTTTTTATAATATCATAATTATGTTTAAATTAATACCCTATAATCTTTACACTAAATATCAGTTTAGCAACGTGTACGCCTATTGCAAACTTTGCAAACTGTAAAGTGTCAAAATGAAATGTCACTTATCCGTTTCAAAAAACCTAGTTTTTTAAACACGCGTCCATAGTAGTTAAAGTAAAAATAATTTTGGTTTAGAATTTAGTATTTACACATCCCTAAATTTTATGTTCTGTTTCCGTGTTAAGTGCCTTCCTCGTACCGCACTTTCGCAACTGACGACAATAATTTTTACTTAAATTATCTACGTTGTGATATATTACATAAAATGAGTTAGTACATTTTGTTCCTTGTTTATCGATATTGTCTGAGAAGTATCACCTGATGTCACTGAAATGATGGGTTATCCTCCTGTATTGATAGTAACACGACTCGGTTGTCGGATAACGTTCGATGAACATTATTATTATAATGACATTTGGCATACTAATACCATGTTCCATCAGCACTAAAAAACGATATATTCATAATTTCACTCAGTCGATATCACAAATAACAAATAATTCAACAGAATGAAATCGCATTAAACCAATCAACTGTGATGTCAAGCTAAACTTTGAAAAATATTCTAACCAGAAGAAATGTGTGAGGGTTGCCATATTAAATGATAAACAATCCATAAAGATTGAATTTGAAATTAGCAATTAATATTATTTTATTAATAAGAAGCGAATAATAATTTATTCAAACGACAAATAAAAAAATATCGTATTAATAGTTATTCCGACAAGTTAATTTTAAAAATCTATAATAATATGTTTTATAATCTTTAATATTTGAGGGAATAATGAATGGATGATTTTTAAATGGCAATAATTTTGATTTACGAAATGTAAACAAAGTTGACCTTGAAATTAATTTTGATATCCTTTTCTTTTTTTTATCCTTTTTATGGTAAAACTATGCAAATGAAAGGGATAGTTACACAAGTCGAATTCACTATCGATCGCTAAAAAGAGCAATCATGCAATATCGCCACATTTCTTACGTTTATCGAAATATAAGATATAGGTTGATGCATTTTTATGTTAAAGATTATTATTGTCATGAGGACAATATTTAAATATAAAAAAAAGTGATGTGATTTAAAAAAAATAGGTGTATTGCAATCTACCCATGTAGTACTATTACAGATTAAAGTCCCAAAGTTTCCTTACTTTACATAGTGTATATCTTAGTTGAATATATTGTTAATATTAAGTAAGTTACAATTCATAAGGAGTTTTATATTAAGAATAAAGTTTGAGATATATTCGATACGATACCTACGGTGAAGTACTCATATCGAAAAAATGTACTCGTTACTGAAAGGAATCGATTACTTTTCCGCGTACCTAATTGCAGTGTGAGTTCTGCTTGTACTTAACAGATTTACACACCTATATACTCTAATTCTTCTTTCTTGCACTTGTGAATGGATCGAGACCTGCTGATAAATATCACGCTATGTACTCTTTTTGTGTCTATTTCCTTTTATGTTTATTAATCTTTTATGTTTGCGTATACGAATACGTATAAATTATTTCTGCAATCCGGCTTGTTCCAATAAGATAAGGAGTACGCAATGGATTAGAACTTAAATTTCTCAATCATAATCGTTTATTTTTCGTAAACTGTCCCCAAATATATTGTGGGTCACTTTCATATTTGCCAACATTGACGAGGTTCGTGACTGATAATGTTAGGGGCCAATCCACTTTGTGCCGCCACAATCATTGAGTACGCATTACGATAACATGGACGAAACATATAATATATAATTTCCTTGTTTGATGCATAAAAATGTATAATCTATATTGGTAATGAGTTTATTGACCCTGTAGGTGACTTGTCCAGGTTAAATAAGTTTTATTTTATTTATTTAGTAAATATACTGCATCGAGCGAAACGTAGCCCTTTAGTTTATTACAACTCATGGCTCTGTAGCTGAGGTGCCTCGGTAAAATCAACCTTTTTGTATTATTTTGCGAAAAATCCGTATAAAGCATAAGTCGATTTAGAAAAGAAATCCCATTGTGTAACGAAAAAGCGGCCAAGCGTTTAAATTGATTTCAATTAATCTGTAAAGAGATGCTACAAAATATTTAAGTAAAATGTAGGAAACTGTTTCAGGGTAATGTTTTGCCAATTTGCGTAGTAATTTTGCGAGAAATCTGTATAAAGCACAAGTTTATATAGAAAATAAATCCCATTGTGTAATAAAAAAGCGGCCAAGTGTTTAAATTGATTTCAATTAATTCTGCAAAGGGACGCTACAAAATATTTACGTAAAATGTGAGAAACATAGTTTAGGGTAATGTTTTTCCGATTTGCGTAGTAATTTTGCGAGAAATCTGTATAAAGCACAAGTTTATATAGAAAAGAAATCCCATTGTGTAATAAAAAAGCGGCCAAGTGTTTAAATTGATTTCAATTAATCTGTAAAGAGATGCTACAAAATATTTAAGTAAAATGTAGGAAACTGTTTCAGGGTAATGTTTTGCCAATTTGCGTAGTAATTTTGCGAGAAATCTGTATAAAGCACAAGTTTATATAGAAAAGAAATCCCATTGTGTAACGAAAAAGCGGCCAAGCGTTTAAATTGATTTCAATTAATCTGTAAAGAGATGCTACAAAATATTTAAGTAAAATGTAGGAAACTGTTTCAGGGTAATGTTTTGCCAATTTGCGTAGTAATTTTGCGAGAAATCTGTATAAAGCACAAGTTTATATAGAAAATAAATCCCATTGTGTAATAAAAAAGCGGCCAAGTGTTTAAATTGATTTCAATTAATTCTGCAAAGGGACGCTACAAAATATTTACGTAAAATGTGAGAAACATAGTTTAGGGTAATGTTTTTCCGATTTGCGTAGTAATTTTGCGAGAAATCTGTATAAAGCACAAGTTTATATAGAAAAGAAATCCCATTGTGTAATAAAAAAGCGGCCAAGTGTTTAAATTGATTTCAATTAATCTGTAAAGAGATGCTACAAAATATTTATGTATAATGTAGGAAACTGTTTCAGGTTAATATTTTGTCGATTTGTGTAGTAATTTGGCCAGAAATATGTATAAAGCATAAGTTTATATAGAAAAGAAATCCCACTGTGTAATAAAAAAGCGGCCAAGTGTTTAAATTGATTTCAATTAATCTGTAAAGAGATGCTACAAAATATTTATGTATAATGTAGGAAACTGTTTCAGGTTAATATTTTGTCGATTTGTGTAGTAATTTGGCCAGAAATATGTATAAAGCATAAGTTTATATAGAAAAGAAATCCCACTGTGTAATAAAAAAGCGGCCAAGTGTTTAAATTGATTTCAATTAATCTGTAAAGAGATGCTACAAAATATTTATGTATAATGTAGGAAACTGTTTCAGGTTAATATTTTGTCGATTTGTGTAGTAATTTGGCCAGAAATATGTATAAAGCATAAGTTTATATAGAAAAGAAATCCCACTGTGTAATAAAAAAGCGGCCAAGTGATTAAATTCATTTCAATTTATTCTGCAAAGGGACGCTACAAAATATTTACGTGAAATGTAGGAAACATATTTTAGGGTAATGTTTTTCCGATTTACGTAGTAATGTTGCGAGAAATCTGTATAAAGCATAAGTCGATTTAGAAAAGAATTCCCATTGTGTAATAAAAAAGCGGCCAAGTGATTAAATAAATTTTTATTCATTCTGCAAAGAGACACTACAAAATATTTACGTAAAATGTTGGAAACATATTTTAGAGTAATGTATTTCCAATTTGCGAAGTAATTTTGCGAGAAATCCATATAAAGTGTAAGTTTATATAGAAAAGAAATCACATTGTGTAATAAAAGAGCAGCCAAGTGTTTAAATCAATTCTAATTTGTTCTGTAAAGAGACGCTACAAAATATTTACGTGAAATGTAGGAAACATATTTTAGGGTAATGTTTTTCCGATTTACGTAGTAATGTTGCGAGAAATCCATATAAAGCATAAGTCGATTTAGAAAAGAATTCCCATTGTGTAATAAAAAAGCGGCCAAGTGATTAAATAAATTTTTATTCATTCTGTAACGAGACGCTACAAAATATTTACGTAAAATGTTTGAAACATATTTCAGAGTAATGTATTTCCAATTTGCGAAGTAATTTTGCGAGAAATCCATATAAAGTATAAGTTTATATAGAAAAGAAATCACATTGTGTAATAAAAAAGCAGCCAAGTGTTTAAATCAATTCTAATTTGTTATGTAAAGAGACGCTACAAAATATTTACGTAAAATGTAGGAAAAATGTTTAAGGCTAATGTTTTATCCAAATGCGTTTTTAAATTCGAACGAAATCACTTCCATATAATTTTTACGTATCTGAGAATTTTTCGAAATTATTCGGTTCAGCCGTTTACGTAAATAAAAGCGCTACGATGGCTTGCACATAAGTTTTCATAGAATTTTCTGCAACTATTTATTTAACCCTCTGTGTACCATATACTTTCTCCATATATATATGAAAAATACCAGCAATTTTATATGTTTGCAGGGATGCGAGAAATCCTTTGTTATGAAAGTCAATTTTAAACCTCTGTTAGAAAATTTTACATATTATTTATGAAACTTAGAAATAACTAAACCACATAAGGCAAATAGCCAATCAGTAGTTACAAATTTATACGTAACAAAAGTTATATTTCGCGGTATACTATATACAGTTGTTGGTATTGTGCAAAAAGTATTTTTTTAATACATCTTTCAGTTTATTGTGACAAATTAGAAAGAAGCACTATAGCGCTTTTGATATTTTTAACACATGCTTGGAAAAGCGCGGACGCGCTGTTCGGTACTGAATAACAAATATGAAATAAAAATAAACTATCTTTATAAATACATAGGTATAATACAATTTTAATAATTTTTTTAAATGACTTGAATATTATTGGAGAAAATTCAGGTGACGGATAGATAAATAAACGGACATAAGCAATTGAACCATAAAGTTTTACGTGTTAACTTATGATGCACAAACTTTATAAAACTAATTTCATATTGATAGTTGGTTCTATATTCCAAAGGCTGTGCTGTTATGAGGAAACACTCTTCAGGTCATGATTAAATAGGTTATGATGAATTTACTTGATTATTTTTAAGGTATCCTACCAATTAGGTTGATGCGAAAGAATTAGAACCCTTATAGACTAGACTAACAACAAGACAGCACGGTCTGGAAAACTTAGTTTAAGATCAAGTTTGATGTAGTTATATGGTAAACTTAATGTAACTATTTATGAAAGTATGAATGCACAGTAGCCAGCTAATAATGAGCAAGAATTTCGGGGAACCTTACTAACAGCATATGGGTATATCACTAAAGTGCAGGTGTGGCTGAGCACCTGGATGAGCTAGTACCTGATTTATAATTTGTAATTAAGTAAATTTTTATAAATATATTAACGAAGTGTTTTTATTTTTAATTTATTAAAAAAAATTCACTCTGTAAAAATAATAAATTGAATTAAGAAAGGATTGTGGCAATGAGATTCGAATCTAGAATCGCGTGTTACGCGATTTGCGCTACCACTAACGTGAAGTTACGAATTTACGCTTTGTAGGGTGACATGGGTTTAAAGTTGAGTTGAAATTTTTTTTCCTTGGACCCTTCCACTGGGGTGTCATTGAATAGGTCATAAAAAATGGAAAAATTATTTCAGACAAACGTTTTTAATTAGTTGCATTATTCGTCAGATATAAGCCTTTAAAGTCCTTAACAATGTTTGCCGCCCCCTCATGTTTCTCTATAATTATCGAAGCAAACACTCAGAAATAAACTTGGGGCGATGGCTTCTTCAAGTATTTTCAACGAAAATTTGTACGGTTGAGTTACCTTCTTTTGCTCCTGTAATAAATACCACATCAAATCTAATCTGGTCTCCGCATCATGCTTTTCGACAAAAAATACTAAAATGACAGTTTGTAATTAAATAAAATATCACTTTGAGGAAAACAATAATTCACAAAATAACAAAACATGATTTTAGATTTTGGTCGCAAATGATATTTAAGAGTCTCGAAAATGAAATATCGTAACCCCAATACTTAAAAACAATCCTTGGTTAGTTTACAGTTAATTTAGTTTACGTCTGTAATTAGACGTAAAACTTTAAAGGCGTTTTTCTCAAACTAGCATTTTTCTAACTGCCTGACAGCATAACTCAAAATATTTTCATCTAGTTCACAGATTAAGAAAAGAAATTGATTTCTAACGAAGAAACTAAATTTAAAGTTTTCGTTAAAAAACGTAGAAAGCTGCAGAAACACGTGCAGTTTTTGGATATCGAGACATATTTTGTTATAAATATTTTTTTACGAAAATCTTTGGACATCCAAGTATACTTTTTCTTTAAATGTGTATTGTTTCTACTGAAAGCAAACATATTGAACGTTTAAAATTCTGTATTTCCTGTATATACATTCTTGTGGAATAAAAAAAGTAAACTTGCATAAATGGTTAAGTGTGAAGGAAGCCTTATTTTTCTCACGCGTTATATAATAACGCACGTATCAATTACGTATGTATATATGTACATATTTTGTTCAAGCTTCACTAACGTCCGATTTATGTAAAACATTTCGTAAACGCTCGTTTCTATAAGCGCTCTTCGACGGAGCGGCGTTCGATGCCGCTCGCTTACGTAAAAAATAGAAAACGTCACTTTTACCTTGATGATTGTTTTTTAAAACGAATGCCAAAAATATGATTATTTTTATTGATATATGGGCTCTTGTAGAGTAACCCCACGTTTACTAGAAATTATTTTGTTTCCGAGAGAATTTAGCGAGAAAAAATAATTAATTTATGCACATAATTTATACCGCTACAGTACACCACTTCATGCTTTAATACGAAGCGTAAAAATTGACGTCAGTGCTAACTGGTGGTAAATTATTGAACACTTGTTTAACGTAATGTTATTTTTAGGGTGACCTCAAAAGAAAGAAAAATCGGAACCCTTATAAGATCACTCAGGTGTCCATCCGTTCGTCTGTCGCAGCCCTTTATCTGTGAGACGATATATAAGTATAAATAGTCAAAAAGAGTTATATAGATATTTTTATGGGTTAGAACTGAAGTACCTAATCAATTTTTTTATCAATTGAAAGAGCAAGTTATACGGATTTGGATATATATATATATATATATATATATATATATATATATATATATATACATATATAATTTTGTGTCCAATGTAATAGAGATACTCTTGAAAATAAATAGTACTATTGAACCTATTCCACAGTTAGGAGGCTAATTGTCTCCACAATTTTAACTCACACCTCCCCCATTAAGGAAGCTGGGGTAGAAAGATAAAAAAGGGGAAACCCCTCTAAATTCATACTGGTAGGCCAATTAGCTTCAGTTTTCTTTTAAAAAGGGAATTTTTAAAAAAAAATTCCAGTTGTAATCCCTATATTGTGGCATATCATACATATTATTATCATCATAGTATATCATCATGGCCCCATTCAAGAGCTTTAAAATGAACTCCCGGATCAGTGTCTTTACAGGTTGCCAACCTACAGGCAATTAAAGGTGTCAAAACATGTAATTTTTTGACAAAAAGTGAAATTTTTGAAAATTAACAACTTCAAAAGTAATTGTGCGACACAATTGAAATTTCACGGGTTCTACTCAAACCTAAAATGTTTGGTTTTTGTGTGAAATTTTCATCAAAATTATTTGTAATAAGTATATAATCAATAAAACTATTTATGTATTCAAAATAGCGTGTATTTAAATAAAAATTATTTGTAATAGGTATATAATGAATCATAACTATTTATGTCTTCTAAATAGTGTGTATTCAAATAAAACTTATTTGTAATAGGTATATAATCAATCAAAACTATTTATGTCTTTTAAATAGAGTGTATTCAAATATAAATTATTTGTAATAGGTATATAATCAATTAAAACTATTTATGTCTTCTAAATAGCGTGTATTCAAATATATATTATTTGTAATAGGTATATAATCAATCAAAACTATTTGTCTTTTAAATAGCGTGTCTTCAACTAAAAATTATTTGTAATAAGTATGTAATCAATCAAAACTTTTTATGTCGTCTAAATTGTGTGTATTCAAATAAAAATTATTTGTAATAAGTATATAATCAATCAAAACTTTTTATGTCTTCTAAATAGCGTGTATTTAAATATAAATTATTTGTAATAGGTATATAATCAATCAAAACTATTTATGTCTTTTAAATAGAGTGTATTCAAATATAAATTATTTGTAATAGGTATATAATCAATCAAAACTATTTATGTCTTCTAAATAGTGTGTATTCAAATAAAAATTATTTGTAATAGGTATATAATCAATCAAAACTATTTATGTCTTCTAAATAGTGTGTATTCAAATAATAATTATTTGTAATATGTATATAATCAATCAAAACTATTTATGTCTTTGAAATAGCGTGTATTCAACTAAAAATTATTTGTAATAAGTATATAATCAATCAAAACTTTTTATGTCTTCTAAATAGTGTGTATTCAAATAAAAATTATTTGTAATAGGTATATAATCAATCAAAACTATTTATGTCTTCTAAATAGCGTATATTCAAATAAAAATTATTTGTAATAGGTATATAATCAATCAAAACTAATTTCAAATATGATAAATAAATGTGACATATAATATAAATGAATTAAAACTAAATTTAACAAATTTTATTTTTAACACTGTATGGACATTTGCTGGTCTTCTTTTAATTTCTCTTTGCAAAATTAAGTTTTGCCGTTTTAATTATATCACCAACTTTACCTATTTCCTCAATTTCATTCGTACATTTTCATATCTAGTAAATAAATGTGATAAATAATATAAATGAATTGAAAAAAATACTATAACATTTGGACCTAACACTGTATGGATATTTGCCGGTCTTCTATTAATTTCTCTTTGAAAATTATGTTTTGCCGCTTTAATTATATCACCAACTTTGCCTACTTCCTTCATTTCACTCGTACATTTTCAAATCTGATAAATAAATGTGACCAATCATATAAATGAATTAAAAATAAAATGTAACATTTTGGCCCAACACTGTATGGACATTTGCCGGTCTTCTTTTAATTTCTCTTTGGAAATTAAGTTTTGCCGTTTTAATTATATCACCAATTTTGCCTACTTCCTTCATTTCACTCGTACATTTTCAAATCTGATAAATAAATGTGACATATAATATAAATGAATTAAAACTAAATTTTAACATTTGGGCCCAACACTGTATGGACATTTGCCGGTCTTCTTTTAATTTCTGTTTAGAAAATAAATTTTGCAGTTTTTATCATATCACCAACTTTACCTACTTCTTTTATTTTATTCGTACATTTTCAAATCTGATAACTAAATGTGATAAATAATATAAATGAATTGAAAATAAACTGTAACACTTGAACCTAACACTGTATGGACATTTGCCAGTCTTCTTTTAATTTCTCTTTAGGAATTAAATTCTGTCGCTTTAATTATATGGCCAAATTTACCTACTTCCTTTATTTCATTCGTAATTCGTCATATTTCGCTCATAAATGACTAAAGCGAATTTTATCAATTTCTTAAAAACAAAATTATTACTCTGACCTTAATATTAGGAGTTCTTCTTTCTGTCGCTTAGGGCGCTGTGAACGTTTTTAGCGATATCAACGTTTCTTGCACGGTATTTTTTTAGGGTTACGCAGCCAAATTTCCTGATTTTGCCTCTGTATGTCACAACCGTTTTACTCGCACACAATATATATATATATATATATATATATATATATATATATATATATTTATATATATATATATACATACATACATATTACACACATAGATATTATACATATTTATTAACGCCTACAAAGTTATGAAATAAACGCTTTTAATTTTTGTTTTGTGGTATCACCCATGCATGTAACTTGGGGGTGAATTTTTTTTCGCATGCCTCATGGTGAGATACGTTGAAGAGGCCTTTCAAAAATATAGGGGTATGTCATGAATATTTTTTTCGATACAGGGATCCGCTTATGAAATATAAAGCTTTAAAGTAGTAATTTTTGTTAGAGTAAATTGTCGCCACCCCCTCCAGGTAAGCACTATTTTGAATACCCGAAAAGTCTTCACAATATTAGTATTTGTGTAACGAAATTAAAATGAAAATTATCACAACCAAGACTCTTCTACTTTAAGAGTAACAGTCGACCAACTTATGACATGTAGTTGTTACACAAAGTAGACTGTAGACAGTAGACAAAAAGTTCATGGAAACTTCAAACACGTGACGCAAATCAACTGTAAAAATAACTGTATTTTAAAGTTTTTTTTTTATTATGTATGTGAAGGATGTGGTAAACAATGTATTTACGTTGCGAAAAATTAAAATTTGTAAATAGTTTAATTATAAAAAAAACGTAGTTCACTTTGGAGCATTTTTTACAATAAATTTGTATTGTACTTTTAAATGTTATGTCAGGAGACAAAAAATAAAAAAAAAAACTATTGCGATACGAGGGTTCATGTAAGAGCACGTAGTATAATTAGAAATACTACGTGCTCTTACTTTATAAGTATCTAAATGTGTACGGAACCCTCGTAGCGCAATAGGATTTTTTGACCTTCCTGACCTTTTTTTGTCTTCTGACCCAATGTTTACAAGTAAATTTGAATTGTACAAAGTGCACCAAAGTGAACTACGTTCTTTTTAATAATTAAAATATTTACAAATTTTAATTTTTCGCAACGTAAATACGTTGCCTACTATATCCTACATTGCCTACCGTGTCTTCTGACACAATATTTAAAAGTAAATATGTATTGTAAAAGTGCACCAAAGTGAACTAGGTTTTTTTTAATCAATTCGCATATTACTAAACTACCGTTTTATCCGCTGCCCGCTCGCGTGGATCATTCGGTTTACCCAGTTGTTAATTTTAATGATATGCCTAGTTAATTTTTAACTATGTCATGGTTTTTAGTATACTCACATTTTTTATGTGAAACATCTAATGGTGCGTTTGGATGGGAGTTAAAACGTTCAGACGGCAAGTCGCGACGTGTCATTTTGCCAGCCCGAGTCTTGTCGGCTCTTTACGACTTAATTCGGCCAACTTCGTGTCTTGTCGGCTAACAATATAATAAAATTTTAATTTTAATAAATTGTTAAGAAACATTTCCGTAATAAATTATTTCATAAAAATAAAATTAAGTTAATATTTTATTATTAACAATTATCTGGATATTTTATTCTTTCGTTTCCAATTCGTTAAAAAATATTTCAATAAAAACATATTAGATATTTCACATCTGCCAGGCAGTCTAGTCAGTTCTTCTGGTCAGTCTAGTCTTAACTGTCTTCAATTATAAAAGATTTTTTTCCATTTCTCAACTTTCTTCAATTATAAAGAGATTAAATACACATATTTTTAATATTGTAGAGTTAACGTAGATTGTAAATACCAATAATATAATTAAAGTCAGTTATTTATTTATTTGCGTTATTAATAGTGTATGCATCGTAATTATAAAGAGATTAAACACATATCTTTTTAATATTGTAGAGTTAACGTAGATTATAAATAACAATAATAATAATGAAAGTCAGTTATTTGTTGTTTGCGTTATTGATAATGTATGCATCGTAATTATAAAGAGATTAAATACATATCTTTTTAATATTGTGGAGTTAACGTAGATTATAAATAACAATAATAATAATGAAAGTCAGTTATTTGTTGTTTGCGTTATTGATAATGTATGCATCGTAATTATAAAGAGATTAAATATATATCTTTTTAATATTGTAGAGTTAACGTAGATTGTAAATAACAATAATAATAATGAAAGTCAGTTATTTGTTGTTTGCGTTATTGATAATGTATGCATCGTAATTATAAAGAGATTAAATACATATCTTTTTAATATTGTGGAGTTAACGTAGATTATAAATAACAATAATAATAATGAAAGTCAGTTATTTGTTGTTTGCGTTATTGATAGTGTATGCATCGTAATTATAAAGAGATTAAATACATATCTTTTTAATATTGTGGAGTTAACGTAGATTATAAATAACAATAATAATAATGAAAGTCAGTTATTTGTTGTTTGCGTTATTGATAATGTATGCATCGTAATTATAAAGAGATTAAATACATATCTTTTTAATATTGTGGAGTTATCGTAGATTATAAATAACAATAATAATAATGAAAGTCAGTTATTTCTTGATTTGCGTTATTGATAATGTATGCATCGTAATTATAAAGAGATTTCACACATATCTTTTTAATATTGTAGAGTTAACGTAGATTGTAAATAACAATAATAATAATGAAAGTCAGTTATTTGTTGATTTGCCTTATTGATAATGTATGCATCGTAATTATAAAGAGATTAAATACATATCTTTTTAATATTGTAGAGTTAACGTAGATTATAAATAACAATAATAATAATGAAAGTCAGTTATTTGTTGTTTGCGTTATTGATAATGTATGCACCATAAATAATTTTGAATGCAAAATTATTACACGTCGGACGAGAGGATATAGAAAGTAATGATTAGTATTTATTTATTATATTTATTTTTAACTATATTGATTTTGTGTAAATTATACATTGTATACTGCGTAAATGAACTTGCATTATAATACATAAATATGTATATATATATATATATATATATATATATATATATATATATATATATATATATATATATATATATATATGTATACATATGCGATATTAGTTTTCTATGGTTGCATAGTCAAGTATGGAATCATTAAAATTTCGTCATGTTCGTGTGTCTGTGACATCTACGTAGTTTCTATAATTTTATATCTAGGTTATCTCAATTAATACGCCGCAATTTTTTTCTCTTATTTTTAAGTTACGTTTTTTATTCAAAAGCAGCGCCGAAAAAAATGGCATACTCCAGTGTACGGAATATTATTCGAAAGGTGTTTAAAACACCTTTATTTTACACTAAATTGAATTTAGATTACATTTATCATTTTTGATTTTTTAGGTGCGTTTACGTAATATTAAGTTTCAAAATTGTTTGCAACGCAATGCAAGTGGAAAAAATCTCAAAAATAATTTTGAGTAATTTTAAATAAAATTATTTGGAATATTCCAACGTCATAAGTTTTGGAATTATGAAAAAAAATATTAAATTACATGAAAATAATGCAGATGGAAATTACTAGACGATTGAATTTACTCAAATTTATATATGTGTTATTAAAACACATTTCGCAATATTTCATTTAAAAAACAATAGGGAAGACGAATTATACTGGCAGGTCCAACTGTCTCGGGGTGTTAGAATCCTTATTCAGCCATCATAGACATTCGTAGGCAAGTATGAGTACTACATAACAATTTAAAAATAAATATAGTGTCATATTTTGTGAAATTACTACGGAACTCTAATTTACGTGTTGTCCGATACACACTTGGCCGGTTTTTATATTTTGTTTTGCTCGAGCCCAACTCCTCTTCGCTCCTCGCCGAAAAAGTTCAGGAAACTTTATTGGCAATCGGTGCGACTTTTGAACTTCCCTTATATATTCATTTTGCACTTTATCTTTAAGTGTTATCCCACCCGCCCAGTGCAGCATACGCATTTCGGTCACATGGTGTTTATCTATATGGGTTTTCTGTGTGGCCCAAACTTCGCTACCATATAACGTAATTAGCCTGACTACCGTTTTGTAAACCTTGCCTTAGTCCTAACGGGTAGTTCGCATAGAACGCCAGTCATCATGCACCACTTGTTGCCCGCTGAGGTTGTTCTCTGTGTAACGTTTCCTCTAAAAATTCTTTGTAAATATTTTAAAGTGTTAGTATTCTTATATATGCATGTTAATATGCTGTATTACTATGCTAAATTTAAAGTTTTTACATCAAGCGGTTTCTGAGAAAAAAGGCTGTAACATAAGGATAGACGGATACGCGAATGATCTTTTAAGGGTTCCGGTCTTGCACCGTACGGAACCTTGAAAATGGGAATATTATGGTAATTGTGCAATAAAAAGTAGAACATTTCATGTAAATAGCCTTTTTTATTTTTTTTATTGTGAAGTGCTTGTGTAAGGCATTGAAACAACGAAATGTTTTATATTATTTGTTTCAATAATATTAATGTATAAACATATTTACTGTGACTGAGAGCATAACGAAAATTGAAACAAGCTAGGTTTATTTTACTGGTGGTACATTATTCACTCACGCGGTGAGTGACCGGTATCTCTCCCTTTCCACGCAACCTGAATGTTTCACTTTTCGTTACGCGAGATTCTTTCAACTTTAAAGCCTTACTCTGCGGTTCCTAAAGAAAATTTTGGTTTAATAAAAAAGAAACTTGCCATTAACAAGTAAATATATCGCACATATACAGTAAAACTATTAAGTTTATCAAAATTAACTTTGAAGGAAGGATAATTTATTAAAAGGAATTTTAAAATTATATTATTTGTTATGAATGTTTGAAAATTATGAGAAAACTAACTTATCATCGAAATATTGCATCAAAAATATAATCTTAGTGAACATTGAGGGAATATAGACCTAAATATTTATGTATTTATTACATACCTACATAAAAATTTGTATGAAAATTATAAACGCCAAGTTTTCCAGATTTTATTAGGTATATATTACCCTTCTTAGGCGAAAATTGTAGTAAATTGTTTTTATCTAATTTTTCATGACATTATGAGATATTACTAGTACCAGAAAATTAGTTCAAATTCTACTTTTAAACATCTTTTTTAAAATGTAGTTATATTATTTAAACGTCATATATATTAAAGTTAAAAATGCATGTAAACTTCGTGTGTTATTTAATATTGTACATCAAAATTACAACAATTCACGTAATTATATAAGCTTTGAATATAATTTCTTGTTAATTTATACAGACATAACCTGTACTATGTAAGTAAATCTTAGTACCACTAAGCTACTAAGATTTACTTACATAGTACATCTAAGTACTCGAGTTCATGATACGAGTACTCTCAATACTCCATAGATGTACTTACATAGTACATCAAAGTACTCGAGTCCAAGATACGAGTACTCGAGATACTCCTTAGATGTACTTACATAGTACATCAAAGTACTCGAGCCAATGATACGAGTAATCAGCACTCGAGATTCTCGTATCTTGGGCTCTTACATTTAACTGTTTTCAAATATTGAATATATTTGGCGTTAATTTTGTAGAAATTCATTATTCACAATTAAATGAAACTACGTGATGTAGTATTATTTCTGCTTTCTTTAAATTCTTTACCACGACTTAGGTTTCGTTATATTACAACATCTTCAGGTGGGATATTAGCAAAGATTCATTTGTAAGAAATCTTTGCCGCTAAGAAATCTTTGCTAACAACCCACATGAAGATGTTGTAATACAACGAAACGTAGGTCGTGGTAAAGAAGTTAAAGAAAGTAGAAATAATACTACATCATGTAGTTTCATTTAATTGTGTCTTAACTGTTTCTTGCGCCGATTACTTGCAGAACCTATAAATATTAAAACTTTACGTTTCCAAAATTATGATTTTTGAAGTAAAACTTCTTTACGCACGCCTGACTTGGGGAGTAAGCTGGTGAATGCGTGACGAGAGCGTTACGAAAAGAGTGATCGGGCGAGGCGAACGGAAGTTGAGCGGGAGATATAAGTTAGAGAAGACAGAAAGAGAGAGAGAGTTACGTTTCGTATATTACTGTAGGGACAAGAGAGAGAGGTGCGAGCACACATTTTCTTTCTCTCTTTCTCTCATAGCCAGTTATGTTTCGTATATCTAAGACACAGTGCAAGCCTATTGTCTGCATCACACTGTAGGAGCAAGAGAGAGCAGTGTGCGCGCACATTTTCTTTCTCTCTTCCTCTCATAGCCAGTGCATGAAATAAAGCGTTACGCGAACGGTGATTTTTTGATTATTTTGTAATTTCACTTCGTTCTTGAACAATTTTATAAATTATTATTTTGTTCAATACATTAAATATTCTACGTTTAAAGTGAATAAAGTTGTAAATTCATTTTAAAGTTCATATTTTGTGAATTTGAAGCTTTACTCCAGTCGTGTGGTCTAAAGCACACTCTTTTTTTTTTAATTGGATAACTTTTGTTCTGAAAATGCAATAAGTATGAGAATATCCTTCAAATCCCCTTATATATTAATTCTCGCAACTGCTACCGTGCATTGGCCCTTTGATTGGAGAAAGTATTTTTTTATCATTTCACAGCGCCGCAGGGCGTCGCGGCGCGCAGTTTCGGAAGCGCTGGGTTAAACCATCGACTCGAGCACTTTCGAACAGGTTTGATTTCGTAACGAGAACGTATTTATATTTGACAAGCGACACTTTCACTTAGGAGCTTTCCTACGCCGCTATCGGCCATTGCCTCCGCTTTAATATTTTTTTTAATTATATTTTATCACATGACCAGCGCGCGTATTAGGTATACGGATATATTAAGTATTTTTTAGTATAAAAATAGCCGAGTTGTGTTTTTGTATTAATCAGTGTTTCGGATATTAGGAAGTACAAAATAGAGATACTTAATTATTTATTTATATATTTAACAACTTTAATGTTCAGTATGTATATATGTTTGACTTATTGTTACAGTAGCAATCTCTTCCTGTCGACCATAACAATAAGTTTTGAAATATCGATTCTTTGGTAGACGGTAAGAGAAGTTATAAAATATAAGAAGTATATAAGAAGAAAATCTTAATAAATGATAATTATAGGAGGTTGAATTAAAAAAAAACGGTCAAGTACAAGGAGAACTCTCAGTACGAGGGTTCTATACACATTTCGGTATTTGTAAACATTTAAGTGTACAACGTATTTCTATTAATTTTTCTCAACGTAAATGTATTGTAACCTATTATATACTGTATCTTTTACAGGCGTAAAGACATGGTGCATATTAAAAAAAAATATAAAATCTAGGATAATTACTGTAGTTTTTCTATAACCTTCAAGTCAGATTTTACCAACTCGGTTTTTTCATTAGTTTTGGCTGGGGGGTTTCGGAAATAAGGGGGCGGAATGCTATATTTTCACGTATTTTTAGAATTAAATATATAATTTAAAATTGTAAAAAAAATATTTTTGTATTTCGAATAACAAGCCTTTTCAAATGATACACCACATGATACATGAAATGAGAAAAAAAAAATTTTTTAATACTTTTATTTGCGTCTTATTTAATTGCTATGAGAATATTTTTAAAAATTAGTCGTTTAAACGTGCAAAATATGTGAGTTCAATAAGATGTACAGATATTACTATGCCAACTTTCTATTATCTAACGCCCATATGCACTACACATGGTCCAGACTATCAGTCAGCCTAACTGACAGTTAAAAACGTATTTCTGTTTCTCATTAACTATGAGTCGAGCTACAGATGGTCACGACTGTCAGTTAAACGTTACTGACAGTTGAAAACGTATTTCTGTTTCTCATTAATGACAGTCGAGTCTGAACCATAGACAACTTTACCGTTCGTGCTCTATTGCACGGTTCAATCGCTAAAATATCCAAACAAAATAAGTTTTTAACTGTCAGTAAATTCGACTAAGAATCCTGACCGTGTGTGGTTCATACGGGCATAAGTCGCATGGTTTCTGAGGAAGTCGGTTTTGAATACAGGAAAATGTATATATTGCCTACAATATCTTTAGTACTTTAAGGTAAAGACATGGGAATTATTTCCAAAAACTATGACATCTCCAGTTTTCCTACAACCTTGCGGTCACTTCTAAAAACCCATATTTTTCCATAATTTTAGGTTGAGTAATTTAGGAAATAAGGACGTAGGATGAGTACATTTTTTTAAATTTTTCGTATGTATCTGAGTATATACTACTTAAAATTGGGAAAAAACTATTTTTGAGACCCATATAACTAGCCCTTTTGAAAAGTACCCCGCACTATACACGGTGTCCGGGAATAAGTGTCGGACAAAGAAAGAGGTTATTCGTTGACTGAAAATGGTGTATCGACGTTAAAATAAAATTTAAAATATGACTATTTTTTCAGATAATTGAAAATAATATTCGTAATTATTTGTCAACTTTTTCGTATACACGATACTTGCTCACATCATCGCCGCTCAGAGGTATAACCCGCGAACAGCTACAAAGAGCCCGGGTAAATACCGTGCTCCAGGCAAGTATTGGGTGTGTTGAAAAGAGTTATGTGTAATATTTTCTTTTTGCACCAATTCGAAAAAGGGCATATTTTATGTTTTATTTCAACGCCAATTTATACCTTTATAGCCAACGAATAGCGTCTTTATTTGTCCGATACTTATTCTGGAACACCGCGTACATGGACTTTATTTTTTTTGAAGAACTTAATTTGGAAATACTAATTTCCAAATGAATATTTTTAAATTTATATTTAACCCTCATATACGCAGTAGCTACAATACGTGTGGGTTATTATATTCCATTACTGTGCTCAAACTACGTCGTGCAGTTCCTAGGAAAAACGGCTGTGACATACAGACGGACACACAGACACTTGAATGATCTTATAAGGGTTCATTTTATCCTTTTGACGTACGGGACCCTAAAGACGGAACGGTACGGAACCCTAAGATACGGAACCCTATTTTGCTTAATTTTGTCAATTAAGAACTCCATATTGAAGCATTTACGTACGAAATCAAATATATATATATATATATATATATATATATATATACACACATACAAAAATTTAGCGTTGTTAGATCTAATATGCAGAAAATCTGGATTTACGACTAAAAAAATCGCTACAAAGGTCTAGAAAATAGAGTTCATGATAAAACAGAGTTTTCAATCATTGAACGAAAATAAATATTCATTTGTGTTTTATAATTATATTACGATTATACTAGATATAATCGTACTTGTTTATACTACAGTCGTACTCAATACTCGTCAGTACTTAAGTACTAATCTATGAGGTAAGTACTTAAATACTGTAACATACTCAATAATTAAACAAGATTATAAAATATCAGTATAATTTTAACAGGTAGTCGTATAATTTCAATACTAGAATAAACTTAGAACCATTAACTACCACTTAGAACCATTACCTTAGAACCATTAAACATTAACCAATTTTTGGTTTCTTCCCATCTAATTCTTGGTCATAATCTTTGCTAATAGCCCACCTGAAGATAAAGAACTTAAAGAAAGTAGAAATAATACTACATCACGTAGTTTCATTTAACTGTGCTTAGTGATATTATTTAGGAGTATCTACTTGTTATGTAATCTACTTGTTATATTACAATACTTTCAGTCTTCTCGCTGTAAATTTTTGCTTTTTATATGAAAAAAAGGTCGAGTTGCCGCGGCCATCGCGTTCAGAGACTCACTCCGGGGCTTCGTGCGCTTGACTCGCCATTCGTTGCCGTATTTAATAAACATAAATTTTTAATGGACAGTACATCCCTAAAACACCTTGTGATTTCCGACAATGCTACTAAAGCCGTAGAAGATATGAAGCTGTGACACACGGTCGGACGTAACTTTATTTTAAGGGTATCTTGTTTCTAAATTCTATGTCTAAAAATTACAAGGATAACCACAACTCGCGTTTAAAAAAAGTTCTGGAACATTTCTGCGACATTGTTACAAAAGTGGTGAAATTTCTGAAAGGCTTGACAGTCACTGGCAAGGTGGAAAAAAATACGAAGTTGTACCTTGATACGTTTTTCTGACCAGATTTACCCCATTGTCGCTATCATCATACACAATGCCATGAAAACCTTAAAAAATATAAACCGCTGACATAACATCGTCGGATCTGTACAGGTCACGGCTGAGTTGCCAGAAAAAGTGACATAAATACAGGATTTCATAATTCAGTATGGGACAAAAGTGAAATGATTTTTTTTAGTTCAGACGGTATTTGTTGTGTTACATGATGTAATTTATATTATAATGTTTCTTTTAGTTTCATGAATATTGTTTTTATTTCGGATTGGGACGGGCGACGAGTAGAAGATGGTGCTAAATCACAACACTAGCTTCGTTTGCTCATTATTAACAAATGGACCCTATTAGCTTAATCTTTACATGTACTGTTTTGTGGACTATACATTCCAGAAATACGGAACAGTCGTTGCCCCGACAGGATACTTAAAATATGGTCAAAAATACAAGTGTTCCGGGAAATATGGGACTTCTGGCAACGCTAATCATAACCCTGGTCATTAAGGAATACGAGTGGAAGAGAAAGATTGAAATAAATGATGTCATAGAGATAGTGTGGATAAAGGAATTCAGACGCATCATTATTGCTGTTTACCTTTCTTATCTAGCTGAAAGAAAGCGCTAGAAAAAATCCTCTTTTTTGTTTATACTTTACTCGTGCATATAAATAATATGGAACCGAAAGACCTAAAACGAGTATTGTGCGTAAAATAGAGACGTGCGTCTATCCAAGGTAAGGGCTGCAAAGAGTAAAGGTTTCATAAACCGTTCATCCGAAGAATTATTAATTATTAGGACATCGTACAGAATTCAGTAAAAACTGAATATTTGTGGTGTTATTCTGGTGTGTTGCCATCCGATTACATGGTACAGTCTTCTAAAATCTGGACAGTTTAACATAAGAACTTGAAATTTTGGAAAATTGTCGTATTGGACCGAAATCGTTTTGAAATAAAATAAATAAAAGAATTAGTTTCTTTAGTAAATTTAGAACGATTAATCACGTGTTATCGAAAAAAAAGTTTCAAATATAAAAATAAAGTTTCAATATTAATTTAGCGCACTTTTTTTATTTAAAAAAGTAAAAAAATTCAATATACTTTTTTCATCCCTCATTGCCGAAAATAATACTTGGAAAAATTGAAAAAAAAAATTTATCTTAAATGGAAATTTCAACTAAAGTATCAATACTGCTGAATATCAGTATCTGGGGGTTTGAAGGTTGCAAATTATAATATTTTTATCAACATATGGGAATTCAAAATGGGCCAGTTGAATTTAGTGATTTATGCCATATTTTGAACTTAACATCGTATTATTAAGGTGTTTTTTTATGTGTAATAAGATTATTACTATTATATCAGTTTTACTGGTACGAAACACTCAGCGCATGTTCCAACCTTTACTTAACCGAATTTTAGTTAACTTAATAAAAAACATGT
This sequence comes from Druceiella hillmani, assembly GCA_039881145.1. Classification (NCBI taxonomy): domain Eukaryota; kingdom Metazoa; phylum Arthropoda; class Insecta; order Lepidoptera; family Hepialidae; genus Druceiella; species Druceiella hillmani. The sequence continues at coordinate 1,519,329 of JAYKKI010000089.1, read as the reverse complement.
AAAACTATTCATTAGTTTAAAAACCATACAATAACTATGAAAACAATTACTGAAAAGTTATTTTTATTAAGAAGAATTTGTAGCCACGCAAATACTAGTAATCGAGTCCAATTCTTAACCGATTTATAAGGTCCTGTAGCCGAATGGCGATCACGGAAGCGGAACCCTTACAATTTTAATGTCATGTCTGTTTGTTCGTATGTCATAGCATCGTAAGTCTTTTAATTAAGGTCCGACCGTAGTTAAATTTTACTAGAACACATCCACTAATTACTACATAGAAAAGTTTAAAATAACAGTTTTTATTCTTTATTGATCTACCCCTACGTCAAACTTAGGGATGTCTTTTTTTTCGTGAATCCCAGTGAACAGGTGTCATAGGAAAGGTCTTGCGAAATACAATCGGGTATGTCATTTGCATTCTTTTGTTACTGTTTTTTTATGACTAATAGCTGGAGGACGATGGAGGAGGTCATTAGGTACTTAAAAGTGGGAACCCGAAAATCATCAACTTAAAGTAAAATAGATTAATTTACGTCAAGTTGAAGGGATAATGATGATTGTACTTAGTTTTTAAATTTATTTAACATAGTTTAATTGAAATAATGACATTATAATGGCTGAAGATCCGTGATCGACGCCAACTTCACATACTTACACTTCTTTTTAATCTGTTAAAAAATCCTCAGAGCCCAAGTTGCCTTATTGGCAAATTTAACAATTTGTCTGCTTTTGGCACTCACCCTACTTATTCCTAAACATAACTCTGGCACATACGAAAAATCCTTCACTGTCCAAGCAGCAAAAATTTGGACCTGGATCCTGACATCAGGAGAATCACGTCCCTAAATATTTGAAAATATAGATCGAGTGAAAAGGTCCTACTTCCCCTGAAACCTTTGCCTTTGTGCCCTTTTTCATTCCTGTCTTTCCCATCCCAAATAATGTCAATAGTTTGTATTACTTATACTTTTGTATTTTTTTTGTCTAATGTATTATAAAGAATTTTCGTTGTAAAATCTCTTACGGTCTACCGACTAAATTTCAACACCAATTGTCTTGGGTGACTGGAAGGGATTGCTCATGTAGCAATAAGTCCGCCATATGTATTATGAATAAAAGGTGATAAATATATATGATAAAAAATAAATTATTCATATAAAGGGTGCCACTCCAATCTGTATAGTGCTACACGGGTAAATTGCATTACACCTATTTTTTTTAAAATCATTTTGAAAATTGTCATAAGTCATTAACATGCAAATGCATCAACAATTTTGAAATATCAACAAAAAAGGGGTGTGATTTAAAAAAAAATAGGTGTATTGCAATCTACCCACGATGCCCTATTCTTGACCGATTGAGGTCATATTCACATAATATATATTTATGTAATCTATGATACATATATAATATATGTGTTATAGATATGACAGGATTGATGGGGGTACTGTAGTCAAATTATTAACAAGTTCTTTATTTATTGACCAAAAACTTATATGTCAGTTTAGTGCCAAAAAAGAAAATCACAAAATCTGGACCCGATAGGTGGCGCTACGTTTCAAAGGGCAGAACAACATCTGCCGGGCTAACTAAATTATATTCTAATATTAATATGTTGAATATATAAAAAACGTGAAGTTTTATATTATTTCATATTCAATTTACATGCTTGTAAGACCTAAAATTATATAATATTATGGGAATGAATGGATTATTATTTTTTTCTGTTATGGTGCCCCCTTCAAGAGATATGGGTTTCCGCGGACTAATTAGTATAAATATACGTTTTAATGTATTATATTCTAATATTAATATGTTGAATATATAAAAAATTTGTGAAGTTTTATGTTATTTCATATTCAATTTACATGCTTTTATGACCTTAAATTATATAATATTATGGGAATGAATGGATTATTATTTTTTTCTGTTATGGTGTCCCCTTCTAGAGATATGGGTTTCCACAGACTAATTAGTATAAATATACGTTTTAATGTATTATATTCTAATAATAATATGTTGAATATATAAAAAATGTGAAGTTTTATATTATTTCATATTCAATTTACATGCTTGTAAGACCTAAAATTATATAATATTATGGGAATGAATGGATTATTTTTTTTTTCTGTTATGGTGTCCCCTTCAAGAGATATGGGTTTCCGCGGACTAATTAGTATACGTTTTAATGTATTATATTCTAATAATACTATGTTGAATATATAAAAAATGTGAAGTTTTATATTATTTCATATTCAATTTACATGCTTGTAAGACCTAAAATTATATAATATTATGGGAATGAATGGATTATTTTTTTTTCTGTTATGGTGTCCCCTTCAAGAGATATGGGTTTCCGCGGACTAATTAGTATACGTTTTAATGTATTATATTCTAATAATACTATGTTGAATATATAAAAAATGTGAAGTTTTATATTATTTCATATTCAATTTACATGCTTGTAAGACCTAAAATTATATAATATTATGGGAATGAATGGATTATTTTTTTTTTCTGTTATGGTGTCCCCTTCAAGAGATATGGGTTTCCGCGGACTAATTAGTATACGTTTTAATGTATTATATTCTAATAATACTATGTTGAATATATAAAAAATGTGAAGTTTTATATTATTTCATATTCAATTTACATGCTTGTAAGACCTAAAATTATATAATATTATGGGAATGAATGGATTATTTTTTTTTCTGTTATGGTGTCCCCTTCAAGAGATATGGGTTTCCGCGGACTAATTAGTATACGTTTTAATGTATTATATTCTAATAATACTATGTTGAATATATAAAAAATGTGAAGTTTTATATTATTTCATATTCAATTTACATGCTTGTAAGACCTAAAATTATATAATATTATGGGAATGAATGGATTATTTTTTTTTCTGTTATGGTGTCCCCTTCAAGAGATATGGGTTTCCGCGGACTAATTAGTATACGTTTTAATGTATTATATTCTAATAATACTATGTTGAATATATAAAAAATGTGAAGTTTTATATTATTTCATATTCAATTTACATGCTTGTAAGACCTAAAATTATATAATATTATGGGAATGAATGAATTATTTTTTTTTTCTGTTGTGGTATCCCCTTCAAGAGATATGGGTTTCCGCGGACTAATTAGTATAAATATACGTTTTAATGTATTATATTCTAATAATAATATGTTGAATATATAAAAAATGTGAAGATTTATATTATGATACATTAAATTTGCATGCTTTAAATCCTAAAATGGTATTATGGGAATGAATAGATTATTATTTTTTCCGGTTACGGTGTTCCCTTCAAGAGATATGAGTTTCCAAAATGTCAAAATGTGGTAACTTGATTTAATAAATTAAACGAGACAAAAAATCAAGTTGCTTTTCTTACGCCTGTGAAAGATAATATTGGGCAAAGTAGCGAAAAATAATACGAGTAATAGTTAAATAAAAAGCCTATGTATCCTTAACTATTTCAATTGTTATATGTACCTAAGTTAGTATGGAGCCCTCGTAATGTGAATTCTGTTCATATTTAACAGGTTTATTTGACATTACGTCTAAAAGTCCGTCGGCCACGCGTGTGGCGTTTGCCTCCGCCCATGCGCTGCTGCATCGAATCGAAGAGTTCACGCCTATTAATTGGACGCGAAGCGAGCTTGACGTCGTTCAATGCGCCTCTCGCATCCATCGACTGCGCATGACATAAAAACAAGGATGTCAGCATTTTTTACACGAACAAAAAATACGTGATTTTTTTGACAGGTCATCGCCATTGTAGAGGCAGTGGATTTGCGTCAGAAACGTGAAACCGGTACTGAAAAGGGGCTCGCAAACGTACCTCTATCGACCTCTCTTTGTATGTGACGAGCGCTTCGATACACCAAAATTTGACTAATTTCAATATTAGATCGACAAAATGAGTTCTGCCTGAATCTGTAACGTGAATCCTCACTTCCAGCTCATATTTTATATACATTAAGCCAAAAATTGGTTAAAACCAATTCCTGTTTGGGAACAAGTCGATATCCCTAAACAGACTTTGGATTAGAATTTTCAAAGGAAATGGAGATGGGCCCTCCACAGCAGATATGGCTATGAACTGTGATGGCGGAACTGAAGAGCATCAGAGAGGGAAGCAACTCGTGGTCTACAGAACCGATCAGCGTGGCAAAGCACTGTAGATGCCATTTGCCCCATTAAGAGGATGTTTGGATATGGCCTATCCATAGTTTTGATATATTATGCTTCGACACGGAATGCCTTCATAGGGCCTGCACACCTTCCGATAATGTGCATGGGTCGCCAGGTTCTTCGATTCCGGGAGTTATCAAGTTTCTGTAGACGGAATATCAACGTAAGCTGAAGATCCGTTTCTTTTAAACCTTGGAGCTATACTTGACTTGGAGCTGTATTAGTGCTTCCTATTTTCACGTTATTTTAAAAATGTATGTCAAGAATGGAGATTACAGTATAACTGTTCATGAGAAGTGTACCATAATGACCAAGAAAACTGAACCTCATTCGTTAATACAGAGAGGCGAGCATCAGTGAAGTCATTATCTCTCTGTGCTACTTGTTCCTATTTTATCTACAATGACCTTCCATGGGATAACTCTACCAAACATGGGAAAGTTTGAATTGTTGCAATTTAAGCAAAGATTTTATATAGAAAATATAAATAAAAGTTTTTCGCGATTTTCATCACCGAGATCCAAAAGTTGCCTACAGCAGTCAAAGCTGTTCCTCTTATGTGACTTTTGCTATGTTTAGATTATAGTAACCAATCGTGTAGTGAATTTTGCTATGTTTAGATTATAGTAACCCATCTTGTAGTGACTTTTGCTATGTTTAGACTATAGTAACCCATCTTGTAGTGACTTTTGCTATGTTTAGACTATAGTAACCCATTTTGTAGTGACTTTTGCTATGTTTAGATTATAGTAACCCATCTTGTAGTGACTTTTGCTATGTTTAGATTATAGTGACCCATCTTGTAGTGACTTTTGCTGTTTAGATTATAGTAACCCATTTTGTAGTTACTTTTCCTATGTTTAGACTATAGTTGATACTGTTCTGTAATTGTTATAAAAAGATAGGTTTATTTTGCTATTTTGTCCATGTTTACTCGAGGACCTTTCTATGTAATTTTCTTGACTGGCGTCATTTCCTTTAGTATCAACTTCGAGCGAATTATTCGCAACGAGATCATCATCGACGCCCCATTTAAATTTACTTGACCACGTTGGAGTAATGAATAGTCAGAAGGCTAGTTCCTGTTGTTATTCAGTCTACAAAACTTGACAATTCCCGAAATCGAAGAAGCTGACGACTCATACATATAGTTGGAAGGTCTGTAGGCTATATGAAGGCCATTTCATGTTATGAGGTGTCGAAACTATGGATAGGCCATGTCCAACGAATCTTACTTTTCATGTCCTATGTCTCCTTGATGGGGCAAAGAGACATAAAAAGGGCCACGCTAATCGGTTCTGTACATCACGAGTCGCTTCACTCTTTGACGCTCTTCAGTTCCATCAGCAAGATCCATAGCCAGGTTTGCTGAAGACGGCTGCAGCACGCTTGTTTTTCCCTTGAGGGTTTCACATTAAAGCCTGGTTGGGGATGTGAACTTTATAAGGATAAAAAAGCCAGTGGCAAACGGACAGACGGAACTATTCTGTGTTTTGTTTTTAGGGTTCCGTAGCCGAATGGCAAAATGTGAACTCTTATAATTTCGTTACGTTTGTCTGTAGGTCCGTTGGTAACAGCATCGTAACTCTTTCAATTTAAGCCCGATGGTGATGAAATTTTACAGGAAGACGTAGTTGAGTTACGTGAATACATAGTAAGGAAAAATGTTTTTTAATTTTTTTAACCACTTCCCAATAGACAGATTTTAGGGATGAAATTTGTTTTGTCGCGGATTCCGGGAATATTGGGGATTTGTTTTGTCGCGGATTGTTGGAAATATTGGGGATTGTTGGATGTCGTTCGAAATATTTCTTTTAAATGAATTCGAAAATGTCAAATGGTATTTTTTGTGGGTTCCGCTCCGCTTCCAATTCTATAATTACTTTTGGCCAAAATTAAGGGAAAATCATAGTAATTGCATTTACTAAACACTAATGGAAATTTTAATGGTGTATATACGATCCAGTTATTGTGCGTAGTATTCTACAGAAATTTCACAATAGGCCATTACGGAGGTAATTTGTCGCAAGTAACTTGCTCAATTTATCTGGTTTGTGCCTCGTTTTACCACGTTTTACCACCTAATTATCTCTAAGCTACGGAATCCTAAATTAATACGTGCACGTCACCAGTTGCCAGTTTTTTTTTGAAGTGAAACTTCTATAGCGACATTTGAGTCATTCTGTCACGTTAAAATTGTGTAACACCTGAGAAAAGAAACGCCGAACGCATCCGACCGGCGGCGGAACTGGCCGAGCGTTAACAACATGGCGGCCGAGAATGTCAAAAAGGTTTATTCAAACGTTAATCTGTCGGATGAATTTGCTGGTCGCCACCGATTTTTGACGTAGAATATAATGTAAAAATTATAAGCGAGTGTCATATTAGCATTTACGCATTAGTGAAAATGAGTAAACATTTATTAAATATATGATAAATTTGTGAAAATATAGTTTTAATCAGAATAATAAGAAAAGAATGGACATATTTCTGGGTATTTAATAATTATTTTAAATTATTAACTAACACGAACCGTTAAAGAAGTTTCACTTCATCCATTACTTATGTGGGTACTTTTATTTTCAATCTTGGCACCGAAACCTAAAATCGGAAACGATACTCAAATATTTGTTCATACATTTCGAAGTTTTTATTGAATCTAGTACGACTAAAATATTATGGCGGTTGCTGCACATTCTTTCCGAATGTTTTCGTTTGAATTCGCAGCAGAAAACATTACGACGCGAACTCTATTACCTCTTCGCTTCCACCGCAATCAGTTGGCGGTTCATTCTACTGAAATACAAATGATTCACATCGGTCCGCACTTGCCGGCGCGAGAACTCCATAACTCCATTATCAACAATGACGGTCACTTTTATCGGAAAGCGATTCACGGTGCGATCGCACGAGAGCGAAATGGTGGGGATTTAAACTGAAGACGGTCCATATGTGGGTAATTATTTTGCTTTCACCGTCAGTATTTTTTCACGTCACAAATTACGGGAATGTGAGTGACTGAGCGGACAATATTGAGTAATTATTCTCTTTAGTATTTGACTTACAGACAATAAAGTTATCCGAAATTGCTGTATTGCGTGGTTAACTTTCTTTGATAATATTGCTAATGGTGGCCATACACGTTACGGTCTACCGGAGAGGTTTACCTGTGCAAGTTTGCCTGCGTAGGTAGAACGGAGCGTGTATTGGAATAGACCTGCGCAAGCCGTCGGCGCAAGATCATGTTTTGAGTGACACCATACGGTGTCAAAAAATCAATTTTGACACCACTTTGTTCGCTTCTTTTTCACTTTTTATGTATCATTATTTTTCAAGATTAACTCAAGGCCTGTCAAATGGCCGATGCCAGTGCGTCGTCGTGTCCAATCGATGTTATAGCAAAACGAACTGAAGAAATGAAAGAAAGATCTTTCTGTCATACCTGACCGTTCCATATACGCTACGACGTGCGGTCGATCTGCGCGGATACACCTGCACAGGTAAATCTCGCCGGTAGACCGTAGCGTGTATGGCTTACATAAGGGTCACGTTCTCAGTAATTTTTTTAAAAAATTAAAATTAATACCTCCAACACTGTTGATGTTGTGACAAAAATTATAAGGAACTTTTTTGTGGAGCATTAAATTCAAAAACTATTCTTTGTCATGTTTGACACACTGTATTTCGTAAATTGCGCTTTTTTATGTTGGCGTCTCTGAGAAATTGTAGGTAATGCGTTGGTCTACGAGATTTTCATTTGTAAAAATAAAAAAAAAACAATTTCCACCAATCTTGACGCTGTGTAAGTTGCAAGCTTAATTTTTTGGCTTAAATGGCGCATTTATCATAACCACTCAGACTGTGCTAATTAGTCAGAACCAAATTCTTAACAATATTGTCAGCTAAAAATTACCACGCATAAAATACAATTTTACTAGAGTGGACTATTATCCGAATTTAAAACCAAATTAAATAAACTATTCGTGTTTTGTCAGTTGGAATATATAGAGTTTCTAAACACAGGTAAATGAGAGAAAAAACCGTCAGAGAGAACCGTCAACCATAAAGCCATTCATAAAATAATGTCAATATTTGTAAATAGTTTATTATATAAATAAAAATTTGTAAATAGTTTATATAAATACTATTTACCCTTAAATATTTACAACGTAACTTAGTGTGAATGGAGCCACCATGGTGCGAGTTTTACTCATATCTAACAGGTTAAATATGATCAAAGTATATGTATTTTTTCCTGCTCCTTTTTTCCTTGCCTGAAGGCTGATTGGTCCATTATTCGGAATAATAAAAAGAAAGAAAAAAATATGTCAAGCACGAGTAGAACTCGTACTACGAGGATTTCGTAAACAGCTTTATATTAAACTATTTACAAATTTTATTTTATCACAACGTATATATATATATATCTCTTCATATTTTTAACAGGCGTTAAAACATCGTGTACATTTCAAAAGTTATGTCTTATATCTAAGATAAACGCTATAGTTTTCCTGCAATATTTGTGTAGGCTTCTAAAAGCCATTTTGGAAAAGTTGATAATTTGATTCCTCTCCATCTAAAATTTTCATATAAATACGTTTAAGTGTTAGCTGTTGATATATGTGCGCGTTTAATACGTTTTATTACCGTGTCAAATTTCAAGTATCTACGTCCGACGGGTTCCGAGAAAACCGGCTGTGATATACAGACAGGTCGCGAGTGACCCGTTTTTCCTTTTGATGTATATGCTTCAACAATAATAAAAATATATTTTGGTATATTTTTATTATTGTTGAAGTTACTTTATGATAAAAATTTTATATTTTCAAACTTGGAACTTTGAAGGCGATTATGACAGAAATGGTTGGGTTGTTTAAATTTACCAATAACGTTTTACGTTTAGAAAAATTCAAGAAATCAGTTCTGTGAAGAAATACACGGTTTAAACTTGGAACTTTGAAGGCGCTTATGACAGAAATGGTTGGGTTGTTTAAATTTACCAATAACGTTTTACGTTTAGAAAAATTCATGAAATCAGTTCTGTGAAGAAATACACGGTTTAAACTTGGAACTTTGAAGGCGCTTGTGATAGAAATGGTTGGGTTGTTTAAATTTACCAATAACGTTTTACGTTTAGAATAATTCTCTGAAGAAATACACGTACATAACTACGTAAAGCGTAAAGAAATGATAAAATATAATTGGTTCTTTGCACAGTCCAATGAAAAATGAGCCTTCAAAACTGACGAGAACGTGACTTGGCTCATGATATATATGATAGAACTTACACTAGCGTTTAGTGCGGATAGTACTCGCATTATTAGGGTTTTGTCCATACTTAAAAGTTTAAAAACATAAATATGCCCGACATGAGTGCGAAGGGGATAGCATTGCTGTAAAGAAAACCTGATTATTCCCCATAGATAATGGCGAGATCATCCTAAAACGACTGAATTCAGCCTGATCTTGTCACACCTGTTCTATGGCAACAAATAAATATTGCTATCACATCTCAACAATTCAAAACAAATGAAAAGTTAATGTCGTAAAAAATTAAAATGAATTATTATTTTCATGTATCTCTTTTAGGGCACTGACGGACGGACATATATGCTTTTTGATATAATGTCATTGAGTACATTGCAATTCAACGTTTAAACTAGTGATTTCGGCTCTCGGTGATAGCGACTCGACGGGGGTCTACGTTGGTGTGAAAAAAAAGTTTGGGTTTGGGAATAAGGCAGAAATGTAGCAGCAGGGGGTCCATCGTTACCAGTGAAATTTTGAAAGTGGTCTAAAAAGAAAAAAAGTTTTGGAACCTCTGATTTAAACAATGAGTAAATAAATAGATCGATAAAACTGTAATTTGAACAACCATTACTTTATAAATATTTAAAATGAACAAGTCAAGTATGAGAAAAGAACAAAAGTACATGTTTTTTTAAACAATAATATTTGTACTAATATTTAGTACAAATATTAACCTTAATTTTCTCTATGTAAATATATTGCAAGATATATGTTTCCCAAGCGTAAATTTTCATCGATGTAGAGGTATTTCAAAATGAGACTAGCTGTGTGCTAAGACCCGCTCAAGACAGGGTGCGAGTTAACCAAACCGAAAAAAATTATTGATTACAATCGTCTTAGTTTGAATTCAATAATGCAAATGAACTGTTTTGCCAATTTGACTAAGTATTTTAATAACACGGCTATCGTTAGGAAAAGCCTCAAAAGACTTTATTCGTAAGTACGTGAAAATAATAACTAATTATAGTTTTTTACAATATTAAATGTTTATTTGTTTCGAATTGTTTTGAAGGCAAGACTGACATAAAAATAGTGAGATAGCAATATTTAATTGTTGTCACGTTTGCTGACAAAGCGCAAGTGCGACAAGACCAGACTGAATTCTGTCGTTTTTACATGATTTCGCCATTATGTATGTGGAATAATCCGGTTAGTTAAGCAGCAATGCTATCCCCTTCGCACCCATGTCGAGTATGTATCTGTTTAAACTTTTAAGTATGGAAAAAATACTAGTGGTGGGTGTTCTACTCGCACTCAACAGTATCGTTATTAAATTAGTATTATTATTTATCAGTATCTTTATCGTTTATATATATGAGTATATATATATATATATATATATATAATATACACACACACACATTATATCATAAGCAAAACCACATTATCGGAAATTTTGAAGACTCACTTTTGATTGGATTGAAGTGTTACGGAGCACATAAAATAGTAAATATACAAACCAAACAACTAATTAAAATTTACCACTACCATTCCGATTTACATAGTTTGTATGTATATTTATTGATAAGGAGTTAACAGAAATAATTTTATTTAAAGTTCCAAAAAAATGTTAGATTGAGAATTTTTTTCAGATTTATCAAATCCGTGGTCAAAAATTGGAAGATTTAATAACGTTATTTTGAAGTAAAATATCCCGCAAAACGGCTTAAAAAAATTCGTGAAGAGAACCTTCATTTCCTGTAAAAAGACTTATGCAATGGTATTTTCAAAGATACTTTAAAATAAATAATATCTTGTCACATATACTTGAGAGGTGTGCGATATCAGTCGTTTTCGTACTACGTAATTCTGTTACGAGTATATAAAAATAATAGGTATGTACTCGTATACCTGTTACAAAATATTAAATCATGCGTGGTACGCATACTTTCTTGTCGGGTGTTCTATTGGGAGCATGCAACGTAAACACTTGTCATAAAGTATTCAATATTTTTTTTTGTTTATTACATATAAGATTGTTTTCCTATTTTAGTCTTTCATTGACTAGAATTAAACTAAAAAAAATATATAAATAAAATCGAATAGTTATGGTTCTGTTCTTATAAAACCTTTAGTCACGGGGCTTCTTTTCTTATAAAATCTTTAGTCCCGTGACTAATAGCTTCAGAGACTATAAATGAACATTTCGCGAACATAGCACGAAGTCGATATGCAATGCAGTTTAGACAGACTAGATAATACCTACTATGAAGCAAGCAAAAAGTACAAGTATATGGGATACTAGTTCGTCCAAGAATATATATTATGTAAGGAATATGGGCATATTATATGGAACGTTTTTGTTTCATTCTTTCCTAAGAATGATTTATACGATGAACGAGATAGCTTGCGTACGCCCGTAATCACTTTGTTTCTTTTGTTCTTATAGTAGTTGATATATTACAAACAGAGAAAGAAAGCGTGTATTTTGTAACAGTATCTGCGGAATGTCATATGCTACTGCTTCCGTTTCACGCAATTACGCCTAATATACTTGCAAAATTTTATTCCAATAAATTTAAAAATGTAGAAAGTATGATGATGTGATAGGTAGATGGTTGGACAAGATGACATTATAAGGGCTCCTTTAAAAGGGAAACTGCAGAGGGCGAAATCCGTATTGCAATGTTTATTAAGAACCTCAAATATTCGTAGTTATCTCAATCGATACAGTGACTAACAAAACTATGTCCTGAATAAACGAGACCACATATCTTCGGAATACGCAAGATAATCCCGATGAGGGGAAGTCGACAGTAAGGCGCCACGCACCGAGATTGCCTTCTAAATTCTCGACTCAATGCAGAAGTTCCGGTGCGTCGCGCGCTCTGAATGGGGGCATTGGCTGTAACGGGAGCGAGCGGCCTTCGCGCTACGCTCCGCTGGACGCGTCTGCCGACTGCGATTATCACGTTGCATTCCTGGCTGTCCTTTAAACGCCGTCTTACGATATTATACGTACGTACGGGGCAGAATGAAGGCCGAATAGGAATTTGTTCCATGGAGTCTGAGCAATAAATTGAAAATGATGTCAAAATAATTTTCAGGTGTGAAGTGTTATAAATTGGCCAAATGTGATACATTCCTAATTAATTTGGAGTAAAAGAGATAGACGCCCATCTTAAATAGATTTTGGTTTTGACAAAGAAAAAATATATAAATGATAATATTATAATTGCTCAGTTTAATCCCCACTCAAATAAATATTGATGCGAAAACGTCTGATGGCGCGTTTGGATAGGTGTTAAAACGTTTCGGTGAGACGTCGCGACGTGCCACTTGGCCTGCTTCGCGTCTTGTCAGCTAATAGCATTGTAAAATATATAAAATAAAAATATTTTTTCAGTAGATTGTTAAGATATATTTTTGTGATAAATTATTTCATAAAAATAAAATAACAAAATAAAATTAATCTACTATCTGAATATTTGTTTTTTTCGTTTTCAATTCGTTCAAATAAAAATATATTAATACAATAACATAAAAAAATTAGATGTTTCACATCCGTCAGGCATCCCATGACGGCTCACAATTTTTTTATATCGATCAATCAACTTAAATACGGCTTGATAAGGTCACGATTTTACATTGCTGTCAAAATGTTCGCTTATTGCTTTTTTTAATCAATTAGCCCCCTCAAATTGATTTGATTGACTGATTGTTTCCGCTAAAGTCTTTAAACTGAGAAATGGGAAGAAGTCACTTGCGTCCAGATCCGATTTATTCGTGGCTGGTTTTTTTTCTTATCCATAATCGAATATAGGAATCTGGATTCTACATTGAATGGAACGGCACGTCGTCGCGGATATGAAGGATAGTATTTCTCAATTTTCCACGTAGCTTAGTTAAACTTTAATTGTATCTTTCAGCTGGAAAAAATTGAGTGGTGTTCTGGGATTATATGGACTGATTTTTTCTTTATGGCCAATCAGTAATCTTTCGTCGCAGTCTCCAAAAATGATGGTCATCAATTTTGCAACAGATGGTGTCACCTTAAAATGTTTAAAATGAGCTGTCCCTTTCAGGTATTATGGCATCCACTCCGCTTTATGCATCATCGTACTCTGATAAAAACGAAGCTATAACAAAACTAAAACCCGACTACTTCGAAAAAAACTGAAATATATGAAAAACACGTTAGGTAACCATAATTTCTTTGAAAGATAATCGTCACTGAATTGTGAAGTTGTAGGTGGCTTTCAGGTTTGACACATGTTCTTACTGGATAAAATATTGTTATCTTAAAACTGAACGCCGCTTACAGTATCCCAATTCAGTGATGATTACCTTTCAGTGAAATTATTATTACCTTACAATTCAATGACGATTATCTTTCAATGAAATTATGATTACCTTACGATTCAGCAACAATTACCTTTCAGTGAAATTATGATTACCTAACAATTCAGTGACGATTACCTTTCAGTGAAATTATGATTACCTCACAATTCAGTAACGATTACTTTTCAGTGAAATTATGATTACCTCACAATTCAATGACGATTACCTTTCAGTGAAATTATGATTACCTCACAATTCAGTAACGATTACCTTTCAGGTGAAATTATGATTACCTCAGAATTCAAAGACGATTACCTTTCAGTGAAATTGTGATTACCTAATTTGTTTTTTCTACTTTTCAATTTTTTTGATGTAGTCGTGTTTTAGTTTTTTATAGCTACGTTTTTATTTTACCCTTTTTGGTAACTTACTTTCATAAACATAGTTCGAAACTGGGTGCACGTAGAACTTCGACATTTTATTATTTGTGCCAAACTTGGCTATCTTTCAATTTTATGAAAAAAGTGGTTGAAGAAACCTCATAATTATTTTTAAAGGCCTATCGAATGACCTTTTCGATAAGATACGCGAAAAACCTTCTTCTCTAAAAACCTAGCCTGTGACACTCTTAAATTAAATACAAATCAATTAATACCTCATTTGCTAAAATCGGTTCAGCACTTTTTGGGCCACGACGAACCTCCATATATAGATACATACATACATAGGTCTATTATATTCATTACCTTTCCTTTGCTCTGTCGCAATCGGGTAAGAAATGAATAATTTACATGACATACATAATAAAAGAATGACAATACGCGTTTATTTCTAGGAGCTTGAGTTTCAGCAGTCATTGCGCGGCATAACGGTGCAATGACTGCTGAAACTTTGAGAGAATTTGAGCTAAGAAGTCAATACGCGTTTATTTTAAGAGACCCTTAGTTTAAGCAGCTAATGTGCACTTATGTCTAAGAGAACTTGAGCTTCAGTTAATGTGCATTTATGTCTAAGAGAATTTGAGCTTAAGCAGTTACGCATAAGCAGTCAATGCGTGTTTATTTTAAGAGGTCTCGAGCTTAAACAGTCAATGCACGTACATGTAGAAGAGAAGGAGCTTGAGTTTAGTCGATTAATGCGCGTTTATTTTAAGAGACCTCTAGCTCAAGCAGTCAGTGTGAATCTGTTTAAGAGACCTCGAGCTTAAGCAGTTAATGCGCCTTCATTTCTAAGATAGCTTGAGTTTACGCAAAATCTATGTTGAAGGGCCTTTTGGACTACTATTTAGACCAATGATTTACAAAATGAACCACATAGGTCCTCACGAATCAATTTCGACTTGCTGAATATCCACGTCTGTGAGAAAAAGATATGAAGGTCCACGGTATGTAAGGTTGGAGTCTATATGAGCGGATCCCATTTATGTCAGTCATCATCAACATTCAGGCCTTCAGTAACTGACATAATACACCCTACACAAATTTGTGTGATATAATTAATTGCTCACTTGACATATCGTGATACTGTTTGTATATTTACTTTGTGGTGTGCTATGTTCATGGGCAACATGCCTATGAACATTTAGAAGTTTTCATATCAGCAGCAACCCATCTTACTTACACGCTTCGTGAATAGCAGTCTTAACTTATGTAACCAAAGCTTTGTACGGATTTGTTCTATCTAAGCACTATAAATAAGAGCCTTATAGACGGACACTGAATGTTTTCAACTTGCAATTGTCTACTCCATGAAAACCCAAATCATAACGAGCATCACTGTGTTAACTATGTGTCACGTTTTATATTAATTACTGTAGGAAAATTCAATATTAAGCAGGCAGGAGGCATACAGGAAGAAAAGAAAGTGGTAAGAGGTCTACGAGGCAAAAAAGTTTGGTAAACCCTGCGTTAGACGATCATGAAAAATATTGGATATGATATCAACTGAAAGATTGATTAATTCCGTTTTTCTAGCAAATTAACTTACTCGATCGATACATTTTTCTCGATTCTATTGACATTTTTTTAGTAGTAACTTCAACTCCGTGTTGGTTTCGGGCGGTGGATGTATTCGAAGATCGTTGGCCGCTTTTAAATAACTAGTTTTGAGTGGATTCTCCGTAAACGCCTCCATTTCTTTGTTAACCCTTGTTTTGTCAAAGATTTAACTTTTTGACCGAAATCTCGTTGACTTTTCATCATTTCATCGAATAATCATTGACGTTTCATCGTTGATTTCTGCGATACTAGTGATACAATAATTAGGGCATTATTTATACTCTTGATTTCTGCGATACTAGTGATACAATAATTAGGGCATTATTTATACTCTTGATTTCTGCGATACTAGTGATACAATAATTGGGGCTTTATTTATACTGATGATTTCCGCAATACTAGTGATACAATAATTAGGGCATTATTTATACTGTTGATTTCTGCGATACTGGTGATACAATAATTAGGGCGTTATTTATACTATTGATTTCACCGATACTGGTGACACGATAATTAAGGCATTATTTATACTGTTGATTTCAGCCATACTAGCGACACAATAATTAGGGCATTATTTATACTGTTGATTTCTGCGATACTGGTGATAGAATAATTAGGGCATTATTTATACTGTTGATTTCAGCGACACTAGTGATACAATAATTAGGGCATTATTTATACCGTTGATTTCTGCGGTCTAGTGATACAAAGATTAGGGCATTATTTATACTGTTGATTTCTGCGGTCTAGTGATACGTTCATTAGGGAATTATTTATATTGTTAATGAGAGTCGTCATCGGAAGCAATTAACATACTGACATCGATATATTTATAGATGACCCCTTTTAGAGCAAAACAATTTAGGTGTCTTATTAAAATCTTATTAGGACATAAATTTGGTACTGTAGTATTTGTATGAAGAGATCATCTTTTCATTGATTTTAAACCTGCTTAAGAGAAGCAAACAGGATATTGTGGATGCCTTTATTTCGCTAGATATTGGACTAACCATAAATGAGGGAAAGACAAAATTCATGGTGGTAACAAGTAGATCTTAAACCCTTCCCTCCCACTATAGATAAATTCTTATGTCTTCAAATGTGTTGACCGTTTTACATATCTTGGGACTGTCATTACTAATAGAAACCATATCAAGCGTGAAATCGATAGTAGATTGTATATGGCTAATAGGCTTCAGTCAAAGGAATTTTCTGAAGTCTAAGCTTTTAAAACCGGAAACAAAAATTAATATTTATACTACTCTTTATAGACCATTAATTCTGTATGGCAGTGAATGCTGGCCTTTAACAAAAGCAGATGAAGATAGACTTCTTATTTTGAAAGAAAAATACTTCGTAAAACATTTGGCCTTTTCAAAGAAAATAACAAATGGAGAATTGTGTTTAATCATGAAATTTACAGAAAATTTAAACAACCAAATATTGTCCGAGTCATTAAATCATTTCGTATTAGGTGGCTTGGGCGCATTTTTAGATTTGAAGACAACAACCTGATCAAAGACCTTTGCCAATGTGGAGGGCACCAGAAAAAGAGAGGGACCTCGTACAAGATGGATCGATTATGTCGCGAATTAATTTGAACTTTTAAAAATTCCACGCTGGCGAGCCGTTGTAGCTGACCGGATCCGCTGGAGAAAGCTTGTCGAGACAGCCTTGACCTGTAATAGGTTGTGGTGCTGACCAAGAGAAGTATTTGTATTCAAAAATATATTTTCACACAGCGTAAGAATTTTTCCAACAGCTTGAGGTTTTTATCAAGATCACCCCTTAATATGCAAAGAAACAAATAATTCCCACTCTCGGGAGGGGTTGGAGATAAGAATAATCGTCTCTAATATTTCCCCTTACAAAAGAGATTGCAGATAAACGTAATTCTCTGTCAAGTTGTCACAGCGAAAAATTATGTACCCATTTGTATACAAAACTTGGACTACAATACTTTTCCGCCGCTTTTCAAATATTCATAATCGCTTTTCGGTGCGGCGTCTCAGAGCGGAAATGTCACGTGGGAAACTGGCGGTGAAGGAAAATGTTGGCTCGCCGTAGCGACTGCACACATTGTAACCATACCTTGACAAGGATGAGGTCAAAAGTAGCGTCATGTGTTTCGTATGAATGACGAAATATATATGTATAAATGTTTGGCCTTTTCGTGCTGTGCGTAGTATGCAATTATCGATGTTTGAAGGGTTGGCATCGAAAAAATATCCGCGCCGAAACACCTAACTGTGCAGCACAACTAAATAATTGATATTGACGGATAATTGTATGGTGAGATGCGTCAGTTCCCTAATTACGTCACGGTTTTTTGTGCTGTATATAAAGAGTGTTTCATGAACAAGTTTGAAGTTATACTAATGTTAGAGATATTGACATAAAATAATATCCATAAGGGAATATCACATATGGCACATATGAACATATGACACTAATAGATAATTTTCTAGTTATGTGCGTCAGTCCCCAGACTTTTACGTGCTACGTATATGACGTGAACCTGTTTGAGGTTATGCAAATGTTTGGAGACTCTCGCATGCAGTTATCCGTGCGAAAAGGCCTCATTTTGCACATCTGGACACTTGACATTAATAGATAATTGTCTGATGTGAAGGGTCAGTACCTTGTGCTATCATGTAAGTTTATATTTTTGTGTGACTATTAATCCGTGTAATTTATAGCTGATAATATTTATAAAGGTATCCCTTATTATTAGAAAAAAATCATCAAACCTGAAATGTTTTATTTAAGTCATTGGGACATATATATACCTACCGTTAGAAAGAGAGCGACTTAATTAAAAAAAAACTTTGGTGAAACCGCGTTTAAAAATGTCTGATTCTAAAATTATGAAAAAGTCAAGCAAGCTATACTTACCCGATTATACAACCGATGCGTTAGTGCATCAGTCCCCCGCTTAAATATGAAAAGTAATGCGCTCCGACTATGTGCTTAAAAGACGCCCATCTGCAGCTACCCGCCGCCGACGGCACCAATGCTTATTACCTCGCGTACGCGCGGAGCTGAGTGAGGAGAATTTAGACTGGGTCAAATAAAACATTTTGAAAAACTTCTAAGAACAAATCAACATCGCGAGAAATATTTTTTGTCGTGAAACTTTTTCTCTAAAACCAATAGTTATAAGCAAATAAACAATTAAGTTATTTATAATTTTTTTTTATATCAGTTGTTTATAGTATTAAGTTATTTATAGAATTTTTCAATCCTGATAAATTTGGTTCAATCTATTTATTTATTTATCATCTTTTGTGTACAGTACATATGCCGGACTTATTGCTACATGAGTAATCTCTTCCGGTCAACCATAATAATTGGTATTTAAATTTAGTTGGTAGACCGTAAGAGATTTTACAACGAAAATTCTTTATAGTACATTAGACAAAAAAAAATTTTTAAAAATACAAAAGTGTAAGTAATATATAAAACAAACTATTGACATGATTTGGGATGGATAAGACAGGAAAGGACAAGGGCACAAAGGAAAAGGTTTCAGGAGAGGCAGGACTTTTTCACTTGATGTTTGAAAATATTTAGGGACGTGATTTTACTGATTTTGGACAGTGGATTTTTTGTAAGTGGTAAAGCTATGTTTAGGAATAAGTAGAGTGAGTGAATTTTCAGATCGTAGCTTAAGGTCGTTAGCAAACAAATCTTTAAATTTGCCACTAAGATAATTTGGGCTATAAAGATTTTTTAATATATTAAAAAGAAATGTAAGTATGTGAAGTTGGCATCGATCACGGATTTTCAGCCATTTGTGAAGTGACCAGTTTTCAGATTAAATCTATACCTTGTTCTCAATGTACATAATTTTTTCATATATTTCTTAGCAATTCAGTTGGTGATGAGGGTGGGGGGCTGCATTTTAAAAGCGTTTTTCCCGAAATATGTTTAAACAAATTCATAATGTATTTTACATTATATGTACTATTGAGTTCGTGCTTCAATCAGTTTTCGTTTGACATGCTACACGATAACTTCCAAAGAATTTGTTTTCATTTCCGAATTTACCCCCTAAAATTAACCCCAAAACCAAAATTGAGCTTTTTATATTTAACGTCTACAATTGGGTCATACACTATCTTTGTGTTAAACTTAACATTTTTGCGCCAAATAGTTTCTGAGAAAATCGCCTGTGAAAGACGGGCGGACGAACACCGGAGTGATTCCATTAATATTATTTTTGGTCTTTTAGTAACCTACGCTAAGGTTGTGGGGAAAATATGATGATGGTTCTATATATCATTGCCTTTGAGATATTCACTATAATATATATTTCTCTGCACACCATATTTAATTATATATGGTATTATTGAATTACGCTAAGAAGTCCATCGATAAATAAGTAGTTTCACTTCAAACCCTCGGTGCGTGAGTCTGACTCACACTGAGCCAGTTTTTTATGGAACACAATGGACAGGAAACTCGGCATTCTCTTTGAAATTATTAACATCGTTTGCTCCTTGGGGCACCCAGCAAAAGTAATAACTCCACAATACTTTCGTTTCGCTTCATTGAGTTTAATTTAAAACATTAGACGCAATAAAATTGAAATCAAACAATGGTTAATTGGTCACGTTTTTAGCGACAGTTACAGCAGTACAGCCGTACGGCTACGCTATTTTTATAAAATTAAATAATATTACTCTGGTAATAATAGTTTATAATTTTCTTAATTAAATTGTCATGTATCATGCTCGTTTTATTTGTGCGGGATACTTGACAAAATAACATCTCAATTTTGTCACGAATACGAAATTTTTGGTAATCGCTATTTGTTTTTTATACTTTGCTTTCTTTTTGTCTTTCTTTCACACTTAAATAGCCAAAATTTTACATATAGGTAATATTTATCCTAGATTAGAAGAATGCCTATGTATAGTTACGCTATCATTTACAGGAGCAGAGTAGAGAACATAAACGTTAAATTAATTATGCCCGCGCCCGAAATATGTAATATTTATCCTAGACTAGAAGATTGACATTGTATAGTTACGCTATCATTTACAGGAGTTGAGTAATGAACATATACGCTAAATGAATTATACCCGCGCTCAAAAAATGTATATATAGGTAATATTCATCCTAGTTAAAAGATTGACTATGTACAGTTATGCTACTATTTACAGGAACAGAGTAGAGAACATAAACGGTAAATGAATTATACCCGCGCACGAAATATGTATATATAGGTAATATTCATCCTAGATTAGAAGATTGACAATGTATAGTTATGCTATCATTTGCAGGAACAGAATAGAGAACACAACCGCTTAATGAATTATGCCCGCGCTCAAAAATGTATATATAGGTAATATTCATCTTAGATTAGAAGATTGACAATGTATAGTTATGCTATCATTTGCAGGAACAGAATAGAGAACACAACCGCTTAATGAATTATGCCCGCGCTCAAAAATGTATATATAGGTAATATTCATCTTAGATTAGAAGATTGACAAGGTATAGTTATGCTATCATTTGCAGGAACAGAATAGAGAACACAACCGCTTAATGAATTATGCCCGCGCTCAAAAATGTAGATATAGGTAATATTCATCTTAGATTAGAAGATTGACAATGTATAGTTATGCTATCATTTGCAGGAACAGAATAGAGAACACAACCGCTTAATGAATTATGCCCGCGCTCAAAAATGTATATATAGGTAATATTCATCTTAGCTTAGAAGATTGACAATGTATAGTTATGCTATCATTTGCAGGAACAGAATAGAGAACACAACCGCTTAATGAATTATGCCCGCGCTCAAAAATTTATATATAGGTAATATTCATCCTAGATTGGAAGATTGACATTTTATAGTTACGCTATCATTTACAGGAACAGAGTAGTGAACATAAACGCTAAATGAATTATGCCCGTGCTCGAAAAATGTATATATAGGAAATATTCATTCTAGACTATATGTATAGTTATGCTATCATTTACAGGAACAGACTTGAGAACATAAACACTAAATGAATTATACCCGCTCACGAAATATGTATATATAGGTAATATTCATCCTAGATTAAAAGATTGACTATGTAAAGTTATGCTATCGTTTATAGGAACAGAGTAGAGAACATAAACGCTAAATGAATTATACCCGCGCTCGAAAAATGACATAGATAATATTCATCCTAGATTAAAAGATTGACTATGTACAGATATGGTATCGTTTACAGGAGCAGAGTAGTGAACATAAACGCTAAATGAATTATACCCGCGCTCGAAAAATTACATAGATAATATTCATCCTAGATTAAAATATACAGATATGCTATCTTTTACAGGAGCAGTGTAGTGAACATAAACGCTAAATGAATTATACCCGCGCTCGAAAAATGACATAGATAATATTCATCCTAGATTAAAAGATTGACTATGTACAGATATGCTATCTTTTACAGGAGCAGAGTAGTGAACATAAACGCTAAATGAATTATACCCGCGCTCGAAAAATTACATAGATAATATTTATCCTAGATTAAAAGATTGACTATGTACAGATATGCTATCTTTTACAGGAGCAGAGTAGTGAACATAAACGCTAAATGAATTATACCCGCGCTCGAAAAATTACATAGATACAATTCATCCTAGATTAAAATGTACAGATATGCTATATTTTACAGGAGCAGAGTAGTGAACATAAACGCTAAATGAATTATACCCGCGCTCGAAAAATGACATAGATAATATTCATCCTAGATTAAAAGATTGACTATGTACAGATATGCCATCTTTTACAGGAGCAGAGTAGTGAACATAAACGCTAAATGAATTATAACCGCGCTCGAAAAATTACATAGATAATATTCATCCTAGATTAAAATGTACAGATATGCTATCTTTTACAGGAGCAGAGTAGTGAACATAAACGCTAAATGAATTATAACCGCGCTCGAAAAATTACATAGATACAATTCATCCTAGATTAAAATGTACAGATATGCTATCTTTTAGAGGAGCAGAGTAGTGAACATAAACGCTAAATTAATTATACCCGCGCTCGAAAAATGACATAGATAATATTCATCCTAGATTAAAAGATTGACTATGTACAGATATGCTATCGTTTACAGGAACAGAGTATGAACGTGAACGCTAAAAGAATTATGCCCGCGCTCGAGACTTTGTGCGGACAAAATTTTAGGAAAAGTTCACGACGACACACATATACTTATCTAGGCACGCTATTATTTACACGAGCAGAGTAGTGAATATAAATGTTAAAAAAATTATGCCCGCGCTCGAAAAATTTATGCGCTGATAAAACTACAGAAAAGTTCGCGACGACATGCATAAACTTATCTTGAATAACTAATACACTGTAAGGATCTTAATGATAAATAAAAGTGATGTTGCTGGTCATCATATTCATGAATATATATAATGTTTTTATTGGATTCTGTTTCGAACTTGTTGAAATAAAGACGTAATTGCGTTTCTGTGGATAAAAGATTTATTTACTTGTAAAACGTTCCTTCTACAATTTGCTAGTAACATTATCTTATAAACTAAACATTTACTCACCTGTGGATAAAAGAAACAACATTTAAAGCCCTTATTTCGGGTTTATCATCTGAATTCGACAGGTAAGCTTTTTACAATAAAATACTGAATCAAAAACAAATCTAATCTCTCAAAATCTTTTGACGTTTTATACGAAAGCTAACAGCGACCTCTATGGAACTTATCATAGATAACGCGGCAAAGTTTAAGTGAAAGGATACCTATAAGTTTTCTTTACATATATATTGTGAAAACTTATCAATTCTTATATAAATTAATTTCACTGTAGGCAAGTAAATATACTTAGCTACAAAAGTTCCTTTGATTCTATATATGGTACTTATCATTTTTAGTCTAGTGGTTATAAATCTAAAGGTAATCATTTCTCCTTCCGTATATTTATAAGGTAACTATATATTTTAACCGGGCAAAGAATCATGACGGGCTTAAGACAGTAGATTCTGAAATTCAAAGAAACCACTCATACACAATAACTCAATATCACGCTACACAACTGGTTTTTTTTTAAATTTATATCAATTTTTTTGACAAAAATAATCGTTTTTATTTTTTCCCAATACCATGGGGGCGAAGCCGCGGACACATGCTATTACTTATATAAATTGGCCAATAGATGGTGTTAGGATAGCGTCATATGTCAGTGAACAGTATAGAATTACCTCTCAGCGTTTTATTTTTAAATACTAATGAAGTTTTGATTCAAAAATATTTTGTCTGAACATAATTAAAGAGAATAAGAATAAAGAATATATTTTTCCCATAATTAACCATAAATTGGATTCCTTTATGTAATATTATACAAATTGCTTATAAACTTCTTGTATTTGGCGTCGATAAATAATCTTGGCCGAATGCGATTACTGGTAAACTTTAGGGGACATTGCTACGTTGCGAACTTCCACTTACTAACTGTTACACTCCTGTGCTCTCTAGGTTTACAAAGATGCATTAAAGCAAAAGGTATAAAGGAATAAAAAATATCCAGATTGTACTATACAAAAATCGTGACTGTATATACATATGTATATTCTCCAGACTAACCTTTGCACGCAACTTCATCCACGTAAATTTTTAATTAAGATAAGTATCTACTAGCGTGACCCGTGCGAAGTCTTCGCATTATTATTTATTCCATTATGAAGCTCAGATGACAGATCAAACAAATATTTTACTAAAATTGACATATAGAGGCGCAAGTATCAAAAGCGTTGAGCTAAAGCGCCACTTTATTTATACGTGAGTGGATTTGAAATTAAACAAAAATTTTACCGACCGTCAATCATATTGACGTTGAGCCGTTAGATGGCAGCATTGCTGTTTTGTGTATATAATTTTAATAATTAATTAATTTGCAAAAACAATAGCAATAATACATTTTTTAGTTGTGGATGCTGGTAGAGCAAGCAATTATCTATAAAATGATATATAATTTATGTGGATTAGTTGTGAGGTTTTTTCTAAAAAGGGAGTGTAACATCTTAACCTTAGCGTATTAATATATATGATGATGATGATGATTTATATGGTTGATTACAAATTGAATTCATGCCAAAAATGACAAAGAAAATAGAAGTAGGAAAAACGAAATGAAAGTGAAAGATTCAAAGAAAGTAGTAGTAACTTTTACTTGTAATATCCACCATTATTTTTAAATAATTTCCTTGTCAAATAGATAAAATATAAAATAAAACTAGCAAATATATGCAATTCTATTTGTAAATTGAATATTTAAGTGTAGAAAAAGCAAAGAAACCATTCGTACACAATAACTTAATATCAATCATATGACATATGTTTCGATAGATTTGCTTTATTTAACAAATAACGACATTTCGATAGGGCGATTTAACTTCTTGAAGTGCCATCTACCGGGTAAGACATGGAAGTAACGTTCGGTTGTCACCCTAATTTATATTAAAAGTTTATACTTATTGTTTGTTACGTCTGTACTTACTCGTACATATTCCACAATTTAATAAAAAAATTAATTTAAAGAAAATTTAAGTAAAATTGGAAATTTTAGGTTGGATATAAAACAATTTAGTAAACGATCACGATTTACAGTGTTTTTGCATTATGAATTTGTCTACATCAATTTGCTTAACAATCTATCTCGTATTTACGTATTTAATTTTTTTTGTAAACTATATTTATTAGGAAACCATAACGATTTTTATGTATTTATTTGTGTATTTTTATGTATTTATTTTAACTAATTATATAAACGATTTTTATGTATTTCTTTGCGATTTTTATGTTTTTACAAGTGTATTTATTTGTCAGCTACTTAACATCGGCCGAGATGAAGCATATCCCTTTTAGTTCTATTTCGCTTAATATACTTCTAAGACATCTAGATATTATTATATGAATATTCCTTGAAAGTCCGATCAATATTTATTACTGGTCAAATAGACCGACATTCAGAAAACCGTGTCATTTTGTGTGGCTGATTTATAGTCCTTGAATTCATTTTCTCCGCAAAAATAGTAAAAGTTTTTTGCTTTTACCGTTTTATTGTATCTAGAGAAATTTGAGATATTAAAACTTTAATACTGAGAAAAGTAGAAAGAAATTTTCACTCGGGTAACACCGGGTGTCGCTGATTGTGCTTAATATAAACCTATAAGAAAAATTTCTTTCTTATTTAAGTATTAAAACGGCGAAAGCTATGTTTAATTAAAATGGAAAGATTGTCTAGAGACCCATTTATAGTTCGTAAAAAACCTGTTGATTATTACGTTTAAAATGCTAGTCATGCCAATAATTACTCAGCAAACATCAATATTCCGTTCCGCTGATGGTATCACTTTCATCCTACGCTGTACGTAAATTAATATCCATCAATTTTTTGCATTATCATACTTTGTTTTTATTTCATAATTATTATGACACGCTTTCATACGTAAGAGAAATTAAACAATATTAATTAAATAAGCATGATGCATACTTGTTTATGATCGCCAATTGTCTATTGATTCTTTTCAAATGTCATATTTGTTTATGGCCAATTATGATTTTTGACGTAAGCGTAGGGAAGCAGAAACTATTAAACTAGAACGACAAAGTAAATTATTTAATTTCTTTATTTATTTCTTGACATCTTTTATTATTATTTTTGACGCATATATGGGGAGACAGAGTATTTATATTGCGTGACAAAGTATTTTATTGAATTTATTTTTAAAACTCTATGCCCAACTTACAGATTTACCTAAAGCGTTTATTATTAAAATAGCGTGAAATTATTTAATTAATTTCTTGACATCTTTGTTTATGCCCTATTATTATTTTTGACGCATATATGGGGAGACAAAGTCTATTTAAATTGCGTGACAAAGTATTTTATTGAATTTATTTTTTAAAACTCTATGCCTAACTTACAGATTTATCTAAAGCGTTGGGCATGTGGAAGAATATTATGACAAATGGTTCATTATAGGCATGTAAGAAAAACAACTAACTAGGATAAAAAAGCAGTGACAATAACAAATAAGACAGGAATACAAAGCAATTCGAGCAAATATAATTCTGAGGAGTGATCAGTCGTGAACCAGCAAGAAACTCCGTCACTCCATTCCTGAAGCAGTAAATGAAGCAAAAATATCTCGACTGGATGCATCTCACTGCATTTAACAATGTGAGTGTACAAAAAACTGGTGAATACTGTAGAATATTTGGGCGTGCTCAAAGCAAGTAAAATAAACTATAACATCGTCTTCTCGTGTAGCAGCCAGGAGCATTAAGGGCTAATAAACGCAGGATCGAGGGGTTATCAGCGTTATGGTTTAATAATTTTAAAGAATACATGATTAAAAGCAATTCCTGGCGGAGTTGACAGTAATAAATAAAGGGAATCATATTTATAAATTTTATAATATAAAAACGGATCTAACTTTTTAAATATTTTAATATTTGGGCGTGCTCAAAGCAAGTGAAATAAACTATAACATCGTCTTCTCGTGTAGCAGCCAGGAGCATTAAGGGCTACTATACGCAGGATCGAGGGGTTATCAGCGTTATGGTTTAATAATTTTAAAGAATACATGATTAAAAGCAATTCCTGGCGGAGTTGACGGTAATAAATAAAGGGAATCATATGTATAAATTTTGTAATATAAAAACGGATCTAACTTTTTAAATATTTTCTCCAGCATGAGGATATAGGTAGCTTCATACGGAGACCAGGTGACAGCATTTGTTTAAAGAATACTACGGATCAAAGAGATGAATCATTCCGTTTGACAAATCCTAGTAGCTGTAGGTTTTCTGACAGGTTTCGATGATATGACAGTAAAATTCGAGGTGATAATCCATAATTACACCGAGATCCCGGACAGATGGACCCTTTCGCGGATAGTTCCGCCCAGCTCATAACCATGCACAAGGGGGACACGTCACGTAAGAGGGAGTATGTGACAGTCGTGTTTTGAATTTCGAAGACATCAGATGTTGGTTTGGTTGCTGAAGCCGAGTACAGTACACCTGGTTGGAACCTGTGTCCTCTTGGTGGTAATTTGCGATCCTCTCGATCGGGCCTAGTTGTAATTACAAACAATAGAATCAAATAAAATCCAAATCAACCCTGGGTCATCCATCGGCTGTGCAGCTGTATATGGTCCGTCCTCTCTCTTAACGTATAGCTTTGTTGGTATACATAGACGCTCTGGCAGATCAACTGATTGAGCTTCCACAGCGTCCTTACGAGATGGGGGCTCGGACCAGAGAGTGGATGGCGAAGTGGTACGAACCCGGGTCGCAGGCGGCGCGCGTCGGTCGCGCTCGATCGCGCAGTCTCGGACCAGCGCGCCGCCGCCATTATCATCCGTATGATGAGTTCATCATACCCCGGTGGCGCGACCTTTGATGGCCGTGCGGCGCTTGAAGAATTCGCGCGGATTATGCTCATCTGCATTCCGCCTGAGTTCGCGTTTAAATGTTGGATCGAAACGCGGTTTGCCTTCATAGTTGTGCGACACTGTATCTGTACTGCAATATAATATTGCAAATGCGAAAGTTTGTTTGTTACGTCTGTACGTATATATTAATAACTCGGCAATTACACATAACTTGGTAACAAATTTTGCAAAGATATACAGCTGTTGGTTAGTTGCTATAACAAGATTTTTTGGATTCGTTTCAAAAATATGAGACGAAAATAATAAATGACATTTTTTGATTTGGGCTTATATTAGGGAGAAATAATTTATTTTTGCAATAATTATGTTTTCATTTTCACCATTGTCTCACTAATAATTATATTTAAACGTTTCATTAAGAAGAAACTGTCAAGTGCGAGTAGAAGTCGCGCTGCGAAGGTTCCGTACATATTTCGACGCTTACAAATAAATTATAAGAAGTGGGATAATCACTGTAGTTCCCCTCTAATCTTCTTCTAGTCAGATTTTACCAACCCTTCTTTTTCTGATTTTTGGTTCAGTAATTTTGGAAATGTTGGGGGGGGGGGCGTGCTGTATTTTAATAAAAATTCGTCATGCTCGTCCTTCCATCTGTCACAGTTTCTATAATTTTAGGCTTATACAAGAAACTTTGCAAGTAGATTAAATAAAAACCGACCGAGGGCGAGTCTGGATCTCGCATGAAGCGTTCCGTACCTCGTTTGAAGTGAAATTTCTTTATTTAAATCTTCTCTACTACGTTTCTCCGAGCGCATTGTAATAATCTGTAATAATACCTGATAGTTAATATAATAAAATTCCCATTTAAATATTTTAACGTTAGTTATTCAGATCCTGCAAGTTAATATGCATCTACGGTGTAATATTTGAGTATTTCAACTTTTTAGGCCAAACAGCTTCTGAGAGAAATGGCTGTGATAGATACATGAATGCATAAGTGATCTTATAACGACTCCATTTTTTTTCCTTTCGAAATATGGAACGCTAAAAATTTAGATATAAATTGTCACGCGTATTCCCTGTTAGTTAAAACTCAGATTTAATTAGTCATTATAAATATCGACATTCGAATTAATATAATAACTATCATATTGCCCATCACTAGTCATCGTCTCGAACTCACGTGCTGGTAGACCTGTTTTGTTATCGATTTTAGCTTTCAATTATATCGAAAATGAACATTAAATCGATAACTCTCGGCAAATATATCGAAAACAACCAATAATAGCAGTAACTGGTCTTGTGTGTGTTTTGTGTTATTATTTTATTAACATTCGAATTAATAGTATAGCGATCATATCGCCTGCAACTAATCATCGGTTCGATCTAACACGTACATAGTAAGTCTATCTTGCTATCGATTTGAAATGTCAGTTATATCGAAAACTAACAATAATATCGATAATTTGTTAGCGTTATGGTTGGTGTTATTCTATTATCGACATTCGAATTAATAGAATAGCAATCATATAGCTCATCAAGAAAATCATCATTCCGACCTCACATACCCCTTATATGTCTGTTTTGTTATAGGTTTTAGCTTCCAGTTATATAGAATACAAACAATGTTATCGGTGCCTTGTCGCCGTTGTTTCTGGTGTTATTTTATTATCGACATTCGAATTAATAGAATAGCGATCATATCGCTCATCAAGAAAATCCTCATTTCGATCTCACATGCACCTGGCAGATCTGTCTTGTTATAGATTTTAGCTTCCAGTTATATATAATACGAACAATGTTATCGATTCCTTGTCGCCGTTGTTTTTGGTGTTATTTTATTATCGATATTCGAATTAATAGAATAGCGATCATATCGCTCATCAAGAAAATCATCATTTCGACCTCACATACCTCTGGCAGGTCTGTCTTGTTATAGGTTTTAGCTTCCAGTTATATATAATACGAACGATGTTATCGGTGCCTTGTCGCCGTTGTTTCTGGTATTATTTTATTATCAACATTCGAATTAATAGAATAGCGATCATATCGCTCATCAAAAAAATCATCATTTCGACCTCACATACCTCTGGCAGGTCTGTCTTGTTATAGGTTTTAGCTTCCAGTTATATATAATACGAACGATGTTATCGATTCCTTGTCGCCGTTGTTTTTGGTGTTATTTTATTATCGATATTCGAATTAATAGAATAGCGATCATATCGCTCATCAAGAAAATCATCATTTCGACCTCACATACCTCTGGCAGGTCTGTCTTGTTATAGGTTTTAGCTTCCAGTTATATATAATACGAACGATGTTATCGGTGCCTTGTCGCCGTTGTTTCTGGTATTATTTTATTATCAACATTCGAATTAATAGAATAGCGATCATATCGCTCATCAAAAAAATCATCATTTCGACCTCACATACCTCTGGCAGGTCTGTCTCGTTATAGGTTTTAGCTTCCAGTTATATAGAATACGAACAATGTTATCGATTCCTTGTCGCCGTTGTTTTTGGTGTTATTTTATTATCGATATTCGAATTAATAGAATAGCGATCATATCGCTCATCAAGAAAATCATCATTTCGACCTCACATACCTCTGGCAGGTCTGTCTTGTTATAGGTTTTAGCTTCCAGTTATATATAATACGAACGATGTTATCGGTGCCTTGTCGCCGTTGTTTCTGGTATTATTTTATTATCAACATTCGAATTAATAGAATAGCGATCATATCGCTCATCAAGAAAATCATCATTTCGACCTCACATACCTCTGGCAGGTCTGTCTTGTTATAGGTTTTAGCTTCCAGTTATATATAATACGAACGATGTTATCGGTGCCTTGTCGCCGTTGTTTCTGGTATTATTTTATTATCAACATTCGAATTAATAGAATAGCGATCATATCGCTCATCAAGAAAATCATCATTTCGACCTCACATACCTCTGGCAGGTCTGTCTTGTTATAGGTTTTAGCTTCCAGTTATATATAATACGAACGATGTTATCGGTGCCTTGTCGCCGTTGTTTCTGGTATTATTTTATTATCAACATTCGAATTAATAGAATAGCGATCATATCGCTCATCAAGAAAATCATCATTTCGACCTCACATACCTCTGGCAGGTCTGTCTTGTTATAGGTTTTAGCTTCCAGTTATATATAATACGAACGATGTTATCGGTGCCTTGTCGCCGTTGTTTCTGGTATTATTTTATTATCAACATTCGAATTAATAGAATAGCGATCATATCGCTCATCAAGAAAATCATCATTTCGACCTCACATACCTCTGGCAGGTCTGTCTTGTTATAGGTTTTAGCTTCCAGTTATATATAATACGAACGATGTTATCGGTACCTTGTAGCCGTTGTTTCTGGTGTTAATCTATTATCAACATTCGAATTAATGCAATAGTGATCGTATCGCTCATCAAGAAAATCATCATTCCGACCTCACATGCCCGTGGCAGATCTATCTTGTTATAGTTTTTAGCTTCTAGTTATATAGAATACGAATAATGTTATCGGTACCTTGTCGGCATTGTGTCTGGTGTTATTATATTATCAGCATTCGAATTAATGCAATAAAGCTGGGGCCTCATACATCGCGATGGTATTCGTGCGAGACTTCGTTTTTGGCCTACGCGGTATGGTCATGGCCACGTGCATCGTTGTGATGTTCTATCGCGAAAAGCAAACGCAAAAGAACAAGATGGTCGAAGGGGTCGCTCTATATTTTATGGCGGCAAAAATTATTTGTTATATATTTTGTCTTATCTATAAAATAAGAAAAAAATAAGGAAAAGGCTGTGATGGATGATAACTATATTTAAATCACGAACTACGTGTCTTAATGTTGCAGAATCTCGTTTCTTTAAATGTTCTATTATGCAAGCCTAAGCTAGATTTTTTTTTATTCTCACCCAAGCATCACAAATGAGATCCTTTTGCTTATGGCCCGGTTTTTTCAGGTTCCATAATATTGACTCTGCCTCGTAATTGCTAATAAACTCCAAAATTGTCTCGTTACTTCAATCCATATCGAAATTTTACATCGTTTAACCTAATTTACGCCGACACGTCCACTACGCTCTATGTCTGTGCGCCGACTGAAGTGTGGCCGCGCAAGCGAAGTCATCGTGTAAAAATCCTTTGATGTGCGAGAGTTTACCGACAGCAGAGCGAAGTGTCTTCGGCTTTGTCCGAAATGCTGAAGTTTTCTCAAAGACTTGGCTACATACGTCATGATAACGCGAATATACGGGTTATCGCGATGAGTACGGTCTAGGCGTAACGATCATATCGCCCATCTCTAATCGTCATTCGTAGGTCACGTGCCCCTTGTAAGTCTCTCTTGTTATCAATGTATGCTTTCAATTGTTTATTTATTTATGTGCTTTAAAGTATCTAATTTATATATATGATTTATTATTAGAAGAGCAATCTCTTACAGCCAACCAGAACACCAGTCCGGCCCCGCGCGATAAGTATTTGGTAATCGAATTCGGATCCCCGCGGTGCGCCGCGACGTCAAAGGCCGTTCGCCTTGTGATCAACCCAACATATCCGCAATTATATCTAAAACGAACAATATTCAATATGATAACTTGTCGGCGTTTTGTTTGGTGTTATTCTATATCCTTCGCTGTGCCATCTGGTCAAAGAAGGCATTCTTTCCCTGTCTCATAAATGTTATCAGGTTAATTCAGTGGTAGGTGATATGAGCTTATTAGAGAGGAGTGGAGAAAAACTTTTTAAGTGGAAATTCTTTAGACACGATGAAAGTAAAATGTCAAGTCGAATTTCATGCAAGGTACAGTTGTAACGTCTGAATGTAACGAATCTATCGTAAAAAGAATGGAAAATAGGTACTTAGCTAATAACCAAGAGAGATAGGTGAACACGATAGTAAATAAGAAGTGTACGCATGCGCGAAAACGACTGCTACTACTATTAGCTGTTTTATACGTTATGTGTGTCAAAAGTAAACTGTCAAAATTTTGTCTATTTATTTATCTATTTATGATCGATTTATTGTTAATTTTGCATGTACTTAACCTAATACCAGACTAAAAACATATAACACGAGTTCCTTCAGCCGCATTTAGTCGTGTTCTGATGTTGGCATCGCGACTATTTTTTTAATTAACGATTGTGTACGTAAATTTATATGAAGATTTTATTTTATGTTTACGACAATTTGTGATAACATTTTATTAATTTTTCAGAATTTATAGTAGTAAACAATTTTTATACAAATTTAGTACAATCTATGAACTTACACTTAGTATATTTTCTCTCTCTCTGCCGTTTTACCCCTTACTATATATTTACAAATCTAGGTTTTAAAGAAAGTTCACATCTGTGCTGAATTGCACGCGGTCAAAGTTTATTTTCTCGATTATCGTGTTTCAGCAAAAATATTTTTAGTCTAACTTTATATTTAAAGATGACCCTAATGAGACCCAGCTTAAAATATATATATTATCAATTTTTAGCTCGCGGTATCGTTCGTGTATATTTTCGGTTAAGATGGAGCTATAACCTAGTGACACCATCGCTACATCTACCTATAAATCGTTGATATATATATATATATATATATATATATATATATATATATATATATATATATACATATATACATATATATGTGTGTATATATATATACGACGCTCCATCTATTGACATTTTTAGTACTTAAATGTTATTATACAACAAAAAGACAAAGTTTCATTCTACAAGAATAATGTTATTTCACGAGTTAAACGTACACGGGTTCTAACCAGTACGTTAGTTTGAATCATGAACTATATCCGTGCCAAGTATTAAGAAAATCTGACATGCCGTTTAGGCATGATTTGCTAAACAAACGTCCAAACATACTTTACGTGTTATTAATAGTTCGTATATGCAAAGCCGTGGGTAATACATGGCCTCTGCATTACTCCGTTACACGAAATATACGCACTTCAAATTCAGTACTTATTCGTCGCTTCTTTGCAGAGTTATTAGGTAACAAACATTTAAACTTTCATAAAAATTTTTTTTTCTGTCGACCAGTTGGTTGGAATAACCATCTAGATCCGGTTAAATATTATCTTTTGCTGGTCAAACCGTGGCTAATGATTGAAACGATACACAATTCGTTTCTCCATTACACATAGCCAAAAGTTGATATGCTACACGTGAAAAGGACAAGACAAGACTCTCCTTCCTTACGTCCTTAGGATCTCACCTCGGCGACTGTCTATTTTATTATGAGGGGAAAACTCATAATAAAATGGACAGTTGAGATCCTAAGGATGAGGTGAAGGAGAGGTGAGATCCTAAGGACCGTAAAACGCTCTCTACACTACTCGCGAAGTTACCTCGACGAAGTGCTCGTCGAAGTTGATCGCAGTCTGATGTACGTCTGAAATACAGTCTGAATTGCGTACAAAGCGTTTCGAAGTACCTCTCTATACTATTCTCTTCGCCTAACTTCGCAAGTAGTATAGTGCAGGTTTAAGATCAATCACAGTTTAAACCGACTCTCAACAAATCACTGTTCCAAATCCAAATGGTAATCACAATATTAAAATAACCACAGTTCAACTAAACTGCCTTAACTTTATTTATAAGTTGTAGCACTAATATTTTTATTGACTAAATGGTTAGTTACATCCGAATACAACGACTAGATGTCAAAATTGTTAATTATTTTAGTAGCGAATGCGTCTTTTTTACAGATTTATATATTTTTTAAATTTATATTTTTTTCGGGATTACAAAAAAAGGTGCCCAGTTTTATTGAGAGTGGAGCGGTTAATAACGCAGTTGGCCTTCGTCATTTCAAAAGTTGGAATCCACGCTCTTGCGATGGTTTCTTTTGATTGGTTAATAATGTAAAGCCACTAATTAATAATGTAAAACTTTTAGCTATTAATATTGCAAAAGATTTTCTGAACAACGACACAAATAATATGACTACTGAGTAATTGTTATATAGAATGACACAAACTTAAATAGCGGGGCGGCCATTTTCCCGCCCGCTAATAAAGTCCCGCCAGTAAAAATAATCTAGAGGTTAAGCTTTCAATGAAGTTAAACCTTTGTCTTACGAAATTATACCCAAACCGTCGTTTAAACTCCATCTGTTATTTAAACTGCGATTAAATCTTATGTCCCTTAGTGCATTATATCCAACTTACATTAAAAAATCGGGGCATGGCTCTGTCGGAGGCACGGCCGTGTGTTTTACGTGAATACGTCTAAGCATATGGTATTTTATAGGTATCAATGGATTCCTCTTGAGAAGCTCTTTCCAACTGTATACGATTTTTTTAATTCTAACACCTTATTATATTCACTGTCACTACTTTAAACTAATGTCTTATTATATACAATCGATAGATTTTGACGACAGCTGACGATTAAAACTTAAACCAACATCGTAGCTTTTCCGAATCAAAAGTTATACTAATTGTAAATTACGATACGCAGCAAAATAACCTCAAAATGGTGGCGCTTTCCCCTCCACCGCGCACGATGCGTCACTGTTCTCGCTTAATTAATTCGTAATCGTAATTAATTCTTTGATCCTTTAGCTATCCAGTGGTATAATTTAATTTTTGATGTAGATGATAGATTCGAAACTGTAACGCCAAACCGTATGCCCCGATTTTGTTATCATTAGGTTTTTCGGATTGCCACCGTATGGTAGCAAATTTAAAGACGTCAAAAATTGTCCAACTATCATTGAATTTAAACTCTTGAAAATAATATCGTCTTACGATTACAATATCTACTCGTTATTTATTTAAAGGTTACAGTCGTATGAAAAACATTCGGACCACACGTGACGTAGACCGCCAACCCCTAATGTAAAACAGCTTATTATACCCTCTTAAACTTACGTGACTGACTGACAAGGTGAAGCCAATAAGCTAGGGTGAGAGGCGTATGACGTGTTTTGGTCACCTGCGTCGCGAGCACGTGCAGCCTTAAACGCATTACACGGCGACTCATGCATAGAGCGTCGAACGCACTGATAAGGCCAGGACGGCGTATCTTATCGCTCCCACCTCGCCTCGTATACGTAATTGATCAAACATCGCGGCCGCTTGGGGGATCGTAATCCGCTTACGTAAATGTTATGTGTAATACAGTAATACCTCGCTTTACGCGACTCCGGTTGATACAGGTTTCGTTATTAGGCGATTGTTTCACGAATGGTGAAAGAAAAGAAAGTTTCACACGTAAAAGTCACTGGGAAGGACTTAAAAATAAAATGTAAAAAAACTGAAGAAAAATATATGTTCAATCACTGACTAAATAGAGTTTCAAACGTCCAATAATTAAATTTTAGCGAGCATAATCAAAATTGAGTTTCAAAACAAAAACGCATAAATTGCAGTATACTAACAATTCGAATTTTAACAAAAATTCGTTAATGTTTTTCGCAGTTTATTTGAATTACAAAATTATGAAGGCTTACGTGATACCTATAAAATTATCCATTATATTTATTATAGTTACAATATATTAAAATTGTGAAAGACAATGTTAACATTTATAAATTGTTTAATATTGAATATATTTGGTGTTTATAAAAATTGTTTAATAAAAACCTTTTGTATTCTTAAGCCCGTAATCCTATCGATAATGGATATTAATAAATTTTAAGAGTTACTTAGTACTTGCATCGCGAGGACAAATAAGTAAAGTTTGAGTCTTTTAGAGAATATTGAATAAAAATATAAGATTATTCAGATTTTATGCTAAATTTTAAGCATAATTTTCTTGAAATTTCCAATCGAATCGGCTTAGTAGTTTTTACGTCATATTCTAATAAACAGATAAAACAAATAGTTAAAAAAATAGTCGAACGAAAATTCTCGTGGAGAATCCCCACATAAAACCTGTTTTAACCCAAAATAAACACTTAAAAATCAAGAAAAACTGTTATTCGATAAATTAAACAAAATATAGAATTTCCACAAAAAGTATTTGAGCTACTACGATACAAGTCAACTGCATTATTTCACGCAAAGGGTCTAATCTGTCATGAGCTGATCAAATAAGAATTTCTTACTTATGGTAGTTTTGTGTTATTGAATATGGAAAAAAAGGTTTTACTATTTTAACTTAACTTAGTTTTATAGACGAAATTTTGTGTTATGACATTTTTAAAATGAAGAAATATTGACAAAATGATTTAAATATACTGCAGTATATTTTGATAATTAAAAAAAGGACATTCAAAGAAATATATTAAAAGACATTTTGGTTAATATTGTTATACAGGTACTTAAATCCTATCTAATATGTATTACAACAATGGAACAAACAAACAAATTAATTTTCTTGAAACAAAAATTATCAACACAATACATACTACTTTCCATTTAATCTAAAACATATTAAGGCTTACACAACTCTGTCAACAAGAAATAATAATATTGTACTATTTACTACTTGAC
Organism: Druceiella hillmani; assembly: GCA_039881145.1. Classification (NCBI taxonomy): domain Eukaryota; kingdom Metazoa; phylum Arthropoda; class Insecta; order Lepidoptera; family Hepialidae; genus Druceiella; species Druceiella hillmani. The sequence continues at coordinate 1,481,621 of JAYKKI010000089.1, read as the reverse complement.
AATCAAATAAACCTTTAGTTATGTATAGGTCGACGTCGCCGGTGTTCTTTGAAAAAAAAAAACCGGTTTATGAATTCATTTAATAACAAAAAAATAGTTTTCATCTAGCTTTACAGTTAGAGGTGCCGCCAGTGTAATGCAGTTTAAAAATATGTATCATCAACTTTTTTCCGAGTAGGAATTTTCTTTTTAAGATGGTGGGATTTGTCTCCAACCCATTGATACCGTCGCAACACTTTTCTATAAATAATGTTAAATTCTTAACAGGTTACTTTTAAATACGGGTTTTACGTTGCATAATATATTGGCGTGTTGCAATACTGAAATCATTCATATTATCTAACAAAACCACTGAGTTTCATCCTACAGGAATAATGTTATTTCTTCGCTTGAAAGTGGACAATATGTTAGTTTGAATCATGTACTATACCCGTACCAAGCTTTATAAAAACGTATTGTGCTGTTTAGACCTAATTAAATAAGAAACATCTGGACATATTTCCATGGTATTAATATTCCACTTGTGTCAAGCCGCGGATATTAAATAGCCTCTGTATTATTTCATTACACGAAATACTGTACGAAATATTTGCATGAAACGGACATACTGGCGTATGACGTACCGCAGATACCTGTTAAAAATACGCAACTTTCTGTCTCTCTTTGTAATGACTCAACTACTAGAAGAGCAAAAGAAACAAAGCGATTAGGGACGTACGCAGGCTATCCCTTTATCGTATAAATCCATTCTTAGGAAAGAATAAAACAGAAAACGTTCCACGTAATAGGCTCATATTCCAAACATGTTATATCTAGGACAAGCTACTATTCCACATACTCCTACTTTGTGCTGCTTCATAATAGATATTCTTTAGTCTATCTAAACTCCATTGCGTACCGACAAATGACGCACACGTGTTACATTCATAGTCTCTGAAGATCCGTGACAAAGGTTTTATAACAATGGATCAATAAACATTAGATTTTATTTTTATAACTTTTTGGTTTAGTTTTATTGAAAGAAGTGAAAGACAAAAGTATGGGAAATCCCTATAAGTAACAAGCAATAACATTTTGAATTAGTACTTTATGACGAGTGTTTATGTTGTGAACTTTGACAGAAGAGCCGACAAGTAAGGATGCATGTCACGTACTACCTAGTATTTTGTAGCAGGTATTATTTTTACATATTCGTAACCTGTACGAAAAAGTACTGATATCGCACACCTCTTAAAGCCATGCCAAATTTGATAGGGATTAATTAATGGGTAACAAAGATCCCAAATTTCCCAATTACAATATTAGTGGGTATGCAACTTCAGTAGATATTACGTCACACAAGACCACGGTTTCCAACGAATTCATAAGGCGATTTTTCGTAAGTATTCTATCATGATAATAAAAAAAAATGTATTTTAACTCCACGCATACATAGAAAGGGGATGCCTCAGGCGCATGGTAAGAGATTAAAAGAAAACCTTCCATCGAGTAAGTTTTCGCTCGCATCTTGTTATTTTATTTATTATTGTATAATAGAAATAGGGAAAAGGTAAATATTTACGTTATTATAAGACGTTACGTTTTTTTTGTATTTTTTAACAATACATCTAAAAGAGTATTTTTCTTGTAATCGAAATACGACTATAATAGTTTTTCACAAAAAATTAATTGATAAATGTTGTTAATTATATTGCACGTTATTGAGAAAAATATTTTTTGTAAACACTTTTTATGCGAACGATCGTTAATAAAGATAGACGGCTAACCTGGACCTATATATGTTTTGTAAATTAATCATAGTTATTGTATAGAGAAAAACTGTTTACCATTAGGCTAAACAGTTTTTTTAAACGCCCGCGGACGCACACATCCTCATAGACGCAACATTTTTCAGGAGGTTTTTTCCAGAATATATGTCTTTTGAAAGTAAAATATGTTTAAAGAAAAAAAATTAATTTTTTGCTTTGGTTTCAGATGCTGAAATCTTATTTTATTTCGTATTGAACTTTCTGTAAAATTTGTTTTTTTTCCTTCTATTGATACCAACACTTCTCACGCATCTTATACAATTTGGAAATAAACACCTATAGAAATAATTACCTTTATATACAATGTGTCGATTTCACATTGTGTGCGGGACGACAGACAGTAGTCAGAGCCACGCACTTGACTGCTTGCTGGATTGGAGGATTCGACGTTCATCAGATCTACGTCACTGTTGACTATGAAGTCAGGAGAGAGCTCGCTGGGTCGATTACTAATGAATACTGCTCGTCGGTTACAATTTCTAATTTAGTACTTATAAAATTATCTGTTACTTATACTAGAATTGTGAAGTGAGCTAGAAGTTCAATTCAAAGCCGAATCGATATATTGATCGAATACATGATTTTGTAGTGTTGTAACCACTCATATATGCCGCTATGTGATCTCTTTGAGTGGCCGTTTGTTGTTACGCCAGGGCTTATGAACCCACGGCCGCCCGATCGTCGCCACGAACTCGAAGACATTCATTTTGACAACACTAAGCGACTGTTAATTTCAATTAACACAAATTTTAATTCCATTAGGAAATAGTTACTTAAAAAAGCGGTCGATGTTGTTTATTAGGGTTCTGTAGCCAAATGGTAAAAATGGAACCCTCATAATTTTGTCTTGTATCGTATGTCACAGCCATTTTATTCGGATATTTTCGCACTATATAGATGAAATTTGCCGTATGTACCGCTATACAATGAAAGAGTGGAATTATGAAAAAAAAATATTAAGGGTGGTACTCCGTGCATGTAAATCCGTGATGAAAAGAAATCCAGTGCAAATAGGCATGTGGGGTATCGTTAGATAGGTCTTAAAATGATATAGAGAATATATATATATATATATATATGTATATATATATATATATATATATATATATATGTGTGTGTGTGTGTGTGTGTGAATGATGAATTTCTACAAAATTAACGGCAAATATATTCAATATTTTTCTTCTAATAATTATTTCTAATACTGACCATCTAACATCTAAATAAATCGTTGGTAAAACAAAAATGTATACGTCAGTGTTTATTTTTGTTTGTTTATTAAATCAGCAATTGTAATAAAACAGTTAAAAACAAAAACAGGATGGAGCAGAAAAAACCTGCAAAAAGATAAGCGTAAAACAGTGGCAATGGATAGACGTTGAATACGCAAAAAAGGAAATTTTGTAGAGAACTGTTTATAAAAACTATTAGAACTTTTGACGAATCTTTGTAAAAATTGGTACGTTTCTATTGTGATAGTTGACCAATCGATAGAAAAAAGAATCACCAAAATCGGCAAAGAACTGCCATCAGTAGCGTGTCCTCATTCCTACATATCGTACAGACTAACGGACGGATTTTCAAAGATAAATTTAGATCTTGATAATATTTAAAAAAATTAAAAAATGGTATCATTTTTAAAGGACTACCTCCTCCTTCCAAAAAGTAACATTAAAAGTTGATTACTTATAAAATTACCCGAGTTATGATTACTTTTATCGCCGAAAACACCCCTCGAGGGCGGCGCGCTAATCGATACTAAAGCACGCACCCGGGGGAGTGCAATAAAAGTTTGTTTCGTCTGACGTGTCACTGAATGCGACAGACGCAGTTCGATTAGAGCGAGGCACGTAAATTAATTCTTGGCCGTGTCGTGAACGCGCACACAACATAGTGCAAGCCCGGAAGCCAAAGCCTGCGTAATCTACGCTCTCGTGTTTATCCCTTATCTCGCCTTCCCGGTCAACGAACGCACGCATGTGTGACCCGTTTAGCCGCTGTGTTTGATCTTTCCATCGTTGTGTTCGTCTCCTCGCACAGTGTTTGTCGGTATTACAGAGTTTAAAAAAATTATGTTTTTAGAGGATAAAATCTAAACAATTCGTAACTACTGTACTAAATAAAAAAGCTATCTCCATAAACGTGCATTTATAATATTTTTAAAATACAGAATTGTTAATAAGAAAGGAAAACATTAAGCGATTACAAAAAAATCGAAGTGCGTTCGGACTCGTGCACGAAGGGTTCCGTATCATCAAACAATATTAAACTTTTAAGTTTGTATTTCTCAAAGAAACTGTGAAAAATAAAGTTATTGCTGCGGTCGATACCGAAAATATACCATAGCTCAAAAACCACACAACATAAGATATGTCGTGTTGAACTACACAACAGAAAATATTTATGTGTATTAAAACCAATTTTTGTTGACAGTTTATTATAAGTTATACTACATTAATTTTTTTCCGAATTTTGCACGAGTTACTTGAAAAGTTAGAGAGGGCGGACACATTTTCAAGATTTTAGAAGCGCATATCTCACCAACTATTGACTTAAATAAAAAAGTTATGTTGGAACCTCATATCACATTTAAGACTTATCTAATGATACCCCATCAGCACTGGATTTTTTTTCATCCCTCAGTTACATGTACGGAGTGCCACCCTTAGTATTATTTTTTTTTTCATAATTCCACTATTTCATTGTATAGCGGTACATACGGTAAATTTCATCTATATAGTGCCAAAATATCCGAATAAAATGGCTGTGACATACGGAGAAGACGAAATTATAATGGATCCATTTTTACCATTTGGCTACAGAACCCTAATAAACAACATAGACTGTTTTTTAAGTAACCATTTCCTAAAGCAATTAAAATTAGTTTTAACCGAGGTTGACAGTCGCTTAGTGTTGTCAAAATGAATGTCTTCGAGTTCGTGGCGACGATCGGGCGGCCGTGGCTTCATAAACCCTGGCGTAACAACCAACGGCCGCATAAAGGGATCATATAGCGGCATAGAAGGGTAGTTACAACCCTACAAAATCATGTACTCTATCAATATGTCGGTTCGGCTTCGAATATAACTTCTAACTCATTCGCAGTTCTAGTTTAAGTAATAGGAAACTTTATAAGTACTAAATTAGAAATTGTAACTGACCAGCAGTATTCATTAGTAATCGACCCATTGAGTCCTCTCCTGACTTCATAGTCAACAGTGACGTAGATCTGGTCAACGTCGAATCCTTCCATCCAGCAACAGTCAAGTGCGGGGCTCTGACCACTGTCTATTGTCCCGCACACAATGTGAAACAGACACGTTGCATATACATGTAATTATTTCTATGGGGCGTTTATTTCCAAATTGTATAGGTTGGTGAGAAGTATTGGTATTAATGGAGGAAAAAAAATAAAATTTTCTAAAGCAAAGATCTTTGCTAATAGCCCACCTGAAGATGTTGTGATACAACGAAACCTAGGTAGTGGTAAAGAACTTAAAGAAAGTAGAAATAATACTACAACACGTAGTTTCATTTAATTGCGTAGTAGAAGAAATGTTAATTTAGTTGTCGCTTAAAACGTGTTATCGACGAAATTAGCTGAATTTTTTATATATTATTCAAACTATAAATATCTAACCTGTTTTAAAATAAAAAATTATTTACCGTTTGGTTTTGATACAAATCGCTCTCAAAAATTGCATAATTAACATTACAGGAAAACTAGGTGTTTCATCACACTTCATTTTATTTAAAAATATACAATAAAAAAGGAAAAATATTTTTTGAACTGTTAAAATGATGTTATATTAACAGTCTGGAAGAAAATAATTTCTAATCAAAAAAAAAATAATAAGCCGTCACGGGACGCCTGGCAGATATGAAACATCGTGTTCGTACAAGTAATATGCATAAAAGACAAGATTATTACAGGAACTAAATATAGCATAATGAAAAAATAAAGTATTACGAATTTCTTACAGAAAATGGTGACTTTATTTAATAAACATTTATTTACAATTAATACAAAAATAATTAAGCACAGGTTATGTGTACCGTAGTAAACAACAGCGTCGAACTGACTGAGGAGGGGGTCGCGTAGTCGGTTGCGCATGGCGACACATCGCCATACCGTACACTACTACATACAGACTATATATATATATGTACCTTGGTATAGCGTGGCGACCTGTCGCCACGGCAAGCGTCGCCACGCCAACGATCCGGTTTATATCTGCGCCTATAGATGTTTCACATCAAAATTTATAATAATTTTTTCATCTGACCATTACATGACAACTACCTTAAAATATTCATATGTGAATTAAAGATGAGGTAAACAAAAGCCTTATTTTTTTTTAATTTTGTATTTCATTTGCGGTATTATTTAAATGATTTGTTATGACAAAGCGCAAAAATCGTTTTTTTTCATACTGTTCAAATGATGTTATAGCAACAGTTTGGAAAAAAAATAATTTCTAATAATTTTTCAGCTCACCATTACGTGACAACGAACTTAAAATATTCATATGTGAATTAAAGATGAGGTAGACAAAAGCCTTATTTTTTAAAAATGTTGTGTTTCATGTGCGGTATCATTTAAAATGATTTGTTATGGCAAATACAAAAGCATTATTTTTATAGTTTTCAATTGCATGTTTAAAAATATGTACCAAAATATGTGCGAAAATACAGTATATTACCCCCCTATTTTCCAGGACTATCGAGCCAAAAGTCTTGAAGAAAATAGTGTTGGTAAAATCTATGAGATTCTATAGCGATTACCTTAGGTCTTATAATTTTCGAAATATGCTCTGTTTTACGCCTTTGAATAATGTGGTAGGCAATATATTTACATTGTGAAAAATAAATGTTAGTTAGTTTAATAAAAATACTACGTACACTTAAATATTCTAAGTTCCAAAATGTATACGGGACCCTCGTAGTGCGCGTTCTAAAACGCTAAAAGTAAATTAGTTTTAGAATATACTAAGGATGACGTTTTCTATGACTATATTTTTGGACTCGTGGACTCGCTTTTTTCGAAAGAAAGTGGAAAGAAATATATTTTTGAAATTTTGATGCTGTAATTAGGTGTGAATCGGCAACTTTTATGGTTGTGACAATTTTCAAGCAGATAGTGTGTGTGTTTTTTGAGAAAAATAGTCGTCAAAAGCAAACAAACAACCCAATTTCAGTAGATTTTATTAAATATGCGCGAGGCCGTCTTACGCTATCTGGCTAGTAGCCAGCTTCGTTTAGGCTGACCTTGCAGTTATTAATTATGTACACACTTGAAGCAAAGAAGCGACACTCACCTCCCCTCGCCAGTTTATCGTCACCCGCAGATAAGGGGTACGATAAAGGATACGCGTTCCTAGGTTGCCGCTTGCTGCGTGAGCATGTGATTTGTCCCATTTTTGCGATTTTTGGTTTAATTTAACTTGTGTAATTCAGTCTGAATTGATAACTATTTATAATATTTTAAAATAACGGTTCGTCATTGCTCAGTGTACGAATTCTTAGAAAGCAATAAAATCACTAAGGATAGGAGATTGTTTTGTCTCCCTTTTTTTTGTTTGTTTTAAATAATTTTGTTTAGTATCACTAATTTAATTGATTAGTACCTATAATTTTGTGTCTAGAAAAATGTCACCGAGCAGTTTTAAATTTCAATCTGTTCTTAAAAGCATTGTTTTGTTTGAACGCGATGTGTTTGGAAAACGTATCCTTGTTGTGTCTGGCATAGGCTTATTATATTGTTTATTAAGAGATCTGTTACATGAATCATATCTAATCAAGTCAAAAGTACAACGAAGACAATATTTCAGTATATCAAATTTATAAATAAACAAATTTAATATTGATTTAAGATTTTATTTCGTTTTTAAGATCCACACTAAGTATCTTTTTTCAAATTCTATCTTGATAATATTATTATCAAATCACTTTCACTCAATTAAGTGTATAGCATGAAATATTTATTTATATTATTACATTATTACAATTTGATAATAATAAAGACGTGCGTGCCAGTACAAAGTTACTGCGCCGGCGTGCCATCTAGACAGTCATTCGATCGACTCTATTGATTAGAAAGAGAAACAGCTATGTTGCTTACGTATAGCGTCAACTCGCTCGATCGGCGCGATTGCCCGCAACGATCGAGACCGATATGTAGTGATAGTAAATATTCTGTACCTGCATACTGCGGTAGCCCTATATTAATTTATGCACACACAAACGGATACGGATAGGCGACTACGTATTTAAAAGTGCAATTAAATCTGTTCGGTTGTATGGAGTGTTGGGGGGTGTGCTCGTAGCAAGGTCCTCATTCGTACATACCGTACATACTAACGGACGGATGTCATTTTCCAAAGACAAATTTAGATCTTAATATTACTTTAAAAAACTAAAAAATGGTACCATTTATAAAGGACTACCTCCCCTTTCCAAAAAGTAAATTTACCTGCACGCTTGAGACAGCCCTACATTAATTTACGCACACACACAAACGGATACGGATAGGCGAGTACGTATGTAACAGTGTAGGCAATAGGGTATTTGACTGATGTCGATATTTTTATAAAAATGTTTCAAAACTGTAGGTTTAAAAAAATAAAAAAACGATTAATTGAAATTACTAAATAGGAAAAAGTGTAAATTTTGTTATTGATTAAAGTGGACAAGTTGTTATGAATTTGGTTTCTACACAAATAAATGAGAAAATTAATATGCGCGATATATAACTTAAACGTAATATTTAACGACATATTATAAATTCCCTTATAATAAATGCCAATTAACTGTCAAGTGACGTCATAAGTCAGTTGTGTTTTGTATGAGGCATTTTCATGCGAATCGTAGTTCGTCAATTTTTAAGTCGTTATATCTTTGTAACGAAAAGTCCTAGGTATGATATATTTATTTCAACCGTTTTTAATATTATTACATATTTCAGTAATAAAAAAATATAGGTAGTCAAATACCCTATTAAATCTATTTGCTAATATGGAGTGTCGGGGGGTGTGCTTGCAATAAATGTTTAATAATACAAAAATAATTAGATAGAAGGACACATATATATATTATCGTAAATATCTCAAACTCCATGACATCTAGAATAATCGTTAAAGTTTTCCTGCAACCTTTGCGTAGAATTCTAAAACTTGTGTTTTTTTTCGTAATGTTAGATTTAATAGTTTCGGAAATAAAAGGGGCACAGGTATTCTGCAAAAATTTTAAAACATAGTTTTGAAACCTTTATAATTCCCATTCAAGCGATATCCAACATTATTTAAGAATAAAAAAATTAATTTAAGTACCTAATTTGCCTCCCCCCCCCCCTAAAACATTCGTATAAATATTTTTCGGTGATGGCTATTCAGGTTCAATATGCTTCATTGCTATGCCAAATTTTAAGTTTCCATATCAAACGATTTCCGAGAGAAACTGATGGGACAGACGGACACGGGTGTAACCTTATAAGGGTTCCGTCTTCACTTCGAAGTACATAATTCTAAAATCATCGGGGAGGAGGGGGGCGAGTTTGTATATTAAATATTTTTAGGAAATTTTGTGAAAAATATTGAGATAAAAATATCTACAAATAGAAACCAAAATAACGTTGTTTACAGTTACTGTTTTCACAATTATTGCCTTTAGAATTGTTGTCTTGTTTGAGCATTGCGAAAAAACTATATAACCGAAAAAAAAATAATTCTAAATAACCTTCTGCCCTTTATGCGCAATATAGACGGCCGACAATAATTCGGGAAAATGGAGCATAAGATATTTAATACGCTTCCACGTTATTTACACGCTTCCTACAAAAATGGGTCCTATAAAAAATTGGAACGACTTTGATCGATTAAAACGTGTTAACAGAGAAAAATATAGAAGGTATGACGTAACACCTACTAACGGAGAAGGCAGATACTTAGTCGGCAGCGCGCGCGTTTCGATTTGTAACCGGTCGAAAGTCGACCATCGATTTTGTTGGGACGAAAGTCGGCAGTTGTCGGCCACTACTCACCACTTACGAAAGTTCGTCTGCGTTGCGCGTCATAGAATATTTATTAATGGGTTTGAAACTCTAGTATTAGCGTTCACGCAATAAGAACTTTGTGCGCGGACTTAAATATTGATGAATATTGAAACTGTCAAAACTGTCATGGCGTTTCAGCTTAATATTCAAACTCTTAATGTGCGTAATGTACGTATTAATACACAAACCTGTCAAGTAAAAGTAGAACATCACTACGAGGGTTTCGTATATATTTAAACTTCGTTCCATTCCGAAAGATAATGTTTTGTAAAGAAAGTAAAATGACAGTTCAGGTATTGTAAACCTTTTTCTTGTATTTACATTAATAGTATGATTAAAATACACACACACACACACACATATATGTATATATATATATATATATATATATATATATATATATATATATATACCTCCCTTAAATGTAAAGTGGATAAGCTTTAAAGTGGTCATTTTTCTTAGAGTTAGTTGTTCCCAGCTCCCCTGCCAGCTAAACCAGCATTTTTTAATATCTGAAAGTATGCACAATAGTCGTATATATAACGAAATTAAAAAGAAAATTATCACAGCTAAGCAGAGACTCCACTAGTTTAAGGGAAATAGTCGACCGACTTATGTAATGTCGTTGGGTCTGTAAAAAGTTTATGGAAACTCCATGCAACTGACTTAAATCAACTACCAAAATAACTTTCTGTAAATAGTTTAATAGAAATACTATATAAACCCTTAAATGTTTATAAGTACCTAAATGTTTTTGCGGAATTCTTGCAGTGCGATTTCTGCTCCTACTTGACAGATTATTTTAAATTATCTCAATTGTCAGAATATTGACATACCGGTAAAGTACTTATTCTCGCCACGACCCTATGCTCTCTAGGAAACATACAAAGTAATATACAAATAAACATGAGGGCATTTACGCGGATTATGCGCGCAAAGTCGAATCAGACGAACGATCGCCCCCATTAAACGAATATACGGTGCAATGGCTTTTATATTAACCCTAACAGATACACCCGTGCAGTTACTTTCTTGAGACACATTAGGGTCTCCGAACCCCCAAGCTATAAAACGACTTATAATATGTTTCAGCGAAACGTTTTTACTTCAATGGTTTAAAAAAATTATAATAAAGACTGATTAATTCGAAAATGAAAAGTTCAGTCAGATATGTGGGTTTCAGTCGGACATGTGTGGGTCTCAAAGGCGCCTTAATGGGGACATTTGCGCGGATTATGGGTGCGAAGTCGAATCAGACGAATGATCACCCCGTTAAACGAATATACGGTAAAATGGTTTTTTTTATATTAATTCTAACAGATACACTCGTGCAGTTACCTTCTTGAAACACATTAGGATCTCCGAAACCCCGAACTATAAAAAGAAGTTTAATACGTTTCAGCGAAACTTTTTCTTTGGAAAAAAATTAAAGACTGATTAATTCGAAAATGAAAATTCAGTCGGATATGTGTGGGTCTCAAAGGAGCTTTAATGAGTACATTTGTGCGGATTATGTGCGCGAAGTCGAATCAGATAAATGATCGCCCTGATTAAACGAATATAGGGTACGATTGTTTTCATCTTAACCCTGACATATATACCCATGCAGTTGCCTTTTTGATACATATTAGGGTCCCGAGACCCCGAGGTATAAAAAAAATGAATACACTTTACCGAAATTTTTTACTTCTATGTTTTAAAAATAGTAAAACAGACTGATTTAATTCGAAAATGAAAAGTCCAGTCAGATATATGTGTGGGTTTAATAAATATTTTGTATGTAAATAAATTGAATATTTTTTTACAAGTCGTGTACACCTATTTTTATGTAGGGCTGCCAATCGTTCTAGTTGAACGCGTCTCCGATGGAGCAGTGCGACTGACGTCCAAATTAAACAACAAAACGAATCCGCGAAACCGGCGGACCAAATTGGCAGAAGCTAATTAAATAAAGAGTGACGTTATTTGGAGCGTAACTCGTTTGAAACGACTTTATCAGATTAAATCGGTTATTATAACTGTTGCTTTGGAAAAAAAGTTGGAAACATCATCATTTTCATCGCAGCGTGGCAGTGATTAGTCTGAGAGATTTACGTCCAATAAGAGCGCTGTGTAGTGGCCCAAGTTGGCGTTTATCTTTATGCCCAACGTATACCACTGACAATAATTGGTCCGACAATAGTCGGACCAAATAGACTATATAATATTTAATACTGTAATGCACACGTCACATAAAATTCGACCCTACAAAAATTCGCACTGATTCGAAAATTGCGATTTCAAGGTATAGAGGTCCGACAATAGTCGGAGCAAATAGACTACATAATATTTAATACTGTAATGCGCACGTCACATCAAATTCGAACCTACAAAATCTCTCATCGACTCGAAAATTACGAGTTAAACGAACCAACGAAAAAAGGATAGAAGTCCGACAATAGTCGGAGCAAATAGACTTTATAATATTTAATACTGTAATGCACACGTCACATAAAATTCGAACCTACAAAATCTCTCACCGACTCGAAAATTACGAATTCAAAGAACTAACGAAAAAAGTATAGAGGTCCGATAATAGTCGGAGCAAATAGACTATATAATATTTAATACTGTATTGCGCACGTCACATCAAATTCAATCCTACAAAAACTCTCACCGACTCGAAAATTACGAATCCAAGGAACTAACGAAAAAAGTATAGAGGTCCGACAATAGTCGGAGCAAATAGACTATATAATATTTAATACTGTATTGCGCACGTCACATCAAATTCGACCGTACAAAAACTCTCACCGACTCGATAATTACGAGTTAAACGAACCAACGTTTATACTTGTGCCGCATAAGTTAACTTGCTCGTTCAACTTTCCATCGACACTTGTCTTATCTTGATCGCTTATAGAGTTTCGTAGAAACAACATTTACAAACTGTCACGACAAATAACCTGAATTTTCATAAAAAAACACACGATTCCTCATTTGCCTGGGTGAAGATTTAAACATTATTTTTAAGGAGTTTATTTTTTCGTTTCCTCTGTTAAAAAGTGTCATTTTTAGGGTTTCGTAGCAAAGTGACAAAAACGGAACCCTTATAATTTCGTCCTCTTCGTCTGTCCGTCCGTCTGTCTGTCTGTATGTTACAGCCATTTTACTCTGAGGCTATTGGCACTATATAGATGAAATTTGGATGGTAGGTATTACATTGAAATAGTGGTATTATGAAACAATAATAATATTTGGTTGGCACTTCATACATCTAACCGAGGGATGAAAAAAATTCAGCGCACATAGGCGCGTGGGTATAGTTCAATAGGTCTTAAGAATGATTAGAGGTTTCAAAATAACTTTTTTAGTTAAGTCAGTAAGTGATGAGATATGTGATTCTAAAGTCTTAAAAAGTGTGTCCCCTCAAACTTTTCAACTAACCTGTGTAAAAATTCTGAAAAAAAATTAAAGTAGTAGAACTTAAAATAAACTTTCGACGAAAGGACGACGGAGATATGTTGTGCAGTTTTTAAGATATGGGATATTTTCAGTACCCACCGCAGCAATAACTTTGTTTTTCGCAGTGTCTGAGAAATACAAACTTATAAGTTTAATATTGTTTGGTGCTACGGGACCTTACGTGCGCGATATGATAATAAATGAAATAACCCTTCGTGCCACCCACAGGATATTAAATGTAAAAAAAAAATTCGCACGTGGCCGGTTTTTTTATTCTTGTAATGCCCACACCGAACATTATATGAACTTCGCCAGTCTCCTTTCTTCATTTCCAAACTGTTGTCAGCTGTCAAGTTACAGAATGGGGGTAGGGTAGATTCTAGTTACTTTTGATGTAGGATGACATCTTCCTGACTCTAGACGTTGGTAATTGCGGCGAGGTGATACGAGAGTACGATAAATGAAAATATATTAAACTTTCGTGGAAAATTCGTCCATACGTAAATAAATATATTATCTTTCGGACGACCTTTTTTCCTAGTTCAATTATCCGTAAACGATGGAGATATAGTGAAATTTTTTAAAATTTCCAAAATCAGAATTGTTGTCTCAATAATTTAATTTCCTTAGAGAAACTACGATAAAATGTGGACATATTTCTGAATTTCACTGCTACATTCCTACTTTTATTTTTCGGTTCAAAACTCTGTTGTATATTATCGTAATGTTTATTCACATAACGTTGGCGATATAGTGCAATTTACGAAAATTTTCGAAATCAGAATTCAATAGCGTCACTTCCTTAGAGAAACTTCGATAAAATGTGAACATATTTCCGAATTTCACTGCTACATTCCTACTTTCATCTTTCTGTTCAAAACTCTATTGTATATTATCTTAATGTTTCATCACACAAGGAGACGTCTCAGTGACTTCTGGAGAGTCGAAAATAAATGTTATTATTTATTCTTGCGGATCAATTGCGTATTTGATCCGCGCTTGTTGATCGATCGGTCACCAGAGCGTGTCCCCTGACCGCTCTTGCCGATTCATTAAACCTAATTGACGGTTCTTCAATGGGCGCGGCACTGCGTTCTGAACCGTCACGACTTGGGCGCAGAGTGACGTGTGGCTTGTTTGTCGCATCGAGGCGACCGCGCCCTCGGTTCGAAAATGAGACCTCAAGATTAACTGTGCCGATTATAGATAATGTCGCATAAACTATATAGGAATATATTTCAATTTGTCTTACATTAGCTTTCCTTTTGAGTTTTACTGTTTTAGATGGTCTTTGTGAAAATATCAGTGTATGTTAATTAGGGCTTTCGTTACTGGAATCCTGGGATACTGTAAGATTAGGAACCCGAATCGATTTTATGATGTTCTTCAGTATTTGTTAATTAGGTATGCTTTGTGAAAATATCAGTGTATATTAATTAGGGCTTTCGGTACTGGAATATTAGGAACCCGAATTGATTTTATAATGTTCTTCAGTATTTTTTAATTAGGTGTGCTTTGTGAAAATATCAGTGTATCTTAATTAGAGCTTTCGATACTGGGATCTCGGGATACTGTAATATAAGGAACCCGAATCGATTTTATAATGTTCTTCAGTATTTGTTAATTAAGGTTGCTTTGTGAAAATATCAGGGTATGTTAATTAGGGCTTTCTATACTGGAGTCTCGGGATAATGTAATATTAAGAACCCGAATTGATTTTATAATGTTCTTCAGTATTTGTTAAGGGTGCTTTGTGAAAATATCAGTGTATGTTAATTAGGGCTTTCTATACTGGAATCCAGGGATTATATAATATAAGAACCCGAATTGATTTTCTAATATTCTTCAGTATTTGTTAATTAGGGGTGCTTTGTGAAAATATCAGTGTATGTTAATTAGGGCTTTCCGTACTGGAATCCCGGTATACTGTAATATTAGCAACCCGAATTGATTTTATAATGTTCTTCTGTATTGTTCTTGACTACACAATGAAAAAAAAGTTGTCCAATGTGTTTAGAATTCGCACTACGAGGATTCTGTACGCATTAAGGCACTTACAAATATGTAAGAATACGTAGTATTTCTTTTAAACTATTTACAAATTTTAATGTTTATTTTACATAAATCTGGGTTTACTTGTTACAGTTCTCCTGCCCACCGCTAGTCAGATTTTACCAACCCTGTTTTTTCATGATTTTTGGTTCAGAAGTTTCGAAAATAGGAGGAGGGGGTGGAATACCCTATTTTTGCATATTTTAAGAATATCTTTAAAATGGAATTTAAAATTATGGAAAATATTTTTTTGCGTTCCTCTCGCAAGCTATTTCAAATAATACCCATATGGTAAGATTATAAATTTAAAAAAAAATCAGCATTTTATTTAACCCCCTTTTTAATTATTGTACGAATATTTTTAAAAAGTAAGCTGGTGCAAAGTATGTCGGCCAATAAGATGTGTCATTATGCATTTCAAGTTTCTACGTTATTTAGTTTTTGGGAAAATCGATTGTGACAGACAGACAGGCACGTGGGTTAAGTTAAAAGGGTTATGTTTTCAGTATGAGGTATAGAATCCTAAAGACCCAACGCAGGCGCCAATGTAATTGTTGCCACACACAATCAATTTTTATCGTCCAATTGAATGATATGAAAGCATGATCAAGTTTGCAGCATAGATGTAAGACCACTCGCGTTCCAATATATTTGAAACGACTTCAGTTCGTATAACAAGCGCTGCTCTACGTCAACTGAGATATACTCCTCAGACGACGGTATAACAATGACCGGTTTATCACTAATTTTAAAGAAAAATAAGGAAATAGGAAGATGTTATGGTGCAAATCTTTGCTGCAGATAAAACCTACTTATGCCCATACTTATGCAAACAGATTGCAAACTCCTTCAAGTATGCATGATGTATTGGATCAAATCAGCAGGAACTATAATGGATATAGTAAACTCGAGTATATTTTATCAAGTATACTTGATTGTTAAGTTGGACTATAAACTTGATTACCATAAAAGTTTATTTAATTTCAAACTTCGTTTTCAAAGCCTTTATGAAGGCTTTGCATGTCAAGTACGTAGCCCATGATCAGGAATAATACATTGGCTTATTATTAATCCCAACGGTGTAGGTAATTCTGGGAAATGGAGGATAACAATGTTTGTATCTCAGTTGCTACCCTCAGTATTTTATGACGACCTCGTTCGGTTATGGCTTTACCGAGACACCGGTAGTAAAAGGTGCAAGTCAAAATATATGCTTTAGGTGTGCGAAACCAATCAACCAGGCGAGCGAGCAGAAAATTATCAACAAATTAAATTATTCGTAAAAATCGCATCAAAGTAACCGCCGACTAATTAATGATAGGAACTGAACTAATTAACGATAGGATACGCAGCTCTGATAAATCGTTGATAAAATGCGATAAAATGCGCATCTTTGATAATTCGTCGATAAAATACTACTCGAGCGTGTGGAATATATCAACAGATAAGTTTCTGAATATAAGCAATTAACGAAAAGTAATTACATAATACGAAACAAATATATTAAAGGAAAGTAAACGTGAAAACTGATTGTAGAGGACTGCAGACTATTTTTATATATACACACACATGCACGCACGCACACACGCACACACTCACGCACGCACGAACGCGCGAACACACACACGCGTGAGTGTGTACGTATGCGTGTGCGTGCGTGCATGCGTCTGTGTGTGTGTGTTCTTTCCAAGCTCCTACCAATTTTCCTCAAATTTTCCCCACTTATTCTATATCAACTAATCTTAAGGAGAAAGAGATGTCTGTCCTACTCATAAAATAAAGCGTAAATTAAAACGTACGACGAGTAAGCAGAACTCTGCTTACTTTAAAGTGAGTGAAGTTGTGCTTACTTTAAAGTATGTGCTTTATGTTACTTTAAAGATGTGCATCTCGCCTCCATTGGTTTGTAGTTACGCGATTACGCGAGAAAGTGCTCGGTTATTTTTGCTTGAAGAAACTCCTACTGTGTCATTGAATTGATAAAAATAAGAATCGTATACACAATCTTGCCGAATGAGTTATTTCGTACATAGTTAGAAATATTTATCTAAGTTATTTCGATATTTAAAAAGTTAAACTAACATTTATTTTTATTCTTCCAATGCTCAATGGTTTGTACGCGCAGCATAGACACACATGTACGGCACAAGCATACGGGTGCGAGATCCAGCATCGATCATGGTCCTACCCCACATATAGGGAGGTGGAAGTTCGCGGGCAAAGCCGGGTATTTTGCTAGTAAAGAAATAAAACTTGCGAAGTACCTGTGGCAACATGTACACAGAAGGGTTCAGTAGCTGTGTACGAGTTATTATTTATTTAGTTATAAAACAACTTTCAGGCTACTCCAAAGCGCTGAACATGCAAGCACTGAAAGTACAATACTTTACAGTACAC
Source organism: Druceiella hillmani (assembly GCA_039881145.1). NCBI lineage: Eukaryota > Metazoa > Arthropoda > Insecta > Lepidoptera > Hepialidae > Druceiella > Druceiella hillmani. Next base: position 1,463,873 of record JAYKKI010000089.1, on the reverse strand, counting down.
GTAATAACATATATAGTAATAATTGAAATAGAAAAAAATATATGTTAATTCAAAACAAACATGAAACAAACTAATTATGAAAAGTGAACTACCAATCAATTCCATAATCGCATACCTAAGGCGGTCAATGGAGCAGAAAAATATCAAGATTGGCGCCTTCCGCCATATCGCGTTGAACAACGCATTTGCGTGAAAAAGCGGTGAACGCTGCAGGATGTTCGTGCGCGCTCTAGGCAGATGAAATGAACTATGATTCCGTATTCTCATGTAACAGTCAGTAGAATAAAATCTTATCAAACCCGAGATCGAGTTGTTATTAGTATAATTATTTAATGATTTAAAAAAAAAGCATGATCAAAAGCAAATTCTGTCAGAGTTGAAGAGGATTACTTACATCTGACCAATATTCAACTTCATTTTAAGAAAAAAAAATTGCATCTATTATTTATACCGTGATTCTGTCTATCAAACTGAGTGTATTTGAAGCGAGTTCCTTTGACAGTGATTTTTAAAAAAATATATTTTTATGAAATAATTTATCACAGAAATATTGGAAATATGTTTTTAATTTTGTAATTATATAATCAATAGCCGACAAGACACGAAGCTGGCCGAAATAAGTCGGAAAGAGCCGACATGACGCGAAGCTGGCCGAACCAAGTCTGAAAGATCCGACAAATATGACGATTATTTAAGATCATATATTTTTTTAAATATGCACCATGTTTTTATGCCTCTGAAAGACATAGCAGCAGCATATTTATGTTGTGAAAAATTAATACAATGAAAACTCTTTGTGGTGACACTCTTTATAATGAAAAAAAACTCTATAACGTAAACACTGCTTGATCTTGGTTGGTTTGCCTTCTAACCCATACACTGATTCACTCTTTGTAACGAACCCGCCATTCTCTATTACGAACGAGAAGACATTGTATAGGCAGCAAAAGTTGTTTATTGTGTATTATCGCTAAGTATATATTTCTCACCAATAGGCTCACATAAACTCCGAATATTGAATATATTTGGCGTTAATTTTGTAGAAATTCATTATTCGCAATTAAATGAAACTACGCGATGTAGTATTATTTCTACTATCTTTAATTTCTTTACCACGACCTAGGTTTCGTTGTATTACAACATCTTCAGGTGGGATATTAGCAAAGATCTTTGCTAATATCCCACCTGAAGATGTTGTAATACAACGAAACCTAGGTCGTGGTAAAGAAATTAAAGATAGTAGAAATAATACTACATCGCGTAGTTTCATTTAATTGCGAATAAACTCCGAAATTATCTTTACGAATGCTGACAATTCGAGAATTGAATAGAAACAGTTTTATTGCTGTTATTGTGGGCAAAGTTGACCCTTAACACATTACCGCTTTTGTATACAAGAAAATACAAAATAGCTATTGGAATAGTAAACAAATTCGATTAAAGTTGAATGATTATTTGAAATAGTTATTTTAATATGTATAAGTGCTCCCTCACCAGGAGCACGAACCCGTAATATAACATTTCAGACTCGATTTTGAGCATTACGTTATAATGCTGCCTCCCTGACTGACGAGCATTCGCCTCGTAATATAACATTTTATTTCTTGCCATATGGGCCACTGAGCGGGGCGGAAAGCGCTCCGCGTCCGCGACACAGTGAATTACAAGTGGTGCGCATTGATGTTACAAGTTGTATCAAAATGTTACAGATTGTATCATTACAGGTTGCGCATTGTAATGCTCGGTTCTCCTCCCTCACTGATGTAATGCTCGAATCTGTAACGTTACATTACAAGCGAATTATCCCGATGAGGGAGCACCTTTAAGATGCTTCCTCACCGGAAACAAATGTAAGCTATAAGAATAAGGGAATTGATTAAATTTATTTGTAGATAAAACCGAATAAACAATACAAAATGGTAAAAAATCATGCATTTTATTAACACAATTCATAGAGCGAAAAACTCTCTATAAGGAAAAAAAAACGAGGTCCTTAAGTTTCATTATAAAGAATGTCATTATTAAAAGTACACTTGACAGGAGTAAAAGTAATTTACATCTGAGTTTGAACTTAGCCGAATTGCTGTAAAAGTCTCGACAAAATCTGTTTACCTATTTTTAACATTTCGCACAAGGTTCTTGCGATAATACGGAAGGCATAGTTGAATTTCCTGGGGCGTATAGGAAACATACAGAAACACAGGTGTCATTAAAAGGATATATTAATGTCTGTGAATTTTTGTTCTGCGAAATGGATTGAGTTATAACACACGGCTTCCACCAAACAAATATTGACAAGAAATATAAATGTGACAGATTTTAATAAAAAAAAGAGATTAAAATTATCGGTCAAATAATAATACAAGCAAGAATTGTCCTCAAGTACGATGTAAATTTGTCGGTGGGCAACGTTTAGCTGGAATTATTACGTGATTACACATTAATTAAGCGCAATAAGCAAAGGTGAATCAAGTGAATTGATCGATGTTTTCCTACATTCAACAGTGCAAGCAAGAATTACTGTCAAGTGCGATGTAAATTTGTTGGTGAGCAATGTTTAATTGTAATTATTACGTGATTAAACATTAAATAAGCGCTATAAGGAAAGGTTAATGAAGTGAATTGATCGTTGGTTTTCTACATTCAATAGCCCAAGCAAGAATTACTGTCAAGTGCGATGTAAATTTGTTGGTGAGCAATGTTTAATTGTAATTATTACGTGATTAAACATTAAATAAGCGCAATAAGCAAAGGTTAGTGAAGTGAATTGATCGTTGTTTTCCTACGTTCAATAGTACAAGCAAGAATAGCCATCAAGTACGATGTAAATTTGTTGGTGAGCAACGTTTAACTGTAAGTATTACGTAATTGCACATTAAATAAGCGCAATAAGCAGAAGTTAATGAAGTGAGTTGATCGTTGTTTTCCTACGTTCAATAGTACAAGCAAGAATAGCCGTCAAGTACGATGTAAATTTGTTGGTGAGCAACGTTTAACTGTAAGTATTACGTAATTACACATTAAATAAGCGCAATAAGCAGAAGTTAATGAAGTGAGTTGATCGTTGTTTTCCTACGTTCAATAGTACAAGCAAGAATAGCCGTCAAGTACGATGTAAATTTGTTGGTGAGCAACGTTTAACTATAATTATTACGTAATTACACATTAAATAAGCGCAATAAGCAGAAGTTAATGAAGTGAGTTGATCGTTGTTTTCCTACGTTCAACTGAAAGAATTTTTAAACTTTGTTTTGTATAAATTGAATTTTTAAACTTGGGTTGTCATGTGACAGTAAGATCCAAAAATTAATATAAAATTTCTTATGAACATTATTTTTTTCCCAAACTGTTATCGTGACATCGGTTTGACAGTTTGGAAAAAAAAAGAATATTTGCGTTGTTTAAATAAAATTAACTATGATGAAATATCTATTTTCTTTTCCTTTAATGTTAATTGCACACTTGTTGAGAGCGATTTTTATCAAAACTAATAATATAAGTTAATATAAGAATATTTTATATTGACTTAATTTTTTAAACAAATCGCTATACGGGTTTTTTAAATAAAATTAAAAGTGTGGTGAAATAACTACTTTTCCTGTAATGTCAATTGTATAATTTTTGACAACGATTTTTACCAAAACTAAACGGTAAATAATTGTTAAATTGCAAAACAAGTTATATATATATATATATATATATATATATATATATATATATTATATATATAGTTTGAATAACATATGAAAAATTCAGCGAATTTTGACGACAACGCCTTTTACACGACAACTACCTTAACCGAAGTTTATTAATTTATCAGCAGAGAGCGTGGGTAGTATTATATATACGATTTCTTATATATACGATGTCGGTAGTATTATATATACGACTATATACGATTTCTATTCGGTCGGAAAAAGTAGCTATTTTAGAACTTTCCTTACAATATAACGTCACATTTCAGTTAAAAAATCTTCTTTTATTTATTAAAAACCGGCCAATTCCGTCCGGTCATGCCCTTTTTTAGGGTTCCGTAGCCTTAGATACAGAACTCTATAGGGTGACGATAAATTTTTATCTTGGTAAAATTTTATGAAATGCTTTTTAATAATAATGTCAGTAATTTAGCAAAAGTATAGTCGTACATTTGAGCTAAGCAGTTTACATTTGAATTAGAAATCTCACTCTGCCGGTGAGATAAGATTGAGACAAAGTTCAAAAGCTAAAGAGCCGTCGACTGTACCCCTATACTAAATTCGGCTTATTTTTTTATTTTATGAGTATGTACACAATTAGCGTAACGTATAGTCACACTGTACTCTTCGAGTTCAAAGATAAATACGAGTATGCATTTTAAAATACAAAGTTATTTTGGCAGTTGATTTAAGTCATTTATATTATTCAAAAGTAGTGGTTTAACTGGTAGGTGGTTGGGAAATGTAACTCTAACAAAGATAACCAATTTAAATCTTAATATTTCGTAAGCGATTCTCTGTATCGAAAAAGTATTGACGACGTACCCCTAATATTTTTGAAAGAACTGTTTAATAATAGATACCTTACACAGATTTAACTGGAGGTGAATAGGAAACGTAACTCTAACAAAAATAACCATTTTAAACCCATTTACTTACTTCGTAAGCGAATCCCTGTATCGAAAAAGTATTGACAACGAACCCCCAATATTTTTGAAAGAACTGTTTAATGACAGATACCTTATACAGATTTAACTGGTAGGTAGTTGAGTAACGTAAATCTAACAAAAATAACTATTTTAAACCTTAATACTTCGTAAGCGAATCCCTGTATCGAAAAAGTATTGACGACGTATCTCCAACATTTTTTAAAGAACTGTTTAATGATAGATACCTTACACAGGTTTAACAGATAGGTGGTTAGGAAACGTAACTCTAACAAAAACAACCATTTTAAACCTTAATACTTCGTAAGCGAATCCCTGTATCGAAAAAGTATTGACGACGTATCCCCAATATTTTTGGAAGAACTGTTTAACGATAGATACCTTACGAAGCGAACTGTTTAATGATACATACTTTGGAAGCGAATCAGCACTTTGATCTTGTCTATGTTCATTCCAACCATTCTAATAGTTTGCCCCTGGGATTAATTTGTTGCGAGAGTAAATGATACTTTCACCTGGAACTGCCACCGCTTAAGAGCGAATAGTGTATTAATTGATAGCATTAAGGCACGTGGAATATGAGCTTCACCAATGCCCGCCGGCCCGCCAACATCTGGCAATCACAACGCGGTTGACAACGATTGCGATGGCGGCGCGCTAAGCACTGACTGCAATTGTTTTTGCAATTGCGGAAGGGGAGTGGAAAATGGCAAGAGGGAGGGTGGGGATATTAGGGGTGATTCTTAAAGCTTTAAAGCTCCAGTACACAATGGCCGATGCAGATCCAATTATACGATAATTACCCGAAACCTGTATATTGGAAATATTTTCGTCGTTGAAAAACATGACCATGTATTAGAACACCGATCTAGATTTCAATACCTGTCAGCTCATGACCTTGAATTATGTTCTAAAAACAAGTGTATCCTCCTGATACCCCAGCATAGAACAGTAATTTATAAAGAAACCTTCACCGTGTATTCCACTAGATTATGGAATCAACTGACGCAAACGTACAAAATACACCCTCGTTATCAATGTGTTCAAAAGTCGTCTAAAATTATATTATCTGTCATATTCTGGAAATCCAAATCCCTTCAATACCCCAACCTTTTTCCCTTCCCTATATCTAACGTGTAGCTCTTTTGGTTTTGTTTTATTAAATGGTATATAAATTCTGTCTTATGTTGTCAAATGTCTAATGACATTAGCTTTTAACGACCATTGACAATATACCACATTCTCACTTAATTCATTGTTGATGACTTTAAGGTATTGCTCTTGTAGCAATAAATCCGCTACTGTGTACTTAGTTTTCTAAGCACCATAAAAGTGTCATAAATAAAAAAATATATTGACATTTGACATTAATATGATCTGTGTTTCACATGAGAGACAAATCTCATTGCAAGATTATTTTTATAGTGCAAAGTAATTTTTACTGTTGTAAATATAATATAAATAAGTTTAAATAATATTTAAACGTGTTTAGAATTGAGGTTTACAGCTGACCGTGCACAATGCTTGCTACTCTAAGAATACTCGCACGAACACACGCATGCAACCGTATATAATAGAAAGAGACAGAGAGAAAGAGAGGGAAAGGCCGCCTGGAGCGGGCATAACGCTTTGTCCGTACGTGACGATCTGCCTATTCGTTCTACTGTAAGCCGCGTAAAAGAACTTAGTCCCAATAAACAAGGTAAGGGTTAGACATCAATTCAATGAGAAACGTCTCGTCTCCTAAATGTAAGATATTTGTGGTTAGTCTTTAGATTTGCTTTGACTTTTGTTATACAGGCTGCTGATTAATTGATGTAGTAAGAAATGTGACATTAAATTTTCTTTGCGTAACATTTTTGGGGTTCTGTACCTCAAAAGTAAAAACGGGACCTTATTTAGTCCCTTCGTGTTCGTCGGTTACAACCTTTTTTTTTCAGGAATCACTTGACATAGAAACTCGAAATTTGGCATAGTAGTGAAACATTTTATCCCACACAAACCTCAATAGCTAAAACTCTTAAGGTATTTGTTTTGAGATTTTAGATGGGGCATATAAAGGACCTAATTTTTTTTTATAATTGGGTATTTGAATAAATTTTTTTTATTTCATTAATCATAATTTCTAGGTACAAGCTGACGAAGAGTGAAATTTTTTTTTAATATCTTAAAAATTTACCTAGTTATAAAAGTTTAAATTTAAACTTTAGAGAAGGACGGCAATACTGTGTTGTGAGGTCATTTTTAATATTGCACATTATATTCTATGAGAGGAAGAGAGACAGGGATATACCCAACTCTATCCGTATCTTCAAATTTAGAAGCCTACAACTGGCTTATTTTTCAATCAATTTTTGAATTCTTTTCAAGGCTGGTTTTTAATTAACTTATATTTCAAAATATTGTACGAAAAATATCAAAATTTAGAATGAGTCAACTCTATTCTGTACATGGTTTGGGGATCGTTTATAAGTATCTTAAAAATAGTTGATATGTTGAGATATCCTGAAATATACGCAAAACTATGTCTCCCTACCCTTATTTCCTAAATCAGGCTGAGCGCCGCTTAAAATTATGAAACAATTTGGGTTTATAAAGTGCACACAAAAGTTGCAGGAAAACTGTAGCGATGATTCCAGATGTTATCATTTTTTAAACGTATGTTGTATATTTAATAAAATTATCCGTTAGTATTAAACCGTGCGACATAGAAACTTGCAATTTAGCGTAGTGAGACATATTATTAAACCACATATTTTGCCCTAAATTTTCAAAAGTATTTATATGTGAATTAAAGAGGGGATAAATTAAGGTTTTAAAAAAAGAAATTCATTTTACATACTATGTGGGATATAATTTCAAAGGTATTATTTTGAAAAATGCAAAAAAAAATCATAATTTTAAATTGCATATTTGAAAACATATTCCAAAAATATACAGAAATTCAGTATTTCCATCCCCTCGCTTATTTCTTGAAACTATTGTGCCAAAAATCATTAAGAAAACATCTGATTAAGAGAAATTTGACTAGGAGATTAAAGGAAAACTATATCCATTATCCTAGATCATATAATTTTTTAAATATTCTCTACGTTTTACGCCTACAAACGTGCTAAAAAAATATGTATATTAAACAATATATTTATGTCGTAAAAATTAATATTTGTAAATAATTTTCTGCCATAAAAATTAATATTTGTAAATAATTTTCTGTCGTAAAAATTAATATTTGTAAATAATTTTCTGTCGTAAAAATTAATATTTGTAATTAATTTTCTGTCGTAAAAATTAATATTTGTAAATAATTTTCTGTCGTAAAAATTAATATTTGTAAATAATTTTCTGTCGTAAAAATTAATATTTGTAAATAATTTTCTGTCGTAAAAATTAATATTTGTAAATTTTTTTTTAAATATTCATTTCTTAAAATAATTTAACTCTCGTAGAGCGAGTTCTACATGTACTTGATAGGTTTTACTTATTTGATTCTGTTACGGCGAAGTTATTTATTTTTCCATAAAAATATTTTTATTTTCTGTATTTGTTCAATCATAACTAGATTTAAACTTTTCATTATTATAAACATAACCTTTAGGAAAAGTAATTAAGAGAAACTTTGAATTTTCGGCATAATCTGTATTTACTCTTGTGAAATAATATTAAATATTCACATTCCAATAATAGGTTTATTTGTGAATGGCGTTGTATCGTTTTGATGTGTCGCGTGGCGCCCGGTGTACGTATACTACACTACGTTTAACCCTTTACGTAACGTTGAAATAGTACTCTAGAACGCAGAGGCCGGTTTGTAATATAAAATTAACAATAGTATGCTACTCTGATCAACCTGTATACGGGTTGATTAAAGTAGACTAGAAGTAACTGAATTGTTCTCTATATTGGGATCGCATAGTATAAATTTGAAACAGGTTAAAAAGCCATTGTAACGTTCTGTGTATACGAATACAATGGCGTCTTAGCACAGTGTAGCCTTGATCTAGTTTTAAGCGCCCGAACGATAATGTTCGCCATTTGCAAACGCGATATTACTTTCGGTCACGGCGGCCCAGTGGCACGAACGTTCCACTTACATCGATAGGTCGCGGGTTCGATGCCGACACTTGTCTGCGTGCGCGCGTGTTTGTGTGGCGTTTCTATTAATTTGTACCATATCTTTAATCTGTGCCGCGCGGCGCAGGTGGCAGTGTCTCGCTCCATGTACTTAGCGGAGTACAGTGCGCCTTTCACATATATTAAAAATGATTACTCTGCAAATAATATTTTACGCCCTTGTGTCTTTGTATAGTTTCGATACTTTTTGGTTTTAAACTGTAATTGACCTGACGCTAATATATGTATTAGCGGGAACTGCCCATATCCTATATAACATCGTCCAGTTTAATCGCATTATAATTTAAAAACATAAAGGTAAAAAAACATTTTAAATTAAACGGTTCTATTGTACTAAAAGCTAGAAAATAATTATGGATCGATAGTCTGGGGCTTTGATCAGATAAAAATAAAATTATGGGGCACATTTTTTAGAAAACTTGTTGGTTGGAGACCGGCGAACATGAGCCGGACATTACAGAAACAGAATATAATTTAAAAAAGCTGGTATTTTTAAAAAAATAAGTAATTCAGCGATTGACAATCAGGCAAGATAAAAAAATTAAATACGATTTTACGAAATCATATCCAGATTTAGATTGTCTTTTTTGACCCTAATACTCGTATTGTAATGAAATCCTTTGTAATAATATATTATCTGTATATCAATACGTTAAGAGAACCCCTTTTTAAGCATATTGCACGCACGGAGGAGTGTGAGATTTATCATAGTTGAAGTTTATATGGAGAAAGAGCGTAGAATGCTAAGATTTATATATAATATGTGCTACAAATACATTAAAAGATTCATTGTTTACGTTCACACGGTTAATGGCAAACACATAATAGTCTGTGGTCAAACAGTCGCACAGAGTAGAGATTGTCACCAAATTTTAAAATATCAGATTGACTGAATGAGCTTCGAGCTGTGAATTTTTCGTGATTTCCAATGTTCCTATTTGAATAGTTTGTGGAGTTTTTGTCAAGGCATTTATCTTATATTTTATGTAATAGATCTCTGTGTTTTATATATTAGTGGAATACAGCTTGCTTAATATATATCTGTTGCAAAAGGAAAATTTTGTAATAGCAATGGGAATTGATTTCCTCTCGCCTACCTATTACTGTTTTCAACAAAGAGTAGAATTTTAACCACTGTGCGGCCACTAGTAATATAATAAACAAAGATTGATATATTTAACATGGATGAATTCGCCTCACAATTTTATTTTCGTCCGATCAAAACCCCAGAGTAGCGATCCATAGTAATTTTAACTGTTGGTAACTCAACGCCTGTATAATAAAACAAACCGTTGAATTAAAAAAACATTTTAATTTTACAAAAACATTTAACATTTTAGTGTCATTGCTTAAGCTGATTTTATGACATTTATTCGATAACTGGAGTTATTTCTTGTGACATATTTTATCAATTGAAACCACCAAATCGTCAAGTCTCATATTTTGGGAAGGCTTTATCAATGAAGAATCAGGAGAGACGAGTTAGAACCCTAATCAATGATTTAGGCAGGCTTTATCACTGAAGAATCGGGAGAGACGAGTTGGAACCCTCGTCAATGATTTAGGCAGGCTTTATCACTGAAAAATCAGAAAAGACGAGTTGGAACCCTCATCAATGATTTAGGCAGGCCTTATCACTGAAGAATCGGGAGAGACGTGTTGGAACCCTCGTCAATGATTTAGGCAGGCTTTATCACTGAAGAATCAGGAGAGACGAGTTGGAACCCTCATCAATGATTTAGGCAGGCCTTATCACTGAAGAATCGGGAGAGACGTGTTGGAACCCTCGTCAATGATTTAGGCAGGCTTTATCACTGAAGAATCAGGAGAGACGAGTTGGAACCCTCATCAATGATTTAGGTAGGCTTTATCACTGAAGAATCAGGAGAGACGAGTTGGAACCCTCATCAATGATTTAGGCAGGCGTTATCACTGAAGAATCAGGAGGGATGAGTTGGAACCCTCATCAATTTAGGCAGACCTTATCACTGAAGAATCAGGAGAGACGAGTTGGAATCCTGATTTTAATGACAACGTCTCTGCTTGAGACCCACGATATAGTCTGCATGCTCTTTTAAAACCAGCAGATCGTCAAGTTTCACGAAAGATTTAGAAAGGCAGTACCCCTGCAGCATCAGTTGATTTTGAGGATCAAAGGTTGAAATTAATAACAATTAAATGAAACTACGTTATGTACCTAGAATTATTTCTACTTTATTTAAATTCTTTACCTAGACCTTGGTTTCGTTGTATCATTTAGTTGTAGCTTTACAAATAGTCCACCTGAAGATGTTGTAATATAACGAAACCTAGGTCCTGGTTAAGAACTTAAAGAATTTTTACAAAATTAATGCCAAATATATTTAATAGTTCAAATTATCATAATGTTGTATCATCATGGGGACTGTAAACGTGTGCAAAGTTTTGTGAGGATCGATTAAGTAGAAATAGCTGAAAAATCGATCGCAAGATTTGAATTTTTTTTATTCAAATCTTGCGAACGATTTTACGAAACGAAGCTAAATAAAGTCGTTTAAAAATGAATGTTGTCCCAGTGACTTCTTTGGAAGTCGATAATTTTTCTTCTTTCCAGTAATAAATAACGTCTGTAATAAATATTGTTAAGTAACCGAAAACCTACATATGAATTAATGGCAAAATTAACAATTAAAAGCTCTCAAGGTCGACCACCTCTGTGTTCCACTCTCGCCTTATCCCTGAAGGAACTACAATCTAAAACTGCTTTGAATGAAGCCGTTTCCCAAATTACGTCCTTTATAATAAACTTTATTTCTATTAAAGTGGAATAATTAATTTGTTTAAATAAACCAATCTTCTACCATTCGATAATTTTTACGTCACTTTGCAAAGGAGACTGGCGAAAATGGGCCGGACGTTACAGAAATAGAATATAATTCAGTAAAAAAGCTGGTACTTTTTAAAAGAAAACCAAACAATCCAGCGATTGACAATCAGAAAAAATAAAATACTATTCGTAATCATAATAACAAAGAAAAGCTATCTTCATAAAAACGCATGTGTTATATTTTTAATATATCAAGAATCGTTAATAAGAAATGAAAGTAACGATAAAGATATAAATAAACTTTTAAAAACTATTAATAAATACCGATTGCATTTTTTAATATGTATCCATTGCCTAAATTGATTAAAAATAAACTGTCAACTGACAATTGACGTTCAATCTGTTTTGTCACAATGAATGTCTTTTTGACACTTTTCGAGTTTTGTGTGAACTTTGTCAACGATCTGTTGGGCTTGCGTCCGACTGGTCCATAAAACTATGGACTAGTACGTTACATCTGTGTATAGAGGTTATTACGAGACCCAATCTGCACTTTCTTTCATCTTGCTTTATGAATAATATGATGTTTATGAAAAATGAATTATTATGAAGAATAACCGGAATTTTCTTATAAAAATCAGTCAAGAGCGAGCTATATTTGTGCAATTAACAATCCGTGACATCAGCCCCCCCTCCGTCCATAACTAATAATAATAATGCATTCCAACTGTGTTTAAAAAGCGCCTAACGGCTGCGCTACCCGCCGCCGATGGCACCAATGCGGTATCACGTCGCGTATGCGCATAGCTGTGTAAGGACAAAAGTTTTTCCTTGCATCGTGAGAAAATTTTCTTGTCAAAATATGGAAATAAACAATTTAATTCTTTATAAACATTAATCGCCCTACAATTTTTTCAATCGTAGTAATTTTGGTTCAATCTATGCCTTATTCTCAATTTCCTCGATTTTTTCAGATTTTTTTGAGCAATCCCACTGGTGATAAGGGCGGGAGGCAGTAATTTTTAAGGGTTTTCCCAAAAAATACTTAAATAAATTCGCAGAAAATACATTATATGATATGTTGAATTTGGCTTCATTAAGTTTTCAATTGACGCTTTACACTTTGATAATCTTAAAAGATTTTTTTTGAATTTCCTAATTTACTCACCAAAAACTACGGAAATCTACGGACGGAGAGTCACCGAAGTGATTCCATTAGTTTGCACGAATGTATCTTCGCCGTTTACTTGATTTAACGCACTCTTAACAACCCACTTCTTTGGCGTTTACTTGATTTAACTCACTCTTAACGCCTCACTCCTTTGGCGTTTACTTGTTTTAACGCACACTTAACGCTCCACTCCTTTGGCGTTTACTTGATTTAACGCACTCTTAACGCCCCCACTCCTTTGGCGTTTACTTGATTTAACGCACTCTCAATGCCTCATTCCTTCGGCGTTTACTTAATTTAACATACTCTTAACACCTCACTCTTTTGGCGTTTACTTAATTTAACATACTCTCAACACCTCACTCCTTTGGCGTTTACTTAATTTAACATACTCTCAACACCTCACTCCTTTGGCGTTTACTTAATTTAACGCACACTTAATTCCTTACTCCATTGGCGTTGACTTGATTTAACGCACACTTAACATCCCACTCATTTTAAAATCCAGGAAAACCAGAATTTAATCAAAATAACTCAAAACTAACTAGAATAAAATGTATGGAAGTATTAAAACAAACGATTTTTCATATTTTTGATTCGCGAAAATATAATTATTATCTTACGAGCTCCACTTGTATTTCTTTTGTTTGAAACATTATTTAGCTCGAGGCTTCTCTGAAGAATTGAATACGTTTGTAACTTTGTCTGTAGTTGCGGCAAGGTTCCTCGTTACATGTAAATGTACTGAATATATTTTAAAATTATGACAGTTTACAAGATAACGCAAAGTTATGAGCCCTATAGATATTGCAATAAAGTATTATATTTTTGGGAAATCTACTCCGTAAATTAAGAACAATACATTTTAAAGCTTGCTACTATTCTTTTAATAAATTATCGATTTTAATTTTTTTGTTGTCAATTAGTAAATTATAATTAATTTGATATTATTTTTTTTGGTTATTGGCGAAATTATTATCCAATTATTCTAATAGAAGAACTTCGCAACTTCGTATACTCCTCGTAATTAGAGTTGTAATTTTTAGCCGTGTTTTTAAAAAGTTGACCTTTGCGAAAAATATGATTTTTTTTATTATTTTAAGATTGTACTGCTATGGATGGAGTGATGACATTATTTACAGTATTTTGAGATGTTTTGAGTAGTTATTTATGGTCTAGCATACAAGATATTCTGGTACAATTTTATATTAAGATAGAATTATTCATACAGAGGAAAAGTGGAAAGTACAATCTAAAACTGCTTTGAATGAAGCCGTTTACCAAATTACGTCCTTTATAATAAACTTTATTACTATTAAAGTGGAATAATTAATTTGTTTAAATAAACCAATCTTCTTCCATCGAAATTTTATGTCACATTGCAAGGCAGACCGGCGAACATGAGCCGGATATTACAGAAATAGAATATAATTTTAAAAAAGCTGGTATTTTTTAGAATATAAAAAAAACTAAACAATCCAGCGATTGACAATCAGGCAAGAGAAAAAAAATGAAATACGATTTGTAACCATAATAGCAAATAAAGAAAGCTATCGTAACAAATGCATACGTATTATATTTTTAATATATCAAGAATCGTTAATAAGAAAAGGAAAAAAACGATAAAAATATAAACTTTTAAAAACTATTAATCAATACTGATTGCATTTTTTAAATATATATCCATTGCCTAAATTGATTAAAAATAAACTGTTAACTGACATTCAATATGTTTTCCGGTTATTCTTCATAATAGTTCGTTTTTCATAAATATCATATTAATCATAAAGCAAGATGAAACAAAGTGCAGATTGGGTCTCGTAGTAACCTCTATACACGGATGTGACGTACTAGTCCATAATATTATGTACTAGTCGGACGCGAGCCTTTCTAGTATAAATGATATGCATAAATTATATGTAGTAACCTCTATACACAGATGTGACGTACTAGTCCATGGTTTTATGGACTAGTCGGACGCAAGCCTTTCTAGCATAAATTATATGCTGGTGCAGTAGTATAGTATACATGTTGAATATACTATTTATTAATTTCGTCCTATTATGAGTATACAATACTATGAATTAATTTAATATTTATCACTTCGTAATACCCGTCTGAATTTCTTATTGCATTCTGCATCCTAGATTCAGGAGCTTTTTGGTAATTTTGCCATAAAACAACAAAAATATAAAGTTTTTCTCATCTGTCTGGTAGACCATTGAAATTAAACGTTTATGTCTAGGTTAAAGTGTCATGTTTGTTCTTGTAACGTCTGGGCTCAATATTCTGTGGACTTTTTCCGACATCCATTAAGGCCACTTTTAAAACAAAGACATCTTATGCGAACGAACGCACGCCTCTAAGCCTTGCAAAGGGCACGACGCGACGTGTCAATTAGTGTTAACCGCTTCGCAGCTAATTGACTCATGCTCGGGTTAGGGTCAAGTTTCAAACGCAGTTCATTGTCACTAGTGATGTGACGAGTATTTATTTTATGTTAACCAAAACACTGTTATTGAACGTTGTATGAAAGTAACTGTGTGTACTATGGACTACACGACAGAGGTAATACTTCCATAACAGTTTTGTTTTGCTTCATTAAATGTAATGAAAGACATCAGTGTAATATACAATCAGATGTAATATAACAAGTGCACATACAGTGCTAATGATTACCATTACATTATAGAAATATCATCTTTACACGTTTACAGCCATATCATCGGAGTTTATTAACTTGTATTAATTACGGACAATAATTGTATTTTGCGCTGTCTGTCTGTCCGTATGTCACAGCAATTTTACTCGGAGACTATTGGCACTATACTGATGAAATTTGGATGGCAGGTCCATTACATTATTGCAATATCATCTTTACACGTTTACAGCCATATCGTCGGAGTTTATTAACTTGTATTAATTACGGACTATAATTGTATTGATTACGGATAACTACCTAATTATTACTGTTTATTAGAATTCCGTAGCCAAATGGTAAAAACGGAATCCGTATTTTGTCCTGTCTGTATGTCACATTAATTTTACTCGGAGATTATTGGCACTATATAGATGAAATTTGGATGACAAGTGTCTTCTATGAACCGCTATACAATGAAATAGGTGGAATTATAAAAAAATAATATTAAGGGTGGCACCCCATACATGTAAGTGACTGATAAAAAATCCAGCGCATATAGGCGTGTGGGAGGTATCGTTACATAGGTTTTGAAAAATGATGTAGATGCCCCAAAATAACTTTTTTTTAATCAACGGTTGGTGAGATATACGCTTCCAAAGTCTTAAGTGTGTCGTACCCCCGCCCCTCTCCAAAGGAACCCTTATATTTTCGTCCTGTTCATATGTCACAGGAATTTTACTCGGGGCTATCGAAATTTTGATGGTAAGTGTCTTCTATGAACCGCTGTGGAATGAAACAGTGAAATTGTAAAAAAATAATATTAGGGATGGCACTCCTTACAGGTAACTGGGGGATGAAAAAAGATCCAGTGCATCCAGTGGGGTATCGTTAGTTAGGTTTTAAAAAATGATGCAGAGGTTCCAAAATAACTTTTTTTAGTCAACAGTTGGTGAGATAACACGCTTCCAAAGCCTTAATAAATGTGTCGCCCCTCCCCACCCCCCGTTCCCCTCTAACTTTTCAACTAACGTGTGTAAAATCTGAAAAACAAAGGCAGTAGAACTTAAAATAAACTTACAACGAAAATTGATTTGAATAAGATATGTTGTGTAGTTTTTGAAGTACATGATATTTTCAGTACCGCCAGCAGTAATTACTTTGTTTTTAACAGTGTCTTTGAGAAATATCAATTTATAAATCAATATTTTTTTGTTGCTACGCAACCCTTCACGAGCGAGCCCGACTTGCACTTGATCGGTTTTCGTTAATTATATCTACTAATTATATTTCTGCATAAATAATCATCGTAGTCGTTATATGGTTAGCGCAAATATATATTCAATCAGTTAACGCCTTTTTGCAAAACTCGTTGCACTTCGCCAATAATGTTATTAAATGATATAATCACTATATTATTTTAATAAACTTTCACACTGAATAATATTCTGCTTCTTTGTAAGCACTACAGCCTGGTGCAGGCCAAGGCTTTCACAATCTGGGAACCATACTAACCTGCTTTCCCAACCAATCTGCTTTCCAAATCAAGCAGTACGACTTGATGCAAGGTTTCTCCACTTGTTGACTCCCAAAATTGTCAAGTCTTATATATATATATATATATATATATATATATATATATATATATATATGTATATATATTTGTAAGTAATGCAAAAATGATAAACCAATACCAATAAAACAATTACATTTTTTAATCATAAATACCAAATTAAATCTATATTACATTTCTAAATTTTATCTGCAAGTAAAAGGTTTATAATACCTGATCTGTGAAATTGATTTGTTTACAAACATTCTCTTTTGGAATGGAATGAAGTATATTTATCTACTTTAATGTATCTAATTGAAACATATGGCGGAATTATTGCTACGAGAGTAATTTCTTACAATCAGCCATAATACCCGTCCAACCCCACGACAAACGGCCGGAAATCGAACCCAGGTCTCCGCGGTGAGCTGTGTCGTCAAAAGCTGTTTGCCTTGTGATCAACCCAACACAGTACGACAGCAACGATGAACAATATAGATGATCTGTTAAAACAAAATCAAACAAAATAATATTTCTAATCCTTGCCACTATGGCTCGTACCAGAGTACATAAATTGAAACCCTAAAAACATGCTTTTCTGTTCCTTCGATTGTTACAGCGATATTTTTTGTTGGATTAAAATTTATACCGAACAATGGAATTTTATGTTTAATAGCTTCTGTCTTGTAAATACTTATTAAAGTTACTCATTTTTCAAAGTTAGACAAAGTGGAAAGTGTCTTAAAACTGCATAACTCCCACATTTTTCAATATATCGGAAAAGTTCTTGGACGTACTTATTCTACTAAGATAATTGGGTATTTGACTAATTTTTTTTATTTCATTAATTATAATTTCAAGGTACAAGCTGATGAAGAGCGAAAATTTTTTTTAATAATCTTAAAAATTGACCGAGTTATAAAAGTTTAAATTTAACCTTTAGAGAAGGACGGCAATACTGTGTTGTGCGGTCACTTTTAATATTGCACATTATATTCTACGAGAGGAAAAGAGACAGGGATATACCCAACTCTATCCGTATCTTCAAATTTAGAAGCCTACAACTGGCTTATTTTGCAATCAATTTTTGAATTTCTTTCATGACTGGTTTTTAATTAACTTATATTTTACAATATTGTACGAAAAATTTCAAAATTTAGAATGAGTCTACTACCGTACTGAGTGTTTGACCTACTTAATGAGAATGCCGCCTTAAAAATTATAATTTTGCATTTATTTTTCCACAATGTTACAAAAAAAATTGAGAGTACGCCGAGTGCTTTCCACTATGTTGCATATTACGCGCAACGCAGGTGACCGACAAAAGTAAGTCCGACAATAATCGGAAAAAATAGAGCTTACATGTGATATTTAACCGTTAGTATGCGTTAGTGTGCATACTAACTAAATTTGTCACGAGCGCGATGGTGCTGGCAAAATCAGTTGCTGTTTAGCGCACAGTAGGTTATCATTTTTCAAGTTGTGAAGAAAGTGATAGTGGGAGTGACATTGCGGTGCGCTCACAATTTAGCGTAATGCAAATTTTGACGATAACAATTATTTTGCTGATACGGAGGGTGTACCGGACTGTGAAAATACGATGTGATCTGGATTTCAGTTTTTGTTATAATTTTTGTTCACAATATATATTTCCATAATTTTCTTTGTATTTTATTATCCTTGTACAAGTTTTTATTAAGAAAACACCGAAAAAATTATTAAAATTGGATAATTTTTGGAAGAGATACAGTTTTTTTCAAAACAATGGTAAATGACATCAAAAACAAAAGATTTCCTTGGCATTTTTAAGTATATATGAGTAAAAAACCATGGCACTAAAATGATTAAATTTTAACGCATAAGTCCGACAAAAATCTGTCTTACAAAAAAAATTGGAACGACTCTGTCCGCCTCTTACCGACACGTGTGTTAGGAGTGAAAATGCGCTAACGAAGAAGAGAATGGAAATATACAAATGAACACGAGCTGATGTAAAGGGGAAGACGTCTCTTGGCGTATGCATCGAGTCTATTAACTCTTGTCTCGAAAAAAAAATGTATCTCTTCCAAAAATTATTCAATTTTAATAATTTTTTCTGTGTTTTCTTAATAAAAACTTGTACAAGGATAATAAAATACAAAGAAAATTATGGAAATATATATTGTGAACAAAAATTATAACAAAAACTGAAATCAAGGTCACATCGTATTTTCGCAGTCCAGTACATCCTCCGTATCAGCAAAATAATTGTTATCGTCACTATTATCACTATCACTCAAAATTTGCATTACGCCAAATTGTGAGCACACCACAATGTCACTCCCACTATCACTTTCTTCACAACTTGAAAAACGATCATTTCCACTCGAATTATTTTCGTATTCCGACATTATGGGTTAAAAATGTTCTTTTCCTGGATTCTTTTTATATTGTAATTACTAATAATATTGTAATTTGAACTTTATGTAACACGTAGAAAGATAAAAAATTAGCGTTGGGTGGGAGCGACCGCCCCTACCGCACGCTAAACGGCAACCGATTTCGCGAGCGCCATCGCGTTCGTGGCAAATTTAATTAGTACGCTCACGAGCGCGATGGCCCTCGTCGGCACTCTAACGGTTAAAATTCTGCCATCGATTTTCTTCCACAAAAGTTGACAATTTTCGGCCATCAAGTAACTATATAGGAAAGTCGGTTGCGCGTTATGGTCGCGTTTATAAGGATCTAAACTGGATTAAAGGAAGCGCGGTGAATGACCTGTGTGCAATCATACGACATGTTAAATGCCAGCTGTCGTCCCGATTTTGCCCGGTCAAAAAGGAGACAGTAACTGCATATTGTTTTAGTAGTTATATTTATTTTTTATGTTATATTTATGTATTGTTAATTTATTAAGCTATTCTCAACAGTTTAGCTTGTTTAATTCAATAATAGTCCTCTGGTCCGCCTTTGCGACAGAAAAAAATGGGCACCCTTAAGACCACACCGTAGAAGTGAAAATAATGCAGGCACATTGGACTGATCTTATTATTCCACATTGACATCAAATTATATCATAATAAATCTGATATATTAACTCATAGAAACAAGCAAATTATTTGTGAAATATTATTTTATGAAAGTTATGTATATAATGAATAAATACACATGATAAATAAATATATTTGTCTAAAAAGAAAAATTAATGAGCCGTCACGGGACGCCTGGCAGATGTGAAACATCGTGTTCGTACAAGTGATATGCATAAAAGACAAGATTATTACAGGAACTAAATAAAGCATAATGAAAAAATAAGGTATTACGAATTTCTTACAGAAAATGGTGACTTTATTTAATAAACATTTATTTGCAATTAATACAAAAATAATAAAGCACAGGTTATGTGTACCGTAGTAAACAACAGCGTCGAACTGAGTGAGGGGGGGGTCGCATAGTCGGTTGCGCATGGCGACACGTCGCCATAGCGTACACTCTACTACATATAGACTATATATATATATATATATATATATATATACATATATATACACACCTTAGTATAGCGTGGCGACCCGTTGCCACGGCAAGCGTCGCCACGCCAACAATCCGGTTTATACCTGCGCTTATAGATGTTTCACATCACAAATATACGTCTTCGTTATAAACGTGAACTTTGTATACTGAGTTATACTCCGAGCTCGCGAGCAATGCACCGTGTAATATATATATATATATATATATATACACACACACACACACACACACATATATATATATATATATATATATGTGTGTGTATGTATGTATGTATTATCATTCGCCCGGTTACTGCCTCGTTCGGGTATATTCGGCTCGCCATCGAATGGACGCTAGGTGCGTTACACTACGTCATGTGGATTCGCAGTTTTTTCATGACCTCAAATAATACTATACTCAGCCGCTCGAGCTTCTTCTACCCCTCTTTGTGACCTCAAATAGTACTATATTCGCCGCTCGAGCTTTTTATACTCGGCCGCTCGAGCTTTCTTCTTCCCGGCCTATCGCTGAGTATACCCGAACCGCATCGAACCTTTCCCCCATACTCGACTTATCACCGAGTATGCTTGAAGCGCGGTACGCTCGTAACATAACGCGAACTCGCAAAATTTGTTCCATCAAAAAAAAATTGCATAGCATTGAGCGAAAAGAAATCTTCATTTCAAAAGGCTTCATAAGAAGCAATCTGTAATGATTAGCATTAGATACGTTTTTGATATTTTCTGTGGAATTTCACGTTACGACGTTCTAAAAGTTCAACTTAAAATGCATTTAACACACTAAAACCATTCGTTTAAATCGTTATTGGTAATTACTCACACGCTTTAAAATAAATTGCGCTAGTATTTGCTCGCGGTTTCGCAAGCGTGATTTCAAGCAGATCTCCTAACTTCCCCTTTTACCTCGTGTACATGCGCAAAAGTTCCATCCAAATCCGTAGAATTTTCCGCCCGGTCGAAATACGTAACTACAGTGTAAATATACGCAAGTAGAAATGATTACCTTTATGAATATTATACTACAAATGATGAGTAAACGGACTGTTGTAGATAAGTATATTTACTGGCCAAGTAAATATACTTGCACGATTACAAGTAGAAATGATTACCTTTGTGAATATTATACTACAAATGATGAGTAAAGGAACTTTTGTAGATAAGTATATTTATTGGCCAAGTAAATATACTTGCACGATTACAAGTAGAAATTATTACCTTTATGAATATTATACTACAAATGATGAATAAAGGAACTTTTGTAGATAAGTATATTTATTGGCCAAGTAAATATACTTGCACGATTGCAAGTAGAAATGATTACCTTTATGAATATTATACTACAAATGATGAGTAAAGGAACTTTTGTAGATAAGTATATTTACTGACCAACTAAATATAATTGCACGATTGCAACTAGAAATGATTACCTTTATGAATATTATACTATAAATGATGAGTAAAGTAAGTTTTGTACCTAAGTATATTTATTTGCCAAGTAAATATACTTGCACTATTGTAAGTAGAAATGATTACCTTTATGAATATTATACTACAAATGATGAGTAAAGGAACTTTTGTAGATAAGTATATTTATTGGCCAAGTAAATATACTTGCACGATTGCAAGTAGAAATGATTACCTTTATGAATATTCTACTACAAATGATGAGTAAAGGAACTTTTGTAGATAAGTATAGCTACTGGCCAAGTAAATATACTTGCACGATTGCAAGTAGAAATGATCACCTTTATGCATATTCTACTACAAATGATGAGTAAAGGAACTTTTGTAGATAAGTATATTTACTGGCCAAGTAAATATACTTGCACGATTGCAAGTAGAAATGATCACCTTTATGAATATTATACTATAAATGATGAGTAAAGTAACTTTTGTACCTAAGTATATTTACTTGCCAAGTAAATATACTTGCATGATTGCTAGTTCTAACAAAACTTTGCTTGAAAATGCCTTGTATTTCCATAGTCATAATTAATGAATTAATAAAAAAATTAATTATTAGTCATAACTAATGATTAATTTAGTTTTATTCATAATCATTAGTAATATAATTACATTTATTCTTGGGACATTTAAGAAACGGGCTTACAAAATATTAAAAAATCATGAAAATATACTACTCAATAGAAATAAAGCAAAAATATTGTAATGTGTCAGTCATAATTAATGAATGAATAAACATTTTAATCATTAGTCATAACTAATGACTGATTTAGTTTTATTCATAATCATTAGTTATATAACTACATTTATTCTTAGGACATTTAAGAAACGGGCATACAAAATATTAGAAAATCATGAAAATATACGACTTAATAGAAATAAAGCAAAAATATTGTAATGTGTCAGTCATAATTAATGAATGAATAAACATTTTAATCATTAGTCATAACTAATGATTGATTTAGTTTTATTCATAATCATTAGTTATATAACTACATTTATTCTTAGGACATTTAAGAAACGGGCATACAAAATATTAGAAAATCATGAAAATATACGACTTAATAGAAATAAAGCAAAAATATTATAATGTGTCAGTCATAGTTAATGAATGAATAAACATTTTAATAATTAGTCATAACTAATGACTGATTTAGTTTTATTCATAATCATTAATTATATAACTACATTTATTCTTAGGATATTTAAGAAACGGGCATACAAAATATTAAAAAATCATGAAAATATACGACTTAATAGAAATAAAGCAAAAATATTAATAATCAACTGTTTATTTATTGATGGTAATAGATAAAAATGGTAATGCGATAAAAGTAGCATTAGAAAAAGATTTAAAGAAGTATATATATGACTTTAGTTTTCATTTTGTCGTGAAGTTTAACTTATTCGTTATAACAAACATTTTTTTCAAATACTTAAAAAAGTTTACTTATAGGGATTTCCCCTAGTCTCGGGAGAATCCCCTCCCGTTACCCTCATCGAATAATGGGACCAGGGGTGTCACATGCAAGTCGCGCGACTCGCACGCCATTCAACCTTTACGATTAAAAACTAAACATAATTTAAGATTGAAAATTAGTTTTAATCGTAATTGATAGAAAAATTTGCTCTTTGCTAATTGAAAAATTTAATCATGATTGACGCTAATTTTTTTCGTTCGTTACTAATTTAGTACGTAATAATTTAGTTGACTAAAACTTTCAGTTGTTTAGTCAATCGATTAAGAAATTTATTCGATTACGGCCAACACCGCTAGAAGCTTATGGGTCTTCCATTTGGGCAAACCATATGCCAATCGGTGCGTCGGTTGGCGAGTTTATCACGTTCAGCTCGACAGGTAAACAAATGAACAGACAGACGTCGCGTTTTACGTATGTATGTGGAGATGATTAAGGAAGCGAATAGTCTGTCGGCTCGGTAAGCGGCCCGCGCGCCGCGGCGGTGACGCGGCCTGGCCGCGCGCCAACGCAAGTGCGTTCAACTCGACTGTTCCCGACCAATTGCTTTTTTTTATTAACTTGTTTTTATTTATTAAAATTGAGAATCTGCGATCGCGCAGACAGCAATACCGTACGGTGCCAGAGTATCCGCCCGATGTGACTATTTTTGAGTATATTTGAGAGACTTAGTATTCGTTTACGAAAGGTAAATATTAAAATGTTTAGTAAAATTTTCATTAGTTTAATTATACAATTGGAAATGTTTTGTCTTTGCTTTATTGAAGTGAAACTTCTTTTGTATTGGTCAAATCAATCGGTAAATTTATATAAGTATTTTCCAAAAAACGAACATTATCATACGTAACAAAGGAGATAAGATAAAATGGCGTTACATAAATAGAATATAATTTTTAATAAGTCTGGTAATTTTTAAAATATAATAAAACTAAAGTACTCCAAAGAAAAGAAATATTTTCACTTTTTGCAGAAACACGTCTCAAATATACTCACTTTAGATATAATAATAGACAATGCACTTTGCTACATCACTTTCATGCAGGTTAGGACATCTTTAGACATACGTTTAACCGTTTGAGTGCCGACGAGCGCCATCACGCTCGTGCGCGTACTAACTAATTTTGTCACGAGCGAGATGGCGCTAGCGAAATCGGTTGCTGTTTAGCGCGGTAGGGGGGGGGGGGGGGGGGGGTTGCTCGCACGCATCGCTAATTTTTTATCTTTCTACGTGTTACATAAAGTTCAAATTATAATATTATTAGTAATTACAATATAAAAAGGATCCAGGAAAAGACAATTTTTAACCCACAATGTCGGAATACGAAAATAATTCTAGTGAAAATTATTGTGAAGAAAGTGATAGTGGGAGTGACATTGTGGTGTGCTCATAATTTGGCGTAATACAAATTTTGAGTGATAGTGATAATAGTGACGATAACAATTATTTTGCTGATACGGAGGATGTACCGGACTGCGAAAATGACGATGTGGCCTTGATTTCAGTTTATGTTATAATTTTTATTCACAATATGTATTTTCATAATTTTCTTTGTATTCTATTATCCTTGTACAAGTTTTTATTAAGAAAACACCGAAAAATTATTAAAATTGGATAATTTTTAAAAGAGATACAGTTTTTTTCGAGACAAGAGTAAATGACATCAAAACAAAAGAATTCTTTGGCATTTTTAAGTATATATGAGTAAAAAACGATGGCATTAAAACGGTTAAATTAGACATGGTAACTAAAAAGCACCGTAATTCGCTATTTCGATATACATCTTTTGCTTTATTTATTCTCAAATATACTTTTAAAGGCTCTTCTTTTGTTATGGCTTCTTATTATACTAATTTTATAAAGAGAAAAGTTTTGTTTGTGCGTTCGTTTGTTTGTATTTTTGGGGATGGCACAAAGCGTCTTATCCAATTAACATGAAACTTTCACCATCTCATAGTTTATAGTGATCAGATGGACGATGGATATGCAATATCTTTTTATAACGTGCGGGTTATGAGCAAAAACGACATAGATGAAGGAAAATGAAGTGCACGGGATGCACTTTTAACTTAAATTTTGAAACAATCATGACTGCATTAAAATAGTATACGAAGATATTGTGATAATATCAATTTATGAAGAGACATTTTCATATTTAATTGTTAACACGATATCAGTTATCAGTTGAACTGAATTATAAAAATGAGTGGATATATCATTAATGTTCTAAAAGCGATCCTCACCAATATATGGCACTACGTCTATTCTGGATCGCGGTATGGTTTCTTTGCGCGCTAGTCCATATGTAAAATCAAGCACAAACGTCTTCTACGTCTTTCATGAATTATTGTTGTTCTACTGCTATGATCTACTATGAGAAATTAATTTAAACTTTCGTTATCTATTAAAGCATTTTGCTTTGCGTTTGGATGTGTTTATTCCTATCTCGCAACCGAAATGCCGTGTCACCGCTGATGTGCTAAACGCAAGCAGAACTTGAACTATGAGGGTTCGGTATACACTTGGGTACGGTATATCTGAAAGTTTAAACTCTGAAGGATGTATGGTATATCTGTTACGTTATTTATAAATATTTTGCCCAGTATATCTTTAACAGGCATAAACATAACGTGGATTTAAAAAATATAAAACACCTGTCAAGCGCACGCACTTCGGGCATTTATAAACATTTAATGGTACATAATATTCCTATTAATTTTTTAGAAAGAAAATACGTTGCCTACTGTAACTTTCACTGACATATATACAATTTTTTTTTAATTCGTGTAACTATAAAGTCGATTCGATCGATTTTATCTTTACTTGTGCTGTGAGACCTTGTTTACTAGCCAATTTTTATGATTTTAGGACAACGGGAAGAACCCTATAGGTTATGATTTATTTGCGAGTGTCAAAATATGAGGCATAAATGGCTGTATTTTTAGAGTTCTTTTCGATTACGTTAACTTAGTTTAATCGTTTGATTTTTTTACAGTTCTAAGGTAACGTAGACCTAAGTATTTTATATTAATTTCAAATTACACGGACAACAAAGTGATCCTATAAAGCAGTACTTCCCAATCAGGGGGGCGTGCCCCTTTAAGGGGGTGCGAGGAAATCATAGAGGGGGGGGGGGCAATGTGTTTGGACATTCTAAAGAAAAAGAATATTTGAAGGTTTAAACCCACTGAATAATTCATTCAGTCGCCTGCAGGTACAGACAGCGCATTAATAAAATATTATTATTTAATTATTCTTAATTATTTTTAAGAATGAACATCAAAATCATAATTTATTTGATTATGTTTGTAATTAAGAAATAAATGTCCTGAAAATGATGTGTTTTTAATTAAGAAATAAACGTCGTGAAAATTACTGTGACAATGAAAGAAAACTTAATGGGGGCATGAATATATTTTGTATTATTCGGGAAAGCTCAACGGAAGAAAGTTTGGGAATTTCTACTATAAGGGTTCCTTTTTTTAACGCTAAGGGTTCCTTTTTTCCTTTTGTGGTAGGAATCCTAAAGACTATGAAATTTAGAAGCATCGTTATAGTTTTCCGACGTATTTTAGTTAAGCCCGTACGTGTTGCATCCTAATTTTAGGTTTAGTGTTTTCGAAAATATGGAAAAATATGAATTTAAAAAAAATCGAATGGTTGTCCCTCCACTAAACATTTTTCAATACACTGGCTAATGCGCTTTATTGAGTATGCTAAATTATTTTTTTTTGTCATCAAATGGTTTGTGTATTTCAATATATTTATCGGTATTTTCTTCCCTTCATTTAAATTGTTTATAACGTAAAAAATATCCGAGTTAATGCGGTGCAAATTATTTCTGGTGAATGCAGTTCAGCAGAGCTAGAACTGCTATCATCGTTTCTGCGCTGAAAATCTTCACGCGTATTCAAAAATAGAATAACGCGGATTGAAAAGACTTAGAATTAAGAAATGCTTTTATAAAAAAGAGATACCCTTACTTATGGAAGTTTCTATGTTTATAGTACAAGTGAGTGAGTACAATATATGTATGAATGGGATAGCATTTCT
This sequence comes from Druceiella hillmani, assembly GCA_039881145.1. NCBI lineage: Eukaryota > Metazoa > Arthropoda > Insecta > Lepidoptera > Hepialidae > Druceiella > Druceiella hillmani. The sequence goes on along the minus strand of JAYKKI010000089.1, from coordinate 1,436,425 downwards.
GTAAAGCCGAAGCCAAGTCGAATTGGCCTAGCCCCTATAAATATTAACTAAAATCTATAAGCAAATGGCAGACCTCATTACCAATATTCTGTTAAATGTAATGTACAAGGGTTTTGTATATTTTTTTTAAATTTCATATATAATAATTGATAATTTCAAGGTACAAGTTGATGAGGATGGATTTTTTTTGACAAATCTTAAAAATTTACCGAGTTACGCAATACTGAATTGTGACGTCACATTATTCTTAAAGAGCGAATAAGACGGATATATGCCTACTTTATTCCTACCATTAATTCATAATTACTTATTTTTAAATGGATTATTTAAATTTGATCACTACTGGTTTTTAAATAAACTATATTTTTACGATATTTTATGAAAAAAAAAAATTAGCAGTTGTCAATTATTCAATTGAGCCATGACGTTCTCTAGCCATAAACAGCTAAATTTCAACTTTTTATTATCTATTTTTATAATGGTCTCTGAGAAAAATGCTCCTTACAGACAGATAGATATCGAAGTGCTTCCATAACTTACAATGGTTTTTTTTTATTTTGACACAGAATAGTAAAAATTAAGATACGTATAAAATTTTTTCACATATTTTAGATGTATAAACCGTTCAATTTTAAAATAATAAACAAAAACTTTGGTGTGAGTTTTTTTGATTCATTTTTGGTAATCGCAGTTTATCTTCTGCGGGGCACCCCACCCAGGACCGGCGCATTCTCCAAGGGACGCGCGGGCGGGAGACCTAGAGTTCTCGGGATCTTTCCTCCCCTCACTAGAGAGGGGGGGGAAGAGTTCCTCGGCCTGCGCGCGCCCAAACACAGCCTACGGCCTCGTCGGTGCGAGAGCGTCGACTGGCCCGTAATGTACGGACGCCTTACACACCCCTTTTCAGGGTGGATTGAGTGGGTTGGGGAAGTAGTGTATATGGGAATAAGGGTAAGGGGGGGGGGGGAAGGGGGAAGAGAGAGGTGTCACGTCCGTACTCAGGGATAGTCAACGTTCGACCGCGCGAATTCGCCTTTCGGCGTTGAAGTATGTGCGGCCTGGGTGGCGCCGTTCTAAAATGCTTTGAAATCTCTTATATAGCAACGTCGCAGAATAACTTCGTTAGCGCGATATAGGAGTAAACCGGTTTTTTTACATTTTTTATTCTAGTATTGGTACTTTTAAGTTGAAATATGCTATCTAACTTAACTTTATTTTAATACTCCCTGTTGGATGTACATTTTGGTGTTGTTTTCGAAGAATATTTTAGGATTTTATCCACAATAAATAGATATATAATTCGCCTGCCTCCCTATTGGTTCGTTTCATTCAACGCGACTCCGTTGACATGATGGGTAGGGTGACCATGATTCATAATAAATTGATATATTGAAACTTTCGCTAAAGAGAAATATCAGTATACTAGTAACTGGGCTATATTTTTCTGTGTATCTAAATTATTGTAGGAATGGTAATGAAACATTTATTTATGGAAGGACTATGGCCTATCTCCTATAGGTTTTTATTTTGGTTCTGAGTACAGTAATCACGATGAAGATCCTCAAATTAAATATTAGAAAGAATAAAAAAGTCGTTAATACTATAATGCTTTATTTTAGAGCCTCAAATAACGTAAACTATAGTAACATCTCGTAATATTCTTGAAATCTTCATATATTAACAATTTTAGCAAAAAAAGCAAAATTACAACCCTTAAACAATTACAATTTTTTGCGGCAATTACCTCACATTTTTTTCGCACATTCTACACAAATTGGTATTGCACATGAGACATAAGTAACCGCCGAGTATATCGAAGCGCGTCATGCTTGGCGTGACGCGAAATCATCGTTCTTCTTCCATCAACAAATTTAGGACATGATGAGCCAAGATAAGTTTTTCCTTTTAAAAGAAAAATGGTGAAAAATTTAAATTTCCTAAAATACCTATATGGCGATGTTATAATGCCTCTAATAGCGGTACATCTTTACTATGGTTGAAATGTGGCGTAAAATAGTCTTGTGAAAAGTTACTGAAGACTTTAAAAATATATTTAAATAATAGTAGAGTAAGATGCGACAAGTATATCCGACGACAAATATATCCGACAACTGCGACTAGTTAAAAAAAATGCAAAAGAATTGAATGGAATAAATAAAGTATTTATTGTATTACTTGCTTTTGACATGGGTTCTTAAGATACATAGCCTTCATTCGGGCAGGCTTTTTTATTAATGCTGTAGAGTTTTTTTTCCAGTGATAATGTATTTAGCTTAATCATTGGTTCTTATTATGTGAGCACTAGTGCATTTGGTTCTTATTATGTGAGCACTAATAATTAAATTTCTAGACATTAAGGAACACCCAATCAGGATAAGAAAATCGAAACGTGTAGCCTAGATTATAATCTGAACTCTGTTTAGTAGTTTTTGCGTATTACTTTAATTTATAGACAAAAATTAATAAAATTACATATGTAAAATTTTCTAGAACTTAGCTTCTTAAGAAAAAAAATATAAGAAAATTATATTTCTGAAACAAACTTATCACAAACAAAATATAGACAGCTTTTTTATAATTTTTACTTTTGAATATTGCATTACGATGAGATTTATTAAAAGTATTTATACATCATAACAATGTGTGTGGTCACCCTGTTCACAGCTTATTTGTAACATGACCACATGCATAGTACTTTTCCTGCTGTGCTGACTACTAATTATAGAGTGATGCCTGTTGCATATAAACAATGACATGTGACAGTAATTCCGATGTACATATACATGTATTGATTGGAGATTAAAAGATTACAGTAAAGACCACCTTAGAAGTCTAGTCAAGCTATTAGCTATCTAATTCAATTTAATTTTCATAATTTCAAAAAATATATATTATATAAATTTGAAACATGCTAATTAAGTCGGACCAAAGTGAATTGATAACATTAAATGTCATAGTTTCAATCTTTTGACAAAGCTTTCCCAAATCACGTATTTTTTGATCTATTTGTGAAAAAACAGCTTATTTTTAAAATAAACTATTTTTTTTCTATACATAAAACTAATTAATATAGTTTAATGGTGCATAATGCACAACTATCCAGTCCAATGAATGTGTCAATTATTAAATTATCTACTTGTTCTTATTTGATCAGCTAATAAAAAGACAAAATCTGCATTTATATTTAAAATCAGCATTGATATGTCACTTTAGCACCCTTCCTCTATTCAATTTTATTAAATATATAAATTTAAAAAAAAAAAAAATTTCTAACCTGAGCATTTTTGAGCTAACAAAAAAATGTACTAACTTTGTACTATGAAAAAATATAAAACTCATTCTTTGTTTGATTTTGCTAAACGGGCTTTTTTGTTTATTTATATGTAATTATTCAACAAAGAAAAAATTCTTTCTCCTCTGAAGAGTGTTCCGTTCGAAATAATAAAGCCCATGTGGTTTTAAGCCCATAAGCTTTTTAAGGAAGGTTTATAGGTCTTGAAAAGCATACCATGATTTTTAATGTTTATTAACTCGAATATGGGTAAAAGAAATTTCTAGCCAGATGAATAATGTCAAATTTAGGACTTTATCTAGTACATATTAGTGAATTTAATAAAAACATTAATTTGTACTAGAACAATTTCTTAATTAACCACTTTCTATACACAGCGGCTAGATCAAATCAGTAAAATAAAGCAGTTTAGTAATAAAACAAAATGGGGTGAGGGGCGTTGTATTCACAATGAAAGTCTGTTGAGCCTCTGGATCAGAGCAGATGGTTCATGTGGCTCGATCAAACTGCATCACTTCAAAATGAAGGATTATAGTAACTTAATCAAACCCTTCCACTTAGTATTTGTTAATACTTTTTTATACAGGCTATATCCCCTAGTTGTTTTTGTTAAGCTAGTAATGAAATAAGATATATAGTTTAAACAAACTGTTGATCAATTATCTATACGTATTCCAATACAATTATTGACCCCAAAGAGGTAATTTGTGCTTGTATACGTGTAAAGCTGATATAGGTTGTCATTGTACCATTTATTTAGGTATACTGTAAAATATGTTTCTAGATGTTTAATCAATATCAATCATTATTTAATTAATGTTATGATGAAGCATGCCTTTCAGTGACACATACAAACTAACCATTTAGACATTAGATTATTGAAAATGAAAAAAAGTTTTGTAATAGAATGAAAGTGATTGTAATTTTCATACCAGGTGAAACTAGCTACAAAATGATTTTTCGCAGCTTTCAAAGACAGCACACAATTATGTAACTGTTTAAATGAGATGTTTGATATAACTGTTATCAGATGTATGTGTTCAAATAAGATATTTGGTGACACATGTTACGTTTTAGCTAATATAACAAGTCAATACGTGTTGAATACCATATCCAAGTTTTGATCGTGGAAATTGTTTGCATAAAAAGACAGTTTGGTATTTTTTTTTATTTGCACACTTACAATTGAGTGCAGTTATATTCCATACTTGTCCAGTTTGTAGTAAAATACTATTATTGAAAATTTGTGTCATCTTTGTTATTCATAGCTGCTAACAATGACTGTTATTACTATATATATGACTTGTATGAATATATATTTGTATAAATAGTTTTATTTAACCAATTTTGTGTTGTGGAAATTTGTATTAATCTAATTTATCCACTTTCAAATTGTTAAAGCTATAATCTTTATCCTTTTATTACTTTAGGTTTCGGAAAAAAACATTAAATTTTGAAAATCTCTTATCAGTGAATTAATAAGATTTTTCAACTTAAGAAGGATGTACGCATTGTCGCTTTTTGTTTAACGTTCCCTGTTAATCTAACATTTCACTAAAAGCAAAACATCTTAATAGCACAATATGTAACGGAATTCTTTCTAGAATCATTTGCTGTTATGCAAAGCGATTATGAACCCTCAGGGCCTATGTTCAAAATTATTTCAAATTTCAGTGTCTTTCATAACTTGTCTAATAAAAAAGTGTGTATTTTTATATTATTTGTCTATAACTTCTCACAAACCATATACTTTGTTGTTTATTTAGCCGTTTAATTAACATTGCCCAAATGAGCCGTTTATTAATCAATTTTTTTACCAGTTGTAAACTTTTTACAACATATGTAATATTTAATGAACTTCTTACAATAACTTGCAAACGCATTTATTTCAGGACTAAAATTTATGGTTTTAACTTATAAATGATAAGTTCCGAATACAGGTTGGAAAGTAATTGTGCTACTTTCAAAATATGTTATTTGTATAGAATTTTACGAGACTTGTCAAGTTAATTGGTCTCATGAATTTCCTGATTCATATCAAAACATTGATTAATTTGTTTAATGTTTAATAAAATTTAAATTTTCTGAAAGGTTCTTGTTTTAAATTTTAATAAACATTTCTTTAGTTCATAAGCAAATATCTCTGTTCTACCTTCATTGTTGCTAAAAATAATTTAAACTTCATTCAGTTTTATCAACTGGTATTTAATATACCGCTACAATAGATTAGCTGTGTCACATGTAACGAATAACCAATTTATGATCAAATTGTATATTCTGAATGTATGCATTATTTAAGTACATTTTAAGTTCAAAGCAAAGACGATTTTAGTGGGGCCAAGTTTTAAGCGCTAGTAGTAAAGAGTGGAGAACAAAAAACAACCAATCGTTAAAACATTTTTGGTGCAAACTTTTTTATAAACAACATTTATGTTTCGCTTTTGTGGTTAGGATACTTACATGGTATCCAAACCAATACCACTACTAATTGGTCATGTGAAAAATATTTTTTTATATTATTATTTGGCTAACTTGTTTTATTTCATAAATCATATTGACGGATGAAGAGTCAAACAAATTTTTACTTAATATTTAGACAAAGACGGCGATCATGAATTGTGATGTCACGTTGTATGCTATAAGAGCAAAAGGAGTAGAGAGACATCTCTACTTTATTTCCACTATTAAATTTAGACACTCGTAATTCAGTTACCATTAAATCAATTTTTATAATTTTTGCAATATTAGTTTTTAATTAAGTTTTAATAATGTTTTACGAAAAACAGCAAATTTAGGAGCAGTCAATTTTGATGTAGTTTTCAGTATACAATATTTATTATGTAGATAGTAATATAATTTTTCATATTAATGTCACATTTATGTCTTTATTATCGTTTTGAAAACTCCGCTGGTTTGTAACCACTTAAATCTTTAAATTTGATATTTCTTTTTCAGTTATTTTTTGTAAATATAGTAAAATGGAAAAAATTTTAGTACATATCTTTTATTCACTGAAATAATTTACAAACATGATTTTTCTTCATAATTTTCTTACAAAACAATGAGCCTTCTCTATATATATATATATATATATATATGTATATTATGCATATTTTGTATTTCAACATTGAAAAGAATTAATTTTTTTTATTTAAATGTCTGAGAAATACTAATTTTTTTTTTTATTACAATATCTGGCATTGACTATAAAGGTTTTTCCCACATTAATTTTAAATATCCTAATGAAGTAATAACTTTTCTTGCTTATATTTTAACTATCTCATGATCTTCTAATAAAGGAGTTCTAGCTAAAATAGGTTCATCAAAATGATGAGTTTTGGAATATATTATGATTAGTTTTTAAATAAAAAAACTAAACTATTGCTGTAAACAGGAAACATTTTATCTTTTCTGGCGTTTTACGCGTTTCAAATACGAACAATAGTGACGTGAATGTACAAGTGTCAAAGCAATTTAATTTAACCATGAAAATACCTAATTTGGTCTAAAAACAGCCTGGCCCAGAAATACAATATTTGTTAAGCGTAGTAAACAAACGAAATATCCATAAAGATAAGATAGACATTTTGTCAATGACAGATAACGTATATACCCTACATAATTTTGAGCAAACGAACTTGAAGATACCACATTTATATTTGTTTTTGTTACAACTTGAACGATATGCAAATTAACCATGTGCGTTCATTTCCATTACAGGCCAGTCGCATGTATCGAGCGATACTCGATGAGACAAAAGACGACAAGCCGCACGACAGCTGTCAAGTAACGCAGTGACGTTTGGTTTGTGTACGGGTGTTCGTTTGAAAACGCGAACGATTTAAGTTCAAATTAAATAGTGTATGTGATAATTTATTAATATCTACTGCCATTATTGTGTCAACTTAAGCTTTAATAATAACATTCCGTCTTATACAACGTAATAAAACGCTAAGTGATTTGAATTTTCGTCTGTTATTGTAACGTAGCGTTTGTGTTTTATGTTAGTGACCGCTAGTAATTAATTCATTGTTTTGTGTCATAGTGTTTGCGAAAAAGAAGTGCCATATAACGCAGCCTAGCCTATTATATTCGTTAATTATTAGTGAAGAGTGTTTGAAAATGATAAGCAAAGTCTGAAATGAGATAATGAAATAGTCGAGTGTACAATTGATTGTGGTAACGCGAGCGCCATCTGTCGTCGTGTAGTGAAATGTGATTGCGGCGCTGTATGTTGGTAGTGCTGTAGTAGTGGGCGGAAATGGAGGCTGGCTTCATACCGGCGGGGAGTGGGGCGGCGGCGGTGCCCTCTGCTGCTACCGCCGTCGGCGCCGTGATGGCGCCACCGGCTAGCAAAGTCATTCGGGCGCCCGGTTTGAAGAGGGGCAAAATGGAGGAAGCTATCTCAGATCGGGTAAGAGTCCATATTTTGTTTTTCTTTTTTTTTTAATTATCATAATTCGTCAATAAAAGTAATTGATGGGTATCAAGTGACAATTTACATATACCTAATTACTGCGAAAAACTTTGTAAATTATCTAAATGTTTCGTTGTGTTCAATGTAAACAAAACTTAACACTGATGTTCAGTAACAATGTTTCTCATATGATTTTGACAGTAATCTAGGTATAGTTTTGTGGTCTCGCGAAGGCGATCGCCAACATGATGTACGCGCAAGTCATGTGTGCGTTTTTCTTATCGACATTTCAAACTCTTCAAATTTTATGTGCTCGGCTACACAGATCTCTCTAACATCAGCCTGCACGAGATAAAAGTTTATGAAGGGTTTTTATTTGATTCTGAAATAAACGTGATTTTTTTTGTAAACTACAAAGATGTTTATACATAGCGCTGATATTTACATAGAATTAGAAAAAATACTTAGATAAAAGTTTTAAATCGATTATTCGATCACTTATTTAAGATTTTACCGCTAATAGGTTTTAAAACGACTTATCAAAATTAACTTTTTAGCGATATTTTATTAATTGGCGTTAAAGATGCATCACGCATATCTTAAAATAGGTTTAACTGGAAAAGGATCGATGGAGTATGATTCATAAGGATTACGCTGAGTCCGCTTACTGTTCTTCCTCGTAATGCCTATTTGTCTTTTAAACGTAAAACTCGCTCTTAATAGCTTATGCAGCTTATAACATGAGAATTTAAATCTTTGCTGCTATTATCCGAATTATTTAGACTATTGGTCGGCCAGTGGTCGAAATTCGACCATAATTTATTTAGTTTTTAAGTTGCGTTCTTCTGTCCAAGAGTACACTTACCTTTATGATGATTGCATATATTTTTTTTTAAATTTTGTTTTTTACGTCAGCTGAGAGCGTGTACAAATATGTCATTAGCTGTAATATTCCCTGCAATACCTATGAATTTTAACATTGAATGTCAGTAACAGTCGAAAACAAAAACCCAATTACAACTTATATTCATATTTTTTTTTTTGGTACAATTCATTGTCTGTTTTAATTTTTTTTATGTTATTATTGAATTAAATAAACGCTCATAAAAATGAGACTTGACATTCATAGAAACATAAGACACATTGTTTTCAATTTCATTGGGATTACATTTCATTTTTGGTAAGTTACAAACTTCGAAAACACTTTGAAGATTATCTGGTACAAAGCTTGCAAAATTTTGTAATTTTTTTCTGTGCATCAATTTTTGAATTATTTGAAAAATACGAAAGATGGGAAAATTAAGTTTAGCTGGGCTGAGCCATATTTAAAAAGCAATAATGTGTTTTCATCGCTTCAACTTTTAGAACTTTTTTGTAAACGATGTTTTTTATTGAATATATTTGGCGTTAATTTTGTAGAAATTCATTATTCGCAATTAAATGAAACTACGTGATGTAATATTATTTATCTTTCTTTTTAATTTACTATTTTAAAGAAAGTAGAAATAATACTACATCACGATGTTTTTTTGTAAAAATCCTTTCATCATTTGCTAAATGCCCTTGACCATTATATTAGGAAATATAAAATATGAAACCATCGAATGATCGAACTCTACTTGCTGTGACGTACATTTGACCATGTGCAAAAACTGGCTGCTTCAATAAAATTCCAGTTTTTTCGAAGTTTGTCCTTGAGACTTACTTATTGTGATCGCAAATGCGGGTAAAATTGGAAATGGAGTTTTTTTAAAGTTAAATGGTAAAATAGTACCGGAATATCTCCGTGCGCGCAATGTTTAAAAAAGGAATACCAAGTTTTCTTTTCACGTATTAATATATAGACATATTATATATCAATTTTAGCTCCTTCTCCATATAAACTTTGACAATGCCAAATCGCACACTCATCTTTGCGCACAATATGCTTAAAAAGAAGTACAAATTTTTCTCTTCACGCATTAGTATATAGATGTTATTTTTTGAAAGTAAAAACGGAAACTCGTTAGTCTATCCATCTGCCACAGTGTTACAAATCTCGTATCGTTCGTCGTAGACTTATCAGATGTGATGCAGAGATGGGCTCTTATAAACAGTATGAAGTTTTTTGGAGTTTACTCCTTAAGAATCGATTTTCATATATAGCGCCCAGTATGAAGTTTATGAGGAGTAAAATCAGAAATTCAGAGCGTACGAAGTTCAGAGTGTTAAAAAAAGTGTATTCGTTTGGTGGCCTCTGGCAACATTTCTGCATATCTTTAGAGTGAGATATCAATATGTTTATTTGGCATTTTCTTATGGCGTAATCGCAATAACGGAGTGTGACACACATATTTTACTGTCGTCCTCTTATATCGAGATGTAATCATTAAATGTCATTATGTGTGAATATTTTGGTGTCTTCTATCCCACAATATTAAAAAGTTTCTGTTAATTTTAACTTCTTAGTCTGACGTTACTAAATGTTTTTAGTTTTGTTGTATAAATTTGATCTTCTTCATTTGTGTTTTACTTGAAAATGATTATATTGTCAGAATTTTTTATTAAAGAATTTTCCATTTACATTTAATGATATTTATATTTATATACAATGTTACCTATTTTATACATTCCAAGACAATCGTACTTAATTAATTTATTGCATTTTGAGAAGCTGAAATATTATATTAGAATATACGAGTATGTCAACATTGCCTTTATTTTAAATTTAACGTAAACAAAAATTATAAAAATATTCTGAAGCGTTCTGGCTTGTTCTGATTTTTTATTAAGTGTTTTTTTGACACATTACACATGTAATTATAAAAAATACCCAGAAATCTGACTATTTCACACGCAATAGCCGTTCACAAGAGCGGGTTATGTGTCGAAAATAAACCATTACAAACAAAAATTATAAAAATATTCTGGAGCGTTCTGGCTTGTTCTGATTTTTTATTATGTTTTTTTTGACACATTACACATGTAATTATAAAAAATACCCAGAAGTCTTGACTATTTCACACGCAATAGCCGTTCACAAGAGCGGGTTATGTGTCGAAAATAAACCATTACAAACAAAAATTATAAAAATATTCTGGAGCGTTCTGGCTTGTTCTGATTTTTTCTTAAGTGTTTTTTTGACACATTACACATGTAATTATAAAAAATACCCAGAAGTCTGACTATTTCACACGCAATAGCCGTTCACAAGAGCGGGTTATGTGTCGAAAATAAACCATTACATACTCGTCGCAATTCTGTCACTTTAGCAACAATATTTTACATTATACTCCGTTGTAGCGTTTTTTTAGAAGCCCGGTCCAAATTCACGGACTGCCAGTATGGTTTTCGACCTGATTGCTCCACACCAAATTATAAATTTCGTAGGTCATGGGGCAATGTAATGGAAAGCGTACGTCACCAGATTTACCCTCTTGGCTTAGAAAAGTCCTTCAACAGCGTCAATATGGAATATCTTTTTAAAAAATTGTTAGAAATTATCTACCTATAATGTAGTTAATCTACTAAAATATCACCGTTCGCGTAACGCTAGCAAACTCGCATATATATATATATATATATCATGCACTGGCTATGAAAGGAAGAGAGAAAGAAAATGTGTGCTCGCACCTCTCGCTCTTGTCCCTACAATAATATACGAAACGTAACTCTCTCTTTCTGTCTTCACTAACTTATATCTCTTTCTCAACTTCCGTTCGCCTCGCCCGATCACACTTTTTGTAACGCGCTCGTCACGCATTCACCAACTTAATCCCCAAGTCGAGCGTGCGTAAAGAAGTTATACTTCAAAAAATTACTATCTTACCCATTAAAGAGTGATTTTAGATCTGTCATTGAGATCCAAGTCCCTTCTTCTATTTCCATATGATCCAGCTCTCTTTTTGGGAGCAAATAGTATCTCCATAATTGTCACCTGCCTTAAAAAGGTATCAAATTATCAACTTTATTCATCAGTGGAGTCTCAGCAATAAATTTTATTTAGATATTAGTTTATGCGCGGTGGTGAGATATTCTTTGGCGCTCTGTATCATTATTCATAATTATTTGATTGGACCAATCCAAGTACGATATTTTGGAAGTTTTCCTAATTTATGCGAAAGCGTCTCTATTGTACCGTGAGTGAAATTCAACTCCTCCGCCAATTTACTAGTACTTGAGTACTTATCTAATTTTCAATATTAATTCCATAGTGCGTCCGGAGCGTTTTGAATGTTCCCCATCCCGCAGGACATCGTTGACTCGCTCGATTTTGCGGCGGCCTTTGTGTCGAGAACCAGACGAAACTTATAAAGTAGAAGAGTCTGTGCTTAATGTTGATTAAATTCTTTTGTTATGTAATGCATTTGAAGGCTAGATTATAACTGTCATTAACCGAGCGCGCTTCGGCCTATTTATATATCTTTAACTTTTCTGAAGAAGTCCTGAACGTAACCAATATTTGCTATCTCGTTTTACTTCGTATAATTTCTGTGCGAGATCCTGTCGTGCATGTGGACTGTAGGCCTATGTTCTGCTATCGTATTGTAGGCCATTCCAATAGGGATTTAATAACTAACAAATTTCCATAAAGAATTTTATGGTTTTTTACTTTTTGTTTGTGTGTTTTCTTGTCACAAAATGCTCTTACGTATATTTTTGAGGGTACAAATAGATTTTTGCTGTTTTCTCGAAAACTTTCAATTTTTCGAGGAAAATGGAAGTGACCACAATTGTAGTTCGTAAATTTTTTCTTATATTTTTTTCATTAAGATTACCGTTCGTTAAATCCAATTCTAAGAAGTATCCGGGATTGCAAGTGATTTTAATTTTTTTGCTATTTTTTGTAAACTATGGAAACTATATATATTTTCAAACAAAAGTGAACAGACCAAAATTATAGCTCACAAAATTTTTTTAAAATTTTTTTTTGCATTCTGTTTCCAATATATTGCTTTGGGAAGTGTTGTTTTTAAATTTTTTTTGCAAATTTATTGAAAACTACCGAGTTTTTGAGAAAATCGATTGCTTTTGGTTGAAATGGGCAACAAAATTACGAAATTTAGCAGGTATCAAAATATGTATACATTCCCGCGTCACCACAGGAGTATCCTAAGGAGACCTAATCCACATTTTTTACATTTTGAGGAAAAAATTTACATCCGAATAAAGTTTCGAGGTCTTATTAGAACTACTTAAGGGCTTTCCAAGGACACCACGACTAGCTTCGCGCGTTGACAACCGCTTCTAAAATATGCATACTTCTCTTTCGCACACGGTCGCTATGCACTTAAAAGATTACTTCAATTGTTGAAATAACGTAACTACCTATATAGAAAAATATTTAAAAAGATGTTCCACATCCGAATATAGTTTTGAGGTCTTATTAGAACTACTTAAGGGCTTTCCACGGGACACCACGACTAGCTTCGCGCGTTGACAACTGCTTTTAAAATAAGCATACTTCTCTTTCGCACACGGTCGCTATGCACTTAATAGACTACTTCAATTGTTGAAATAACGTAACTATATAGAAAAACATTTAAAAAGATGTCCCACGTCCGAATATAGTTTTGAGGTCTTATTAGAACTACTTAAGGGCTTTCCACGGGACACCACGACTAGCTTCGCGCGTTGACAACTGCTTTTAAAATAAGCATACTTCTCTTTCACACACGGTCGCTATGCACTTAATAGACTACTTCAATTGTTGAAATAACGTAACTATATAGAAAAACATTTAAAAAGATGTCCCACGTCCGAATAAAGTTTTGAGGTGTTATTAGAACTACTTAAGGACTTTCCACGGGACACCACGACTAGCTTCGTGCGTTGACAACTGCTTATAAAATAAGCATACTTCTCTTTCGCACACGGTCGCTATGCACTTAATAGACTACTTCAATTGTTGAAATAACGTAACTATATAGAAAAACATTTAAAAAGATGTCCCACATCCGAATAAAGTTTTGAGGTGTTATTAGAACTACTTAAGGACTTTCCACGGGACACCACGACTAGCTTCGCGCGTTGACAACTGCTTTTAAAATAAGCATACTTCTCTTTCGCACACGGTCGCTATGCACTTAATAGACTACTTCAATTGTTGAAATAACGTAACTATATAGAAAAACATTTAAAAAGATGTCCCACGTCCGAATAAAGTTTTGAGGTGTTATTAGAACTACTTAAGGACTTTCCACGGGACACCACGACTAGCTTCGCGCGTTGGCAACTGCTTTTAAAATAAGCATACTTCTCTTTCGCACACGGTCGCTATGCACTTAATAGACTACTTCAATTGTTGAAATAACGTAACTATATAGAAAAACATTTAAAAAGATGTCCCACGTCCGAATAAAGTTTTGAGGTGTTATTAGAACTACTTAAGGACTTTCCACGGGACACCACGACTAGCTTCGCGCGTTGACAACTGCTTTTAAAATAAGCATACTTCTCTTTCGCACACGGTCGCTATGCACTTAATAGACTACTTCAATTGTTGAAATAACGTAACTATATAGAAAAACATTTAAAAAGATGTCCCACGTCCGAATAAAGTTTTGAGGTGTTATTAGAACTACTTAAGGACTTTCCACGGGACACCACGACTAGCTTCGCGCGTTGACAACTGCTTTTAAAATAAGCATACTTCTCTTTCGCACACGGTCGCTATGCACTTAATAGACTACTTCAATTGTTGAAATAACGTAACTATATAGAAAAACATTTAAAAAGATGTCCCACGTCCGAATAAAGTTTTGAGCTGTTATTAGAACTACTTAAGGACTTTCCACGGGACACCACGACTAGCTTCGCGCGTTGACAACTGCTTTTAAAATAAGCATACTTCTCTTTCGCACACGGTCGCTATGCACTTAATAATAGATTACTTCAATTGTTGAAATAAGGTAACTATATAGAAAAACATTTAAAAAGATGTCCCACGTCCGAATAAAGTTTTGGGGTCTTATTAGGACTACTTAAGGGCTTTCTACGAGACACCACGACTAGCTTCGCGCGTTGACAACCGCTTTTAAAATATGCATACTTTCACACACGGTCGCTATGCACTTAATAGATTCCTTCAACCGAATTTATAGACGTTTTCGCATCAAAGAAAGCTAAAAGAAAAGTTTTATTTGTTTTCTAGGATTTAACGCAGAAAGCAGCCTTTTAGTTGGCATAATACTTTCCGTTATGGTATTGCTCAGTTTCCTGATGGAAATAGGATATCCAGGTATAATATCTTTTTAGATTGTGTGCGTAATGAAGTACGAATAGTGCCTAATCATTTGTTGAGTTATAATGTTGAAATCGTTATAGCAACATTGTGATAATTATTGAAAATATTGTAGATGATGTGAATATCTACATAAAAGTTCCAAGATGTATAGGACAAATTGTTATAGTTCGCTTGAGTCTTCAGGGTTTTTGTTTTACAAGATAGGGGCGTAAAGTTCTTTCCTTGACTAAAGTATAGATTAAAGTAATTAAATAGTTGAGAACATCTGAAATAACTAAACTGTCACACAATTGACATTAAAACAAGATGACATGAAAATCTACATCAAAGTTCCAAGATGTATAGGACAAATTATTATAGTTTTTTTGAGGCTTCATCGTTTTTGTTTTACAAGATAGGGGCGTAAAGTTCTTTTCTCGACTAAAGTATAGAATAAAGTAATTAAATAGTTGAGAACATCTGAAATAATTAAACTGTCATACAATTAACATTAAAACAAATTTCTGGTGTGTGCTTATGATCACACACGATAGAAGTGAAACTTCTAATTTTAAAATATATATGTAATAATAATTACTTTGATTATATATGATGAACAATAGTTCGGTGAATTAGGAATAAAGCGAGATTATTATTTTAAAATACGTTAACATACGCGTGTATTATATTAAACTGCTCGCAAATTAAAGATTAAAAAATAACTGTATACACCTGAAAAATACTACACTGATTATATACAATAACTTACGAGTATTATATTAAATAATACTCAGAAATAAAACATTAATAAAAAATAAAACGTAATTCTTGACATCGTTCCCTATCTGTATACACTTGAAATACTATGCTGATTATATAAAATAACTTACGAGTATTATATTAAATAATACTCAGAAATAAAATATTAATAAAAAATAAAACGTAATTCTTGACATCGTTTCCTGTCTGTATACACTTGAAATACTACGCTGATTATATAAAATAACTTACGAGTATTATATTAAATAATACTCAGAAATAAAATATTAATAAAAAATAAAACGTAATTCTTGACATCGTTTCCTAACTTGAAATACTTCGCTGATTATATAAAATAACTTGATGATCGACATCGTTTCTTAACTTGAAATACTACGCTGATTATATAAAATAACTTGCGAGTATTATATTAAATAATACTCAGAAATAAAATATTAATAAAAAATAAAACGTAATTCTTTCCATCGTTTCAAGAATTAGCTCCGTCTCGGCCGATGCCGAAGAGAGGCGACTTTACTTATAAGAATAAAATAATAGATTTATGGTAACTGAAATATGTTATAACGTTGGATTGAAATTTAATAAAATATTTTAAAAAGTGCGCATGAAAAGAGTGCCCAAAAAGTAGTTCACTCGGCCGACGCCGAAGGGAGCCAAGTTTACGCGATTCAGCGTCACAAATCCGAGGGTGATGACTCAGTTTCGTTCGCTGTTCAGAGAAAGTGCGCTTAAAGAAGTTTTCACTTAAAAAAATTAAGTCCAGTCGTGGATATTTTTTTACTCCAGTAAACCGGGACCGGCGTATAGTAAGACACAAGCTTGTTTATCTTTGTTATTAAATGAAAACACAGCGGAAGCTCGTTACAAATAGATGGAGAAGAGGCCTTCAGAAAATACTTGAGTCTCTCGAGTTTTAAATTACGTTTTCTACCGATAAATGTAAATTAATATTAACAGCTTCTGAGGAAAGTTGTTGAATTGTCATCAACGAATTTACATGACAAATAAATATAATGAAATTTTGGAGACCAATAAAAGCAATTAGATTACGTAAAGAACCAATATCGAATGCCATAAAATAAGTTTAGAGTAAATGGATAGCCAATTCTGGATGTAGTTGTTTATTTATTGGACACAAGATGTTATGTGCGACTTTGCACGCGTAAAATTAATAACAAATCATAAGCCCAGGTGTTATAGGAAGAAAAATTATATTATTATATAGGGAAATTTTTTTTTTAATCTTTAATTAAACAAATGACAAATCTTGTATTTTTTTATGAAGTCAGGTTAGTTTTCATAATAGTTTCTAAATGCTGTTTCTACGGAATTCTTTGAACCAGCAATATGAAACAAAGTGTATATCGTGTCCTGTGCATACATATTTATTGCATAAATTTCGCAGGCCTCAAGGGTTCGTCAAAAAAACCCACGTAAAATACGAAAAGGGCGGATAAGACGTTAACTTTGACAGGACAGAACGAATGTCACTGTCAGTTAGCAGTTTATTTTTAATATATTTGGGCAATGGCTACATATTATAAAAAAGTATATCGATATTGATTCGTTTATGTAATCGTTTCTAAAAAAAATACTGGCTATGTTATTGCTTTTTAATAATTCTTGATATATTAAAAATATGACGTATATGTGTTTATGATAAAAGCTTCTTTTTTGTCTTGTAGTTAAAAATTGTATTTTATTTTTTGTTTCTTTTATATTCTGAAAAATACCAGACTTTTTAAAAATTGTATTCTATTACTGTTTCCTTTACAGACCCGAAACCACGAGCACCTATACGTATTTAAAATTCCAGCTTTGAAATTTGTGTTCATTTATATGATTTGTTTTATGGCAGAATAATATATAGTTATATAAATAATGACGAAAGACTAATTCCGTGCGCGAACTGCTTTGTCTACAAAATTTCGTAAATATTACACATTTTTGTCTATCCGTCTGTATGTTAATTTGTACGGGTATCACGCAAAATCTACTGGATGAAATTTGGTATGTACCCAGTATATACCCAGGAACAACATACAAGAGAAAATTTTTTTTTTTTTTCTAATTACACGCGAACGAATTCATAGACACAGCTAGTGGTACTTTAAAAGCCTTAAATTTTTTTTAAGCCCGTGTAATTGTTCTAAATTTGAAGTATGTCTTAAGTGTATCCCTTTAGTTTTCCTTGGCAAAAGTGCAAAAACGAAACACTACTGGAATCACTTCGCTGTCCGTCCGTCTGTCTCGGGCGATTTCCTGGAAAGTATTCGAAGGACAAATTTGAAATTTGGTACAGAGCTAGAGTATGGTGGGCCAATTATAGACGTGAAGTATAAAAAGGTGAAGTATGATTATGAGGGTTAATGTGGGGAATTCAAAAATGATTATTTCAAGGTTATCTTGTAGGGTGAATTAAAGTTTTTCGTCAAAACATACTTCTTAAGATGTAAGGATACCCACACTTGATGCAATACGGCATTGATGCGGTCGACGACGGATAGTGCAGTAGATGGGCGCCTTCTAAGCAAAAAGCCAGAGTGCATTGCTAGTAATATTTAAGTGTGGGGGGGGGGGGGGCTGGAAAGGAACACTAAGTATGCAAGTGTAGCTTACATTTGACCTATTTTTTGGATTTAAGAACTAGTGGCCTCGTACTGATGGACATACAGACAACGTGATGACAGTAATTGTATTTCGTTCATAATCATTGGGTACGTAACTTCAAAATAGTCTCCTAAAATTGAGTAAGCAACGGAATGATTATTGTTTTTAAGTATCAAATAATTAGTGTACTTTACTATTATGATCGAATGGGTTCATTTAGGATAGTTCTTTGGGTGCTGAGAGCGTATATAGACTACACGTCTCACTATTGTTAATGCGATAGCTGGCGGGTCGACGCCAATTGAGACACGCGGCTTAGAGACAAGATTTATTTATCACATAATTAATTACATATGACGTCACGTTGTCGAGGTCATATACGAACCACTTGCGCGTTACGAGATCTCGTTAATTACGTGTAATAGGTGAGTACTCTGCGACAACCAAAATCATGACTATTTTAATTATATAGTATATTAAACAATCACTAAGTAAACAATATGAAAAAAACGGTAAAATGTATAGTGTTTTTAGGCTGTAAAATCTCACTATAGTCTTGTTACATTTGTAATATAGTATTGTTACCTGAGAAGGATTATGGGTTTTAGTGTAGTTAAAATATAAGGAATAGTATATTAAACAATCACTAAGTAAACAATATGAAAAAAATGGTAAAATGTGTAGTGTTTTTAGCTCGTAAAACCGACCACAGTCCTGTTACATTTGTAATATAGTATTGTTACCTGAGAAGGATTATGAATTTTAGTGTAGTTAAAATATAGGGAATAGTATATTAAACAATCCCTAAGTAAACAATATGAAAAAAAAGGTAAAATGTGTAGTGGTTTTAGGCCGTAAAATCTTACTATAGTCTTGTTACATTTGTAATATGGTGTTGTTACCTGAGAAGGATTATGGATTTTAGTGTAGTTAAAATATAGGGAATAGTATATTAAACAATCACTAAGTAAACAATATGAAAAAAATGGTAAAATGTATAGTGTTTTTAGGCTGTAAAATCTCACTATAGTCTTGTTACATTTGTAATATAGTATTGTTACCTGAGAAGGATTATGGGTTTTAGTGTAGTTAAAATATAGGGAATAGTATATTAAACAATCACTAAGTAAATAATATGAAAAAAAAAACTGTAAAATGTATACTGCTTTTAGGCCATAAAATCTTACTATAGTCTTGTTATATTTGTAATATGGTGTTGTTACCTGAGAAGGATTATGGATTTTAGTGTAGTTAAAATATAGGGAATAGTATATTAAACAATCACTAAGTAAACAATATGAAAAAAACGGTAAAATGTATAGTGTTTTTAGGCCGTAAAATCTTACTATAGTCTTGTTACATTTGTAGTATAGTATTGTTACCTGAGAAGGATTATGGATTTTAATGTAGTTAAAATATAAGGAATAGTATATTAAACAATCACTAAGTAAACAATACGAAAAAAATGGTAAAATGTATAGTGTTTTTAGGCTGTAAAATCTCACTATAGTCTTGTTACATTTGTAATATAGTATTGTTACCTGAGAAGGATTATGGGTTTTAGTGTAGTTAAAATATAGGGAATAGTATATTAAACAATCACTAAGTAAACAATATGAAAAAAACGGTAAAATGTATAGTGTTTTTAGGCTGTAAAATCTCACTATAGTCTTGTTACATTTGTAATATAGTATTGTTACCTGAGAAGGATTATGGGTTTTAGTGTAGTTAAAATATAAGGAATAGTATATTAAACAATCACTAAGTAAACAATATGAAAAAAATGGTAAAATGTGTAGTGTTTTTAGCTCGTAAAACCGACCACAGTCCTGTTACATTTGTAATATAGTATTGTTACCTGAGAAGGATTATGAATTTTAGTGTAGTTAAAATATAGGGAATAGTATATTAAACAATCACTAAGTAAACAATATGAAAAAAATGGTAAAATGTATAGTGTTTTTTAGGTCGTAAAACCGACCACAGTCCTGTTACATTTGTAATATAGTATTGTTACCTGAGAAGGATTATGAATTTTAGTGTAGTTAAAATATAGGGAATAGTATATTAAACAATCACTAAGTAAACAATATGAAAAAAATGGTAAAATGTATAGTGTTTTTTAGGTCGTAAAACCGACCACAGTCCTGTTACATTTGTAATATAGTATTGTTACCTGAGAAGGATTATGAATTTTAGTGTAGTTAAAATATAGGGAATAGTATATTAAACAATCACTAAGTAAACAATATGAAAAAAATGGTAAAATGTATAGTGTTTTTTAGGTCGTAAAACCGACCACAGTCCTGTTACATTTGTAATATAGTATTGTTACCTGAGAAGGAATATGGATTTTAGTGTAGTTAAAATATAGGGAATAGTATATTAAACAATCACTAAGTAAACAATATGAAAAAAAATGGTAAAATGTATAGTGTTTTTTAGGTCGTAAAACCGACCACAGTCCTGTTACATTTGTAATATAGTATTGTTACCTGAGAAGGAATATGGATTTTAGTGTAGTTAAAATATAGGGAATAGTATATTAAACAATCACTAAGTAAACAATATGAAAAAAATGGTAAAATGTGTAGTGTTTTTAGGTCGTAAAACCGACCACAGTCCTGTTACATTTGTAATATAGTATTGTTACCTGAGAAGGATTATGAATTTTAGTGTAGTTAAAATATAGGGAATAGTATATTAAACAATCACTAAGTAAACAATATGAAAAAAATGGTAAAATGTATAGTGTTTTTTAGGTCGTAAAACCGACCACAGTCCTGTTACATTTGTAATATAGTATTGTTACCTGAGAAGGATTATGAATTTTATTGTAGTTAAAATATAGGGAATAGTATATTAAACAATCACTAAGTAAACAATATGAAAAAAATGGTAAAATGTATAGTGTTTTTTAGGTCGTAAAACCGACCACAGTCCTGTTACATTTGTAATATAGTATTGTTACCTGAGAAGGAATATGGATTTTAGTGTAGTTAAAATATAGGGAATAGTATATTAAACAATCACTAAGTAAACAATATGAAAAAAATGGTAAAATGTATAGTGTTTTTTAGGTCGTAAAACCGACCACAGTCCTGTTACATTTGTAATATAGTATTGTTACCTGAGAAGGAATATGGATTTTAGTGTAGTTAAAATATAGGGAATAGTATATTAAACAATCACTAAGTAAACAATATGAAAAAAATGGTAAAATGTATAGTGTTTTTTAGGTCGTAAAACCGACCACAGTCCTGTTACATTTGTAATATGGTATCGTTACCTGAGAAGGATTATGAATTTTAGTGTAGTTAAAATATAGGGAATAGTATATTAAACAATCACTAAGTAAACAATATGAAAAAAATGGTAAAATGTGTAGTGTTTTTAGGTCGTAAAACCGACCACAGTCCTGTTACATTTGTAATATAGTATTGTTACCTGAGAAGGATTATGAATTTTAGTGTAGTTAAAATATAGGGAATAGTATATTAAACAATCACTAAGTAAACAATATGAAAAAAATGGTAAAATGTATAGTGTTTTTTAGGTCGTAAAACCGACCACAGTCCTGTTACATTTGTAATATAGTATTGTTACCTGAGAAGGATTATGAATTTTAGTGTAGTTAAAATATAGGGAATAGTATATTAAACAATCACTAAGTAAACAATATGAAAAAAATGGTAAAATGTATAGTGTTTTTAGGTCGTAAAACCGACCACAGTCCTGTTACATTTGTAATATAGTATTGTTACCTGAGAAGGAATATGGATTTTAGTGTAGTTAAAATATAGGGAATAGTATATTAAACAATCACTAAGTAAACAATATGAAAAAAATGGTAAAATGTATAGTGTTTTTTAGGTCGTAAAACCGACCACAGTCCTGTTACATTTGTAATATAGTATTGTTACCTGAGAAGGAATATGGATTTTAGTGTAGTTAAAATATAGGGAATAGTATATTAAACAATCACTAAGTAAACAATATGAAAAAAATGGTAAAATGTATAGTGTTTTTTAGGTCGTAAAACCGACCACAGTCCTGTTACATTTGTAATATGGTATCGTTACCTGAGAAGGATTATGAATTTTAGTGTAGTTAAAATATAGGGAATAGTATATTAAACAATCACTAAGTAAACAATATGAAAAAAATGGTAAAATGTATAGTGTTTTTTAGGTCGTAAAACCGACCACAGTCCTGTTACATTTGTAATATAGTATTGTTACCTGAGAAGGAATATGGATTTTAGTGTAGTTAAAATATAGGGAATAGTATATTAAACAATCACTAAGTAAACAATATGAAAAAAATGGTAAAATGTATAGTGTTTTTTAGGTCGTAAAACCGACCACAGTCCTGTTACATTTGTAATATAGTATTGTTACCTGAGAAGGAATATGGATTTTAGTGTAGTTAAAATATAGGGAATAGTATATTAAACAATCACTAAGTAAACAATATGAAAAAAATGGTAAAATGTATAGTGTTTTTTAGGTCGTAAAACCGACCACAGTCCTGTTACATTTGTAATATGGTATCGTTACCTGAGAAGGATTATGAATTTTAGTGTAGTTAAAATATAGGGAATAGTATATTAAACAATCACTAAGTAAACAATATGAAAAAAATGGTAAAATGTGTAGTGTTTTTAGGTCGTAAAACCGACCACAGTCCTGTTACATTTGTAATATAGTATTGTTACCTGAGAAGGATTATGAATTTTAGTGTAGTTAAAATATAGGGAATAGTATATTAAACAATCACTAAGTAAACAATATGAAAAAAATGGTAAAATGTATAGTGTTTTTTAGGTCGTAAAACCGACCACAGTCCTGTTACATTTGTAATATAGTATTGTTACCTGAGAAGGATTATGAATTTTAGTGTAGTTAAAATATAGGGAATAGTATATTAAACAATCACTAAGTAAACAATATGAAAAAAATGGTAAAATGTATAGTGTTTTTTAGGTCGTAAAACCGACCACAGTCCTGTTACATTTGTAATATAGTATTGTTACCTGAGAAGGATTATGAATTTTAGTGTAGTTAAAATATAGGGAATAGTATATTAAACAATCACTAAGTAAACAATATGAAAAAAATGGTAAAATGTATAGTGTTTTTTAGGTCGTAAAACCGACCACAGTCCTGTTACATTTGTAATATAGTATTGTTACCTGAGAAGGAATATGGATTTTAGTGTAGTTAAAATATAGGGAATAGTATATTAAACAATCACTAAGTAAACAATATGAAAAAAATGGTAAAATGTATAGTGTTTTTTAGGTCGTAAAACCGACCACAGTCCTGTTACATTTGTAATATAGTATTGTTACCTGAGAAGGAATATGGATTTTAGTGTAGTTAAAATATAGGGAATAGTATATTAAACAATCACTAAGTAAACAATATGAAAAAAATGGTAAAATGTATAGTGTTTTTTAGGTCGTAAAACCGACCACAGTCCTGTTACATTTGTAATATGGTATCGTTACCTGAGAAGGATTATGAATTTTAGTGTAGTTAAAATATAGGGAATAGTATATTAAACAATCACTAAGTAAACAATATGAAAAAAATGGTAAAATGTATAGTGTTTTTTAGGTCGTAAAACCGACCACAGTCCTGTTACATTTGTAATATAGTATTGTTACCTGAGAAGGAATATGGATTTTAGTGTAGTTAAAATATAGGGAATAGTATATTAAACAATCACTAAGTAAACAATATGAAAAAAATGGTAAAATGTATAGTGTTTTTTAGGTCGTAAAACCGACCACAGTCCTGTTACATTTGTAATATAGTATTGTTACCTGAGAAGGAATATGGATTTTAGTGTAGTTAAAATATAGGGAATAGTATATTAAACAATCACTAAGTAAACAATATGAAAAAAATGGTAAAATGTATAGTGTTTTTTAGGTCGTAAAACCGACCACAGTCCTGTTACATTTGTAATATGGTATCGTTACCTGAGAAGGATTATGAATTTTAGTGTAGTTAAAATAAAGGGAATAGTATATTAAATAATCACTAAGTAAACAGTTTGAAAAAAAAACGGTAAAATGTGTAGTGTTTTTAGGCCGTAAAATCTTACTGTAGTCTTGTTACATTTGTAATGTGGTATATCTTGTTACATTTGTTACCTGAGAAGGATTATGAATTTTAGTGTAGTTCAAATAGAGGAAATAGATAACATAATAAATTGGAAACAAACTTTGTCATTTGTCATGATTCTATAATTTTTCTTTTGTTGTTTTATAGAGGTATTTAAGATTTTATTTTTTAAAACTCTTATCCTTCATGATTGATTTAGATACACATTTTCATATAAGACATGTTTTGAAGTGGTTTTTCAGTGCCTTTTCATAAATAATAATTTTCGAGATTTTCTCGAGTTTATTACGGAATGCTAACAATTTGAGGTGTAAAAATGGATTTTTAATTCGAACATTACCGAATAACCCAAAGCTAAGATTTTACAGTATTTTGCTCGGCTATTTAATGAAAAAAAATTGTATTTATTTTTTCTTCATTAAATATCGTAACGCATTTTTTTCATGAAATTTTGTATTTATTTAGATGAAATATTAAATATTTTTTTAAATGTGCTTATTAAGACCTTTAATTTTTACACCCATCACGATGGCCTTTTAAAATTTGTGTTTTTCACATTTGACAAAATTGCGATTCTCAGCCATCACCGTATTGTATGGATCGTGACATCATCTTCCTAAATACACCTGGAAGGTTAGGTTGATTTTAACGTTACCTAATTTGTTTAAATCGGATTGTCCGTTCCGGTTGTACAGAGTAACATCAAGACACTCCCACATACATAAATGCTTAAATACATACACTCCCACATATATACACCAGGCAGTACCCTCCTTGGTGTGCCGCAGTCGGCTATAGAGGTGTGAGATATAAGTATTTTTTCGTATAAGGTGATCTTTTTACGAATTTGTAAAAGTAATAGGTACGTATACCTGTTACAAAATACTTGCTTGCCGGGTATTCTGTCGCACGGACATATATACGCAATGCAACACCCTCCTTGGTGTGCTGTAGTCGGTTATAGAGGTGTGCGATATAAGTATTTTTTCGTATTATGTTATTTATTATGAGTTTGTAAAAATAATAGGTACATATAACTGTTACAAAATACTTGCTTGTTGGGTATTCTGTTGCACCCACTTATATACGCAATGCAACACCCTTCTTGGTGTGCCGCAATCGGTTATAGAGATCTGCGAGATATAAGTCTTTTTTCGTATTAGATGATTTTATTACGAGTTTGTAAAAATAATAGGTACATATACCTGTTACAAAATACTTGCTTGCCGGGTATTCTGTCGCACCCACTTACATACGCAATGCAACACCCTCCTTGGTGTGCCGCAGTCGGTTATAGAGGTGTATAAGTATTTTTTCGTATTAGGTTATTTCATTACGAGTTTGTAAAAATAATAGGTACATATACCTGTTACAAAATACTTGCTTGTATTCTGTTGCACCAACTTATATACACAACCAACCCCTTCTTGATGTGCCGTAGTCGGTTATAGAGGTGTGAGAAATAGGTATTTTTTCGTATTAAGTGATAATTACGAGGTTGTAAAAATAATAGGTACGTATACCTGTTACAACATGCTTGTCGGGTATTCTGTATATACGAGTGTTTATGTTGCGTGCTCCCGCGCAACCTAAACACTCGTCATAAAGTGTTCAATATTTTATGCTTGTTACATACCAGGATTTCTCGTATTTTGATCTTTCACTAATTTGAATTTTATTTTAGGAAATGTTACCAAGATATAATCTAACAATTATTGTTCTATTCTGATAAAAAACTTTTGTCACAGGGCCTCAGAGACAATGAATGAACATGTACGCGCCAAGTGTCGATCCGTAATTGACTTTAGACAAACTAGAGAGATTCTAGTATGAAGCAAGCGCAAAGTACGTTGGAAGGTTTTTTGTTTCATTCTTTCCTAAGACGGGATTTATATGATGAACGGGATAGTCTGCGTCCGTCCGTACTAGCTTTGTTTCTTTTTCTCTTATAGTAGTTCAGTTATTACACAGACAGAAAGCTGTGTATTTTGTAACAGGTATCTGCGGAATGCCATACGCTAGTATCTCCGTTTTACGCAAATACTTCAGTATAAATACCTCTACCCGGTTAAAAACCTCTAGTCGGTTAAAAAAGCTTTAAGTACACGTAAAACTTGTTCTACGAAGGCCCGGAATGCACTCAGAGTACGTACAAAAGTCTAAAGATTTAACTATGTATAATTGTAATATTTCTTTTAAACTATTTTTATAGAAATATTACATATATATTAGTATGTAGAAACCTCATTTATAATTCATATATAATATTATTAATAACCCTATCACAATTTGGTAACTCTGATTCAAATTTTAAAAGCATTCAGCCTTGAATTCACTCCAAAGAAAACCCTCCCACTCATTTATAATTCTTATATACCTAATATTCATAATAACCCTATCACACGTTCGTATCCCCGATTCAAATTCTAAAAGCATTCAGCCTTGAATTCACCCTAAAGAAAACCCTCCCAATCCCTCAGACGAGAGCAGATAATTGCTTTCTGCGGAGTCTCATTAATGGTAAAGGTCACAAAACTATGGAGTAAACTAAATATAAATAAAAACATACACTGTGTTCAAATCTCGTCTGAAATTGCATTACTTAAAATAATCTGCGGAAGTTAATAACTCATTAGTTTTATCCATGTTGTGTCGGTTGTATTTTTTTATTTATTTATTTATTTATCTACTTTAATGTATCTAATTGATACATATGGCGGACTTATTGCTACGTCAACGCCAACCATAACACCCGTCCAGCCCCGCTCGACGAACGGCCGGGAATCGAACCCGGGTCTCCGCGGTGCATCGCGTCGTCACAGGCCGTATGCCTTGTGATCAACCCAACACACCACGGCGACGACACTTTTTTTATATTATTTTATAATCACCCCAATGTTAATTTTAATCTAATCATCCTAATACAATATTTTTACGCTAACATTTCTCTTGTTACTTTGCACTTGGTTGTAAAGGATTGCTCCTGTAGCAATAAGTTCGCTATTTGAGTACTTAAGTTGGTAAATTTCAGTAAAGTTTAGTAAATAAATATATGGCCTAGTATATCGTTCACAGGCGTCAGAAACATAACATAACATATGATAAATCTTTATAAATATAAGTTGACCGAAACAATTTTCCGTGCAGACAATTTTCGAATGCCATCTTGATTATTTTTTTTCAGGAAAATGTTTGGCGAATCTTATCTAGCGAATGAGAGGCCCTATAGAAACTAAATTATTAGACATTTTGATAGATATTTTCAGTTACACTTCTCTCGATGGCGTCCGCGCAGAAAGCATTGTTTATCTTTAATTTCAATCTATGGAAAAGTACGTAAAAATTGTGAGTGTCAGATCCGACGCGTGACGTGTTTACTCTTTAAGTACGATTGTTTTGGAATGTATAAAATAGGTAACATTACTCCATAAGAAAATGCCAAATAAACATATTGATATGTCACTTTAAAGATGCGCAGAATATTGCGCGGAGAGGCCACCTAACAGTTACACTTTTTTAACGCTCTGAACTTCGTACGAACAGAACCTAACGTTTACACTTTTTTTTAACGCTCTGAACTTCTGATTTTACTCCTCATAAAACTTCATACCTCACGCTATATATGAGAATTGATTCATAAGGAGAAAACTTCAAAAATAAAAGATTCTTTATTTCTTGCCTTATATCTACGTAATATAACTGAACCTTTTTGTCAAGTTTCTTTCCGATTAAATTGAAATTGGTGATGTAACAATGGACACACGTATATGGCTAAATTATGAAAGGGAGGGGGCCATTTGGTTACCGGACACTAAAAAGGTATATTGTGATTAAAGCAATGTTTTTCATCGTGTCTGAAAAATCTCAAGCAGTTTGTAAATGTGAAAACCAGGTCATTGCATAACTACATGTGTAGCTTTCGTTGTTTATTCTTTGCACGGAGATAAAGATGGTAAAAAAAGAAAGTTAATTCCGAATTGGGCTTTCTGTTTCAAGACATATTTCGGAACAATAAAACATTTTCTTTGTGGATTTTTTTAGTAGTTAATTTTGCCAAGTAACTGGTTAAATGAGGATGAACTATATAATTGTTATTTATTTATTTTCAACATGCACCTATATGTTTCAATACTGATGACGAGATTAAGTATGTTATATAGAATTAAAAATTCGCACACTACAATACATAACGATGAAACAATACAAGAAATGTATTCTCATTCATCACGAACCAATCACACTCTGATGTAATCGTGATCAGGTGATTGTGCAATTGAATACCGCGGGAAAGTGGTGAATTCCGATATAATTCAGTTCTAGATATTAACATTGTGAAAAGAGATAATGACTAGGCGTGCGCAAGAGGAGTATGACAAGAGAGAGTCTTCTCCATGAAAGAGGGTACGTATTCTTTCCATTTCTTAATTGATAAATAAATTTCATAAGCGAAATATCTATTTAAGAATTGCAAATCATTCTAGTTTTCGTATCCTAACATAAGTTTCCGATCCGGTTTTATATCCTAGCATAGGTTTTCTTTCTAGGTTTCATATACTTGCATTTTCTATCGTGCTAGGTTTCATAGCCTAGTATGGATTTTTATACTACTTTTCAAATTGTAGCGTAGATTTCCATTCTAGATTTTATATCCTAGCCTATTTTTCTATGTTAGGTTTCATATCTTAGTATAGTTTTCCATTATAGGTTTCATATCCTGGCACAGGTCTCCATACTAGGTTTCATGTCTCAGCATAGGTTTCCATTATAGGTTTCATAGCCTCAGCATAGGTTTCCATACTAGGTTTCATATCCTAGTATAGTTTTTCATGTCCCGTTTTAAATCCTAGTATAGTTTTCTATGTTAGGTTTCATATCTTAGTATAAGTTCCCATTCTAAATTTCATATCCTACCATAGGTTTCCATTTTAGGTTTTATGGCCTTAACATAGGTTCCCATACTAAGTGTCATATCCTAATATTCGTTTTTATACTAGGTTTCTTATTCTAGCATAGATTTTGCATTCTAAGTTTCATATTCCGACATATGTTTCCAAACTAGGTTTCATATCCTAGGATCGGCTTCCATTCTAAGTTTTATGTCTTAACATCGGTTTCTATTCTAGATCGGTTTCTATACTTCTCATAGCTTGAAGAAAATCGGTAGGAAATAGAAAAGTTATATATTCGTACTGCATGCGAATGCACAAAAATAGATGGTATACCTTTTCGGAATATTCATTTCTCAGGCAGTGTTTGGTCTCGTGTGGACTCCAAATAATCCGGTTGGCTCCCATTAAATATGTCCTTAGTAAATTTATGAAATACATCGGAAGTTTCTGGTATTAACCAACACAAATTCAAACCTTCTGAATAATATTTTTACATTATATTCTCCAAATATCTACAAAAATTTATGCGCGAATCGAATTTCCTAGACCAATTGCCTCATTAAGTCGGAACAAACGAAATCCCATTTTCCTTTTCAAGTATAATTGTATCACTATATCATCACCGATTTAGTAGTAAATTAAGTGTTCAGGGGCACTTAGCTAAACCACTTTAGGATACTTCAGGAAGGTTTCTTAAAGAGAAAATTAACTCATTTTGCATTGGGTTGTAACCAGGCTTACCATACGTCCGGATTTGTCTGAACAAATCCGGCTTTTTGACCTTCCGTCCCGACTGTTTCTGTGTTGTTCGGCTGCTGGAAAAAAAAAATTAAAAGGTTGTATTTTGAGTGTTATAACTTTCAGTCTTGTAATTAAATGAAAATACCATCTTTGGTATTGAAAAATAAAAAAAAATAGTACAGAATTACAACAATATTTATTTCACGTTGTGATAATTCCTCTAATCAATAAAATCTCAGTAGTTTGTTTTAATCTTTCTTTACCAGTTATGTCTTAATCAAAATACCATAATTGGTATTAGACAAGCAACAAAATTGCCCAATATTACTCAATACTTATTTAAGCATGGCAAGGCTACAATCCAATTAATTATATTTCAGCTAAAATGTCCGGATTTTTCGCGAATGTCAGTTTTTTTGTTAGGACTTTTCAAATTTCGTTATTGGACGGCATTGATTGAAGTGAAACTTCTTTGGACGAGATGAAAGTAAAACGTCAAAGTCGAACACAATTAAATGAAACTACATGATGTAGTATTATTTCTACTTTCTTTAATTTCTTTACCACGACCTTGGTTTCGTTGTATGACAACATCTTCAGGTGGGATATTAGCAAAGATCTTTGCTAATAATGTATGAATAATTAATTTCTACAAAATTAACGCCAAATATATTCAATAGTCAAAGTAGAATTTCGTGCAACGTTTTTCATGCAACGTTTAGTTGTAATGTCTGAATGTAACGAATCTATCGCAAGAAGGACGAAAATAGGTACTTAGCTAACAACAGAGAGAGATGATGAACGCGATAGAATAAGACAAATTTAGTGTACTCACTACTGCTGTCAGCTGTTGTGTATCAAAAGTAAACTGTCAAAATATTGTCGTTTATTTTTCTTGATTTATTACTAATTTTGCGTTTACGTCATCCGTTATAAGACTGACAATTTATGTACTTATTTTATTTATAGTCCGCAATGAACCCACAGGTACTGTTATAAATATAATTTACAACAGGAGCAATATAGTACATCCCAATACATCGCAACTTTCTTGAGCCTTATTTAGCCGTGTTCTGACACTGGCATCGCGGGTATTTTTTGTCTATGTAAATTTATATGAAGATTTTGTTAGATCCTTACGTCGATTTGTATGACATTTTATTATTTTTTTTTAATGTATAGATTATTAAAATCTTCTTATACGAATTTAGTACAATCTATGGACTTACACTTAGTATTTTTTTAGTATTTTTCTCTCTCACTCTCTCTCTCTGTCTCGCTTTCTCTGCCGTTTTACTCCTTACTATATACTTACAAATCGAGGTTTAGATCGCCAAAGAAGTTTCACTTCTGTCACGTGTACTGAGTTATACGCGCTCTTTTTTACGCTTTCTGTGTTGTGTTTATTATTTAAATTTTTTTTAAAAGAGTGCGGAAACACAAGCACGCATCTACGTACGTATTTTATTTATAATCCGCAATGAACCCACAAATACTGTTGGCGTAAATATAATTTACAACAGGAGCAATACATCCCGACTTCCTTAAGTCATATTTAGCCGTGTTCTGGTACTGGCATCGCGGCTATTTTTTGTTTATGTAAAATGAAGATTTTATTGGATCCTTACGTCGATTTGTAATGACATTTTATTAATTTTTTTGAATGTATAGTATTAAAATCTTCTTATACGGATTTAGTACAATCTATGGACTTACACTTAGTATATTTTCTCTCTCTCTTTCTCTGCCGTTTGACTCCTTACTCTATATGCTTACAAATCGAGGTTTAGATCGTCAAAGAAGTTTCACTTCTGTCACGTGTACTGAGTTGTACGCGTTCTTTTTTTTACACTTTCTGTATTGTGTTTGTTTTTATGTTTTAAAGTTTTTTTTTAAAGAGTGCGTAAACATAGGCACGCGAGACGACACGCTTGGTAGGGTTTTCGTATTTCGTTTTCGTTCTAGCAGGATGTTTATTGGTGATTCGTTGACATTGTTTATTGAAATGAGGATGAGTTGTCCGTATATGGATATGGATCCAATAAAGGCGTGTATAGACGGTGCGACGTCGCATACTGATAGCGGTAGTGTTGTCGTTAGTCGAGAGACAAATTGGCCGCGGAAGTAGTGCTTACATATATAGCTAGTTCGGGTCTTAATTCAGTTGTTCAGTGGTTGTCGGAGGGGAAGTGATGTGTATGGGACGTGGTTTCTGTTGGGGAGATTATGTATTCTTATTAGTGCCTTGTGTGTGTACGAAACACTTGGTGTAATGTCTGAATAGCGTAAGAAAGAATACGACCTAATTTTCCAGCCAACCGAAAGTTATGGTTTTGATCAACAAGTAGTGCGGTACTGCTCCCGACTAAGTTTTGTACAAGATCTCGCCGTGCTCATGAATATTTTATTTACATTTTAAGATCCTTTAACTAGTAGATGTTTCCTTGAGGGTATATATGACGTTTTTAGTATTGACCGCGTAAAAAATCTGCTCCATGTTCTTGTTAAATACATACTTGAAATGAATGTATTTATCTTATGTACACAGGATGAAATATATATATATATATATATATATATATATATATATATATATATATATATATACGTTTCCATGTCGGAAAGAACCTAAAACGAAGATAAGTTTTTATATCTCAATAAATTTTCTGTAATTTTGCAGCGAAGAAAATACAAATGAAATAAAAAATAACAATCTAAACGAAATAAAAAATGGAAAAAAACAATTTATTTTATTTTAAATACAAAAGTAAGACTTAACAAAGTGTATTATTATAAACAAAGTGTATAATCAATTTATGACAAGTGAGACGATGCAAACTGGATGCGTGTACTATTCATCATTAAGAAGATCCTTTGCACATATTACATCTCCATCATTAGTCTCTCCCACCAAAAAAAAAAAACAGGAACATACAAGTGAAACGAATCTAAAATCGATTGGTCTATTTTTCACCGCGAAGGATATCCTTTGCCCATCTTCCATTTTTATCATCTGTCTCCCACCTTCCCTTAAAAAAACAAGGAACTTGCAATTTAAACGAGTTCAAACTCGATGGGTCTACTATTCACCGTTAAGGACACCTTTGTCCATATTCCATTTACGTCATTAGTGCCTTCCTTCCTGAAAAAAATAAGGAATTTACAAGTGAAACTAGCCTGAACTCTGCGTCTGCACCGTTAATGAGATCGTTTGCTCATCTTCATAATCAGATCCTCTCGCCATCAACATGATCACAATGTGTTGTCACCGAAAACAAGTATAAGTGCTGGAAAGGGGGTGAAGTATCGATTACAAACAGACTGACAAACAAAAGCAAATTAAATGAAAGCTATAAAAATATAATCTTCCGGATGTGAGTCGAAACACGCATAAACCCAGGGTTTAGTAGCTATTTATATATATTGATGAAGTTGTTGATATGATTAAAACGAAGTAATTTTGAACACAAAATTCTAATTAAAGAATTACTTAGAATTTTTTAAGATTTTTTAATCCACAGTTGAAGAATTAGGTGGAGAGGAAAACGCCACTTTTTGCACTCCACCGTAAAGCATAATATAATATTTCTAAAAAGGACTTATTAAAAAAATGTTAAATCGAACCTCCGTGTCGTTTATTATATCTATCCAATGATTCCCCATGCGAGGGATACGATAAAAAAGATGGATTTTTTTAAAAATATTTTGCTACATGCTATTTTGGATCTCTGGTAAAAATTTTATGGCTGTATCAGAGGGACCGACATTACGAAATTATAAGTGTTTCTTGGTTGACTACGACATTAGAGACACAGTATTGAAGCAAAAATATCGATATGATGATTATCAAGAAAAGTATCTTACGAATAAAAAAATCTAAACAATAGTATCGATGCCTTTCTCCTGATGTTCAACCTCCTTGTGATCAACCCAATACGTGGTGTATTGGGTCGTCGCCCTGGCGTGTTGGGCTGATCAGCCCAACACACCAGGGCCGTGGCGCACAGACCGGGTTCGATTCCCGGTCGTCCGTCGAGCGGGGCTGGACGGTATAATGGTTGGCTGTAAGAGACTGCTCTCGTAATAATAAGTCCGTCATATGTATCAATTCGATACATTGCAGTGGATAAATGTTTTATTGCGTTTATGATTTAGAAGTTACTCTCCCTATTATTACATCGTACGTAGCTGTTACTACTTTTACGATATTCTATCATTCATAATCTAATTAAACTAAGATAAAAGCAGATATAGGCGAAATAAAATAAGGAACGGATCAGTGAAACGATTAGAATGAAGATTGAACGTGAATGAAGTTCGCGCTCTTCCTCTATGCCATCGCTTAAAATTAATATTTTCTCCAATTATTTCGCTCAGCGTTAGACACTAAAACTTGTTTTAACATAAGTTTGTTGTTTTAGAAATACGAAAGAAACCTCTTTTTTCAAATTGCATATGAAGTATCGCCAGTACGGCAATACTTTGGTGATTAGTATTGTATTGCCATCGTTCAGTTGCAAAAGAAGTTTTTGGATTATTATTATATTGACGGTAGAATTTTGAGAGAGATTCGATACGATATCAGCTTTAAAGTGCTTTTATCTCGATATCAGATTATACGATACCAGCTCTAAAGTATTTAATCGATACTTTTAACATATTCGATAATGAGTTAAAAGTATCAATTAAGAGGTATCGTTATAAAAAAATGTATTAGATATTGAAAGGTATTTATACTTTTCCGTGTTTCGATCGGAAACTTAAAAATTGAGGTGTATTTTGCGTGGCTGTAAGTGTCGCCAATATAATAATACTTTGGTAAATAATATTGTATTGCCACCGTTCATTTGTATTTCAAAAGAGGAGTTTTTGGAGTATTATTTTAAGGACGGGATTTCGAGACAGATTTGATACGGTAGCTACTATAAGAAATATACATGAGTGAATGTATCGTTTAATGGTAAAGTATCGGTATCGTGAAAAATGTACCCGATACAGAATGTATTGATGCTTTTTCCGTGTTAAGTTTAAAAATTGAAATGTACTTTGCGTCGCTTAAGTGTCGCCAATGTAACAATACTTTAGTAAATAATATTGTATTGCCAACGTTCATTTGTATTTCAAAAGAGG
Source organism: Druceiella hillmani (assembly GCA_039881145.1). NCBI lineage: Eukaryota > Metazoa > Arthropoda > Insecta > Lepidoptera > Hepialidae > Druceiella > Druceiella hillmani. The sequence continues at coordinate 1,401,228 of JAYKKI010000089.1, read as the reverse complement.
AGTTTTTGGAGTATTATTTTAAGGACGGGATTTCGAGACAGATTTGATACGGTAGCTACTATAAGAAATATACATGAGTGGAATGTATCGTTTAATGGTAAAGTCGGTATCGTGAAAAATGTACCCGATACAGAATGTATTGATGCTTTTTCCGTGTTAAGTTTAAAAATTGAGATGTATTTTGCGTTGTTATAAGTGTCGCCAATATGATAATACTTTGGTAACTAGTATTGCCACCGTTCAGTTGCAATTGAAAAGGCGTTTTTGGAGTATTATTTTAAGGACGAGATTTCGAGATAGATTCGATATGATATTTATTATAAGAAATTCATATGAGTAAATGTATCGATTAATGGTTATTGAGTACAAAAGTATCGGTATCGAGAAAAATGTATTCGATACAAAATGGCATTGATGCCTTTTCCGTGTTTGCGTTGTTATAAGTGTCGCCAATATGACAATACTTTGTTAACTAATATTGTGTTGCCATCTTTCAGTTGCAATTGAAACGGCGTTTTTGCAGTATTATTCTAAGGACGAGATTTCGATACAGATTTGATACTATAGCTATTATAAGAAATTCATATGAGTAAATGTATCGATTAATGGTTATTGGGTACAAAAGTATCGATATCGAGAAAATGTATTCGATGCAGAATGGCATTGATGATGCCTTTTCCGTGTTACGTTGTGTTGTTATGAGTGTCGCCAATATGACAATACTTTGCGAACTAGTATTGTATTGCCATCTTTCAGTTGCAATTCAAAAGTAATTTTTGGAGTAATATTTTAGGGACGGGATTTCGAGACAGATTCGATAAGATAACGTACTCATATGAGTAAATGTATGGATTAATGGGCATATGAGTAAATGTATGGATTAATGGGTCTTGAGTAGAAAATTTTCTATCGATAAAAATTGATATTTAAATGTATCTGCTTTTTCCTTGCCTCTAAAGGGACCCTAAAAATTGAGATGTACTTTGCGTTGCTTTTCATTTATGTACGGGAAAAAGGGCAATTTGATTTAGCGTATGGAAAAAAGGAACGACCCTTCGCCTTGGGATCTTTATAGCTACTAGCTCTTTTTATAGCTACTAGCTCCACAAGCCTTTGCAGCGAGAACGCACGGAGGCACGCGTAATTTTGTTCACAGCGGGGGTCGGCGCGGCCGCGGGCCAGAATGCACCTGGAACGCAGCCGGCCATATGGCGCGCGCCAGCGTATATGGAGCCGTCTCTGATGATGTGGCGCGCGGAATGTTTCGCCTGCTCTTAGCATATCGCACGGCTCATTATCTCTGCGTTCGTTAGCTACATTGTAATCAGACATTAGCATATGCTGGCTGCGTACCGCGCTGGCTTCGATTCCTTTCACTTGCATGCTATTAACTTATGGCGTGATCTTATTGTACTAATTTGTCAGCGTTGCCCGTTTTTAATTGGACGGCTGAACGTATTGCCGTCTTGGGTATGGTCTGGTTTATGTCATGTGTCCATGCGATGTGATATGCAGGAACTAAACGAGGATGAAGGAAAACATTTTTTGCCTTTTATTTATTGAAAGATATATTAGTCTATATTTTCATCTTATATAATCAAATGAATAAAGGAGACTGGCGAATATGAGATCTAAAAAAATAGAAATTAATTGGAAAAACCGGCCAAGCGGGAGTCGGGCGCGCGCACGAAGGGTTCCGTAGCACCAAACAATATTAAACTATAAGTTTGTATTTCTTAAAGACACTGTGAAAAACAAAGTTATTACTGCGGTCGGTATCGAATATTCCATATCTCACCGTTTTGTTTTTGCCATTTGGCTACGGAACAGTTTAACTTTTATTTTTTCAAACTTCTTAATATCTATTTCATTATAGTTATATATATTAATAGATATTTAATGCTTAATAAAGTATTGACTGTTTGCTAAACAGGAACTCCTCTCAGGTGAAGGCCACTTCCGAAGATTGCCATTTCTCACGATCTTGAGCTACATGTCTCCATTATGGTCCAGTTACTTTCCTGTTGTCATCTTACTAGCGTGTATAAGGTCTGCCTCTTTGGCGTTTGCCCACCTCTTATCTTTGAGTCTTACTACATGTCCGGCCCATTTCCACTTTTGTTTTTGATCTTATATTTTCGTGTTTAATTTTTTGTATCTCCTTTAGATTTAAAATACTTCTCTCCGTTCCCCTCTGACATGCGGTTATTTTATTTTTTATTTTGTGTGTGAATTTCCATGTTTGGCACACATAAGTTAAACATATGATGAGACACGAGTCCATGACTTGTGTGTTTTTTACTCTTTTCTTTACCTGTAACTCTTTTTGTTAAATTCAATTTATTTCCCTAACTAAATATATTGGTCTATATATTCTATTGTTTCATAATTCAATTCTATGTTTGTTTTTATGTGGTTGGATATAACTTTTGTTTTGGTTATGTTCATTTTGAGGCCAACATGCCTGCTAGCTTTGTGAAGGACATCGATCATGTATTGCAGTTGAGAGCTCGTTTCAGACAACTATACTAAATCGTCTGCAAATCTGAGATGACTTAAATATTTACCTTTGATATATAATCCTCGATTTTCCCAATCAAGTACGGCTTGAGATATCAAATTGAAATTAATTTCATATACTGATAGCCTTCCATTACTGTAAAAAATACTAGACTTCTGGTTCGCGTAGCAAAAACATATGGTTCTTTACACCTTATTTTTTTAAAACCTATAGTGTACTTCCGGTTGAGGTAAAATCTTGAAAGTCGGTATAATAGAATGTTTTTAGCACAAATAGGGGAACAATTTTTAATTCCATGTGGAATTGTAATTTTTTTAAATATGCGCCTGTGGAAGATAGAGTAGGCAATGTAATTACGTTCTAAAAAATTAAAATTTTGTAAATAGTCTAATTAGAAATATCATGTACCATTAAATATTTATAAGTGCTTAAATATGAACGGAACCCTCGTAGTGGGAGTTCTACTCGTGCTTGACAGATTTTTAAGTGTCATAGCCATTGCATAAATTAATTAAGAATAAATTCTTTAACTGACATTGATGTTCGTTTAATTGTTTTTTTTTGCAAATGAGTGTTCTCCGCTCTTTTCGAAGCGTTACTCTTTTATGGACGATCTTGAAAAGCCTGCGGATTTAAAAGATGATACGTTACATCTGTGCGTAGAAGATACAATGGAACACAACTGCATTTGTATCGTCTTGCTAACTCGTAGGGTTTCGTAAAAATACCATTTATAAACTAATATAAATAATAACTTCGCTTTTCATATAAAAACATTGCAAAATTGCTCATTTTGTACATAAAAATTTAAACATCTTTACATAAGTGTAATTTTATTCTTGCAAAGTCTGGGCCCAACACTATAAGGACAGGGAACAATAAAATAGGAATCACTTATCTACAAGGAAGACCTACTGTCTCCCCTAGGCGCACGTTTGACTGATTGCTGCAGACTTCTGAAATTTAAACTAACTTAAAAAAATTAAATTTGATGTTGTTATTCAGTTTGATGGCTCAAAACTATTTCGACAAAAGAGATTCGATCGATCGAGATTCGATCTCGAATCAGGAAATCGAATCTCGAAAAATATTTTGACGTGAAAAGATCTTTAAAATCGATGCCAGATGTAGGGAGGTAATCGCACCCAAATGAGTGACAGTTTCTTTCGAAGTAATCTCGAACCTCAGTAACTCGGTTGAAAGTAGACAAAGCACCGCCATCTCAGTCGTTTTAAAGTAAAAGGATGAAACTTTAAATCATAAAAGCGCTGACTCCTGTAAAGATTTTTGATCCACTTGGATGAATTTCTCCATTTATTGTGTAAGTAAAAATATTTTGGAAAATATTCTGGGTAGCAGATCTAAATTGGGATGAAGCTTCCCTCCCTCCCGGATGTCACACGCACGCACGCACGCACGCACGCATGCACGCACACACACACACACACACACACATATATATATATATATATATATATATATTTATTAGCCGGGATAGTAAATCCCGGCTAATTTAGGTATTGAAATTCATAGATTCTCAGAAAACTCTAATGCAGCACTCGGAGTCCCCTAGTCTATCTGAGAGTGCTCCGTAAATATCAACAACAACTCAATCAACTTGCAAGTTTCCAAACCAGAAGTAACGCAAATCCAAAAGTCTACCGCCGCTAAGAATAAAGAAGTTGGATTCACCATGCCACGATTAGAACTATCGGCATTAGTTCTCCTAACTCATATCGTTCACCAACTCCGTCAGGTTTTAAATGTCGACTCAGTACCAGTACACCTTTGGGCGAACCCAACCTTTTCATATACCAGGATTTAAGTGTAACAGTCACGCTCCACAGACTTCCTGTAAAACATTGTTGCATTTATCCAGGTGAAATTACGGGCCGCACTTTGGCACCGACTTTCCGGTAGAGACAATCCCTCTAGAAGATATACAACTCTTCAACTTGCATTTAACTTACTCTGGGTTGTTAGATGCAAGGTATCCAATTGCAAGGGTATTCAAATTTGCAAGAGTATTTCAAACCCATATGTATCCGACTGCAAGGGTATTCAAATTTGCAAGAGCATTTCAAACCCATATGTATCCGACTGCAAGGTTATTCAAATTTGCAAGAGTATTCAAACCCATATGTATCCGACTGCAAGGGCATTCAAATTTGCAAAAGTATCCATCTGCAAGGGTATTCAAATTTGCAAAAGTATTTCAAAGCCATATGTATCCAACTTCCCATACCACCATTCTGTATTCTATAAATAAAAGTTGCAAATGAATTAAGCGATTGAAAACAACAATTTTATTTAATTACAATATACTATTACACTATTGATGTTTTCATGAAAATAACTGTGACCGTGTCCGACATCCCAATTCCTTTTTTCAATTGCGGTGTGTGATGCATGAAGCGAAAGCTGATGTTATGTAGAACTCACGGAAACTTAAAAACTGGTCATAAAATGATTTTCTCTCCCGTTTAGTTTGAGTGTGGCTCTACTATTTCAATATTACACTATTGATGTTTCATGAAAATAACTGCGGCCGTGTCCGACATCGCAATTCCTTTTTTTCAATTGCGGTGTGTGATGCATTAAGTGAAAGCTGATGTTATGTAGAACTCACGGAAACTTAAAAACAGGTCACAAAATGATTTTCTCTCCCGTTTAGTTTGAGTGTGGCTGTACTATTTCAAAATTACACTATTGATGTTTCATGAAAATAACTGCGGCCGTGTCCGACATGGCAATTCCTTTTTTCCAATTGCGGTGTGTGATGCATTAAGTGAAAGCTGATGTTATGTAGAACTCACGGAAACTTAAAAACAGGTCACAAAATGATTTTCTCTCCCTTTTAGTTTGAGTGTGGCTCTACTATTTCAATATTACACTATTGATGTTTCATGAAAATAACTGCGCCCGTGTCCGACATCGCAATTCCTTTTTTTCAATTGCGGTGTGTGATGCATTATGTGAAAGATGATGTTATGTAGAACTCACGGAAACTTAAAAACAGGTCACAAAATGAATTTCTCTCCCGTTTATTTTGAGTGTGGCTCTACTATTTCAATGTTACACTACTGATGTTTCATGAAAATAACTGCGGCCGTGTCCGACATCGCAATTCCTTTTTTTCAATTGCGGTGTGTGATGCATTAAGTGAAAGCCGATGTTATGTAGAACTCACGGAAATTTAAAAACAGGTCACAAAATGAATTTCTTTCCCGTTTAGTTTGAGTGTGGCTCTACTATTTCAATATTATACTATTGATGTTTCATGAAAATAACTGCGGCCGTGTCCGACATCGCAATTCCTTTTTTTCAATTGCGGTGTGTGATGCATTAAGTGAAAGCCGATGTTATGTAGAACGCACGGAAACTTAAAAACAGGTCACAAAATGAATTTCTCTCCCGTTTATTTTGAGTGTGGCTTTACTGTTTCAATATTACACTATTGATGTTCCATGAAAATAACTGCGGCCGTGTCCGACATAGCAATTCCTTTTTTTCAATTGCGGTGTGTGATGCATTAAGTGAAAGCTGATGTTATGTAGAACTCACGGAAACTTGAAAACACGTCACAAAATGATTTTATCTCCCATTTATTTCGAGTGTGGCTCAACTATTTCAATTGAGTATCGATAAAATGGACGCAGCTTTACAGGTTCCGGTGCATCACCATCGTTCGTCATTATCGTTCCGTTACTTTCACCGCCTCCTATTAATTTTTAATTGAGTGTGCATATTCGACACTTGTCGATAAATCGATGCTCTGCTATTGATCTATTGTCGATTCGGTGAAACAGTTATTTTAATCGACTATTTTAATTGATCTCCGCATTCGAATGATTATAGTTGATAGGGGCGATTTACTTTATTATATAAACTTTCTATTTGAAAATGTATGAGAGACTAATGAATATATAATTTTCTTAATCAACTTTCAGTCTGACTAGATTGTTTGAATTAAGAGTAATTTAGTCAGTTTAATTTAACTTTCATATTATCGTGTAGCCGCCTATTCTACGAGCGTAAGGACGGATTTGATAGTCTCGTTTGTGCATCAGATAAATGTAAACCAAAGTTTGCGAAAACCGTGAAAACCTTGATAAATTAGTAATAATTGGCCCATAAATGTATGATTTTTTTATATTTGCTGTCTCTTTTTCCTTCTCTAACAGTGAAAATGAAAAATAGAAAATCGTAAAAAGTTTTATAAATAGGAAATATATTGAATATATTTGGCGTTAATTTTGTAGAAATTCGTTATTGATAATTAAATGAAACTACGTGATGTAGTATTATTTCTAGTAGTATTCTTTCTTTAAGTTCTTTACCGCGACCTAGGTTTCGTTGTATTACAACATCTTCAGGTGAGCTATTAGCAAAGATTAATCTTAATTCTAATATTTTAATCTTTCTTAATAGCCCACCTGAAGATGTTGTAATACAACGAAACCTACGTCGTGGTAAACAACTTAAAGAAAGTAGAAATAATACTACATCACGTAGTTTCATTTAATTATCAAATAATGTAAGTTAAGGCTTGCAGGAATGCAAAAAGGATCGCTTTATATACATCACGCATATAAGGATTAAACACATTTAGGATTTTAAAAATATACCGTTTGCTATCCTGGATGTTCAAACGAATATTATCGCCATTTTCTGTTTCTATAATAAGGTTCTATGTGAATGTAAATCATGGCGTATTTCCGCTTTAGTAACATTGAATAAAAATCGTTTACGATAAAATCATTATTTACTATCTTTTTTATCCATAAGTTGTTGCTTAATTAATCTATAAGTTGTTGTTTAATTGATCTATAAGTTGTTGTTTAATTGATCTATAAGTTGTTGTTTAATTGATCTATAAGTTGTTGTTTAATTGATCTATAAATTCTTGTTTTATTTATCTATGAGTTGTTGTTTAATTGATCTATGAGTTGTTAAAATTTGGGATTATATTTATCTTGATTTTTCGGGGCTTTTAAAATGCAGTAAAAATGCGTAATAACATTTTTCCTATGGCGTCTCCTTAAGAAATGAGTACAATAGTGTTTTGCAGTATTGTAACTAGTTTAACCACGTATGTATAAAATTCGAAAAAATCTAGATAATGTCATTTAGTCAGTACTTCAATGCAATATTTTTTCAATATTCAAGTGCAGGTATAAACAAATGTATAAAGTAACTAAACATTAGTAGGTAGATATGTAAATATGTACAGATATGTACAAAGGCATGAAGCAATTAGGAAATTAATAGGCAGATATACATTATGCATAGGTACATACAGGCTTGAAGCATTGACTACGGTGAAGGTGAAAGAGGGAATGTGATTTACATGTCCATATGTACGTATGTATATATGTATGTGTACGTGTAATCATGCATGTATGTATTTTGATTCATTAAGGGTCGGTTTCTGAATACTTTTTGTGGAATAGATATATATTCCATATCTTTTTTGTTTGTTATTTTTCATATAAAAAAGGTTCGAAATAGGTATCTATAAAGAGTATATAAAAGTTACTCAGAAATCGGCCCCATAAACGCCGCAAACGTCTGTTCATATTTCAATAAATTAGATATTATGTATATTGAGTTCGTCGTAAGTTCATCCCATTCTGAGTAAGTATATCATAGGCACTAAAAGTGGAAAAATAAAACTTTTTTTGCAAAAAAATCAAACCGATTTCAAATCACCAATGAATAAGAAGCTCACTGAAAAGTATAATTTAATGAAAATACAAGTAAATATTGGAATTTTTGCGGTAAAATATCGTTTCCGAATATAAATAAATTTGCATCAGTATAGAGAAGACAAGCGTCGACTTGGCACCGATTATTAGGGATTTGTCATATCGACTGTTTTGTTTATAGATGCAATTAGTAGCATTAAAGAATGATCAGCTTGGCTTATATAAATAATTAATTAGGATAGTTATTATTACGATTAAACAATTTATAGATATGTATTAATATTATTTTTCACTGTGTAACTACATTACCTAATATTTTTTTTTCTGTGGTTTGCTCAAATATTTCTTTTCAACTATACCCCACATGCCTATGGAAAATAATATATTTTAAACCGCTCATTATAGTGCCACAAAAATACAATTTTAATACCAAATCTAGTTTTAAACCAAGAACTACATATTATGTGTGAGTTCCAAGTCTTTATCTTATCTCATTTATGAGTTAAAAGCCAGTTGCAGACAAACAGACTTACGATGTTGCCATAACAGAGAGGGTTCCTTCTCGACCTGTTCTGGTAAGGTATCTTAAAAATGTACCAAATGGCATTTCGAAAGTTTGGGCCGAATTTGGATATATTTTTTAGTATTATACTTATAACAGTTGGTGTATTTACACGTTCAACAGTTTAGGGTACATCTGTATGTACCCTACTGAAAACTGTTTTTCAGTATTACGCGATCAACAGTTTAGGGTATAAATATACAGTTTTCAGTATTACACGTTAAATATTTTAGGGTATATACAGTTTTCAGTATTACACGTTCAACAGTTTAGGGTATAAACAGTTTTCAGTATTACACGTTCAACAGTTTAGGGTATATACAGTTTTCAGTATTACACGTTCAACAGTTTAGGCTATATACACTTTTTAGTAATATACGTACAACAGTTTAGGGTATATACAGTTTTCAGTATTACACGTTCAACAGTTTAGGGTATAAACAGTTTTCAGTATTACACGTTCAACAGTATAGGGTGTATACAGTTTTCAGTATTACACGTTCTACAGTTTAGTGTATATACACTTTTTAGTAATATACGTACAACAGTTTAGGGTATATACAGTTTTCAGTATTACACGTTCAACAGTTTAGAGTATATACACTTTTTAGTAATATACGTACAACAGTTTAGGGTATATACAGTTTTCAGTATTACACGTTCAACAGTTTAGGGTATATACACTTTTTATTAATATACGTGCAACAGTTTAGGGTATATACAGTTTTCAGTATTACACGTTCAACAGTTTAGGGTATTTACACTTTTTAGTAATATACGTGCAACAGTTTAGGGTATATACAGTTTTCAGTATTACACGTTCAACAGTTTAGAGTATATGCAGTTTTCAGTATTACGCGTTCAACAGTTTGGCGTATATAGTTTTCAGTCTCCAACGTTCAACAGTTTAGGGTATATACAGTTTTCAGTATTACACGTTCAACAGTTTAGGGTATATACAGTTTTCAGTATTACACGTTCAACAGTTTAGGGTATATACAGTTTTCAGTATTACACGTTCAACAGTTTAGGGTATATACAGTTTTCAGTATTACACGTTCAACAGTTTAGGGTATATACACTTTTTAGTAATATACGTGCAACAGTTTAGGGTAAATACAGTTTTGTACGTGCACCACATGAACGAATGATACGTATCTCGGTCAACTGCGAGATGAACGGGATGCGGGCGTGCGCGTTGATGCGTGGTCGACGGCGGTGATTACTGACGCCTCTCGGTCGACCGGCTGCCGGTGACGCTCCGGCGCGTTGAGCACGCGACACGTGTGAACATAACTTTTTTTGTCGTCTTTTTTGAAATTCGAGTTATGCTGGTGGGTGCCTATATATAGTATAGTTTAGCGAGATCATTGATTGTATAAATCAATTTATTGTCGCTTATTTGAAGTGGAATTACGTTTTATTATGACTTCAAAATAGGAGGATGTTCTGTTCAATTCAAGTGTATTTTTAAAGTATCGTACCTCAAAAGGAAAAAAGGAACCCTTATAAGATCGTTCACGTTGTTTGTCAGAGTCGCAAGGGATGTAGGAAAATTATAGTATTTATCCTAGATCTTATTATTTTCCGAATATGCGTCTTGGTTTTAAGCCTTTGAAAGATATAATAGGATATATTTACGTTGTGAATAATTAATATGTCTAAATAGTTTAGAATAAATACCATGAACGCTAAATTATACGATAAAAAACGATAAATATATATATATATATATATATATATATATATATTTGACGGACTTCTTGCTTCATTCTACCTATTCTTTACAAATTAGAATATAAACTTTAGGAAAAAAGAAAAAAACACTATTTCAAAAAGGAATAAAAAAAGACAAAAAATGTAAAAAAAATATTAATTACAAATCTTGACACGGCATGGTTGAGGAAAGGGGACCGGTTCATGTTCCTGGCTGTTTCATCAAAATGGAATTTTTCGTTCTCACCGATTATTCGCTACATGATTTCTTTGGGTCATCAACCGCACCGTTTAAGAATGCATTTTTTACCCAGAGTCCCGCACTCGCGAAGCGAGACGAAATATGCATTATTATCGTTCAGCGCGCTATGACCACGATATCTCCATAAAAATAGCTTTTCTTGTTAAGACCGGCGTAGAATATAAGGTACTTGCAACAGATAAAGTCCCACGTAACATTAATTTTGCATAATTATTGTATTGAAAATAGCAATAACCTATATTAAACATAAAATGTGTTTCGTTAAGATACGAAAAAATACAAACATTTAAATGACTTTAATATGTAATTTTATCATTAAAAACTTCTCAAGTAGGAGTAGAACTCGCACAAATGAGGGTCCCGTACTTATTTAGGCAGTTATAAACATTTAATGGTACATAGTGACAGATATTATTTTTCCGCAACATAAATGTATTGCCAACTATATATCTTCACAGGCGTAAAAACAAACTGGTTATAGAAATAATGTATGATTCCACGTGGAATTGGAAATCGTAGATTTTTAAATTTTTCCCTTTACTTGTGCTACAAGATCTCCCATTATGCAGAGTTTCAAGATTGTAGATGAACTGGAAGTACACTAAAGGTTTTGATGATCAGTGAGTAAGATGTAGGTGAACCGGAAGTACACTAAAGGTTTTGATGATCAGTGAGTAAGATGTAGGTGAACCGGAAGTACACTAAAGGTTTTGATGATCAGTGAGTAAGATGTAGGTGAACCGGAAGTACACTAAAGGTTTTGATGATCAGTGAGTAAGATGTGGGTGAACCGGAAGTACACTAAAGGTTTTTATGATCAGTGAGTAAGATGTGGGTGAACCGGAGTACACTAAAGGTTTTGATGATTAGTGAGTAAGATGTAGGTGAACCGGAAGTACACTAAAGGTTTTGATGATCAGTGAGTAAGATGTAGGTGAACCGGAGTACACTAAAGGTTTTGATGATCAGTGAGTAAGATGTAGGTGAACCGGAGTACACTAAAGGTTTTGATGATCAGTGAGTAAGATGTAGGTGAACCGGAAGTACACTAAAGGTTTTGATGATCAGTGAGTAAGATGTGGGTGAACCGGAGTACACTAAAGGTTTTGATGATCAGCGAGTAAGATGTAGGTGAACCGGAGTACACTAAAGGTTTTGATGATCAGTGAGTAAGATGTAGGTGAACCGGAAGTACACTAAAGGTTTTGATGATCAGTGAGTAAGATGTGGGTGAACCGGAGTACACTAAAGGTTTTGATGATCAGCGAGTAAGATGTAGGTGAACCGGAAGTACACTAAAGGTTTTGATGATCAGTGAGTAAGATGTGGGTGAACCGGAAGTACACTAAAGGTTTTGATGATCAGTGAGTAAGAAAACTATTGTATGAATAAAAAAATACGCTTTAAATGGTCATATGTTTTTGTTGCAGCAACAAAAAACTTGAACTTTTTACAAGCAATGTAAATCTATAAGGCCTCAGTGTACGATATTAATTTAACTCTATATATGACCATATGTTATTAATTTAGCTCGATATATGGCCATATGTTTTTATTGCAGCAACCAAAAACTTGAACTTTTTACAAGCAATGTAAATCTGTAAGGCCTCAGTGTACGATATTAATTTAACTCTATGTATGGCCATATATTATTAATTTAGCTCGATATATGGCCATATGTTTTTATTGCAGCAACCAAAAACTTGAACTTTTTACAAGCAATGTAAATCTGTAAGGCCTCAATGTACGATATTAATTTAACTCTATGTATGGCCATATATTATTAATTTAACTCGATATATGGCCATATGTTTTTATTGCAGCAACCAAAAACTTGAACTTTTTACAAGCGATGTAAATCTGTAAGGCCTCAATGTACGATATTAATTTAACTCTATGTATGGCCATATATTATTAATTTAACTCGATATATGGCCATATGTTTTTATTGCAGCAACCAAAAACTTGAACTTTTTACAAGCAATGTAAATCTGTAAGGCTTCAGTGTACGATATTAATTTAACTCGATATATGGCCATATGTTTTTATTGCAGCAACCAAAAACTTGAACTTTTTACAAGCAATGTAAATCTGTAAGGCCTCAATATACGATATTAATTTAACTCGATATCTCAAGGCTTTTCTTAGAATAAGGGGTCGAAAGGTCGATACGGATGGACGGGCGTACGAACAACCGAGTTATCCTGTAAGGGTTAGGTTTTTTTTTCTTTTTGAGGGACGGAATCCTAAAAAGATTATGTTAAATTCACGGTTATTAGCCGATTAAAAAATACTTGCGGTTTTTAAACTCTTGCTTAGAACCACGACTTCGGTTACTTGAAAAAGGATTAAGAAGGTGGCGTAATTTTTATTTATGTAAATGCGGATATTGGTAAGGTTAAAGTGATATTATCTATTTTCTTACGATATACTTTTTCTCATCATAATGAAAATACATTTGACGAGTCGGAAAAATTTCAACCATTTTCGGTATAATTGCTCTCAAAGTTCGGGATATAAAAAAATCACATTTTTTCATCCTTAAATTTCTTCGATACATTTGTTAAATAAAATCCTGCTACTTCATGGAAATTAAATTGTTAAAACTCTAAGAAATCTGACTCTACGAAAAACTCTTTTTTAAAATGTAATGAAAAATCCAAGAAAACCGTTTTTCAAAATGAAATGTCATTTGGAGAATCTGACGATTTATCAAGCGTTGACACGATGTTATGTGACGTTTCAATTATGTAATTTGCTTTATAGATTTGAATTGTCACACTAAATTGAAAAAAAAGAAAAAATCAGTATAAAAAAAAATTGAAGATGTAAGTATTATTTTTTGTTTTATGTAATTTTTTCTTTTTTTTTTATTATTCAGAGTAATTGGCGGAATCAACCTTGTGAAAATACGTAAAAAGGCGTAACGAAGAATGTCTATGATTCACATACGAATGATTTTGTCCAAGAAACTGAATAAAATATGTTAGGGACTAAATGAACATTTTCAATCTTTTTTGAAAAATCAGTATCAAAATTGATCAAAACAGTGAAAAACAATTTACATTTTTGTACAGAAACACACATCAAATATAATCAGTTTTATGTTCAGAATAACCTGAACGAATAATAGATGTTTCTTTGTTACACGCTGTATATATTCTTAGACACATGCGACATATGTGATATATTTCACGGTAATCGGATGAGCAGTGGAGGCGCGAAAATGAGACAAACAAACCAATTCACTTTTGCATTTATAATATACTAAGCGACGCCAATGGCAACATAGAAACCGATAACCACGTTACTTTAAATTGACATGTCATTAGTGATCTTACAGTGAACCCTGAAAAGATAAGTTAACTGCTCGTCTTCAATATGACTATCTCTTTTATATACATACTTTCTTTGATTCCATTTCTGTATTTATAGTCCGCGTGAGCGTCACTTGGAATCATATTTTCTGTTCGTTTTTCAAGAGTACAGGCAATGTGTAACATGCCATCAACCCCCTCTGGTGATATATAAATGAACACTTAATTGTTGTAATGTCATTTTTTCGTGGGAAGCCCCCATAGCGTACGCATCTTTATCAATTAAAATTAGTTATAATGCCTAAACATGGTGTAGTGTGTTGTATAACAGGATTTTAATAATTAAAAAAAAAATAGGGTTTTGGTTATTTTTTTAATTTAATCTCGTATTCACAGGTAACGCGTACCTACAAATCGTGTACGTGATTTTATTTCAATGTAGGTATTGGTGTTTTTTTTGTGAGTAAAACTTTTTTGTCAAATCTGAAATAAGTACCATTTGTTTTGGAAATACCTTAATTTGTAATATCTTTCTTTAGCATTTTATTTCAAGAAAGTGTTTACTATTGACATTAGCGACTGTGGCTGGAAATTGTAATATTTATTTTAGAATTCAGTGTTGTTTCATAAGAATGGGTAGTAGAACGTAGGTAGTTAAATGGGCTATACTATTTTAAATGTGTTTTCTATCTCCTAACGCCTTATTTGCCTCGTGTATTTCATTTGTATGTATAAGTTATTATAAACAAAGATTTCCTTTTGAATGTGAAAATACTTTAGAATTATTAAAAGTTTGTAATAAATTTTAAATGGAACCTGGAACTGCGTCTCGGGCTGATTCGAAATGTCTTATCAAATCAAATATTCGTAGACGCGCACGGGAATATTATTGAAGCGGCAATTTCCTTAGATTCATTCTATTTATTCTCCTCAATAAAATACTTTTTACGGCATAAATTATTCACAATTAATAATGCGTGGAATTTTTGAAGTTATATATCTTTAGGTGCGTTATGAAAAAATGTTAAGAGTGAAATTTTACGAATGCAACAAAAAATAGACAGAATGAAGTTGCTCACTAAACATATATTTACATAGTTTATTTGACAGGTGAGTGGTCCAACATTTTATTTTTCTGCTGGCTTTTCATTGTAAGCCAATCATCTGCCAGACTTTTTATACACATGTATTTACATTTTGCTCACTAAACATATATTTACATAGTTTATTTGACAGATGAGTGGTCCAACATTTTATTTTTCTACTGGCTTTTCATTGTAAACCAATTATCTGCCAGACTTTTTTATACACATGTATTTACATTAAATCGAATGCTGAGTATTCATTTAAATTATTAAAATAATGAAATTTATATAAGTAAACATTAAATTGTAAAATTAATTTTAAACTTAATTTAATAAACAATAGTAATAAACTTATTAATATTAATAATGTTATAATAAATGATAAAGATTATAATTATAGCTAAAAAGCTAATTTCCTCTATTAATCTGTATAAGAAAATAATAAAGTTGAAACACGATAATTTTGAAACTGTCTGGTGGATGATAGGCTTACAATTGAAAGCCAGTAGAAAAATAAAATGGTGGGCCATTCATCTGTCAAATAAATTTTAATTATTAAAATTAAATTATTTGATTTAATTTAGATTTTATCAATCGTATTTGTAATCATGCTGCTGTCCTTTTATTATTTTATTTCTATTTACTATTTGCGCCCTGAATAAAGTTATTCTTGTATTATGCCAAAGAATATAACTTATAACGCGCGTACGTAGTACAAACATAATTTTTTTTTATAAAAAAATCGTGACACTAAGTTGAAAAAAAAACTGAGTTGATTTGTTGTATCTAACAAATTAGCGAATGTAACTTAACCGTACCAATTTTTATTGAAAATACTTTCTAGCAATAGTCTGAAATGTCTCTAGACTTTTAGTGTTCCGTTTCTCAAAAAAAGAAACGAATCTTTATCTTATAGGGGGGGTGACTTTGCCCTTCAGTCATTCGGTCAAAGGCCTTTTACTCAAAAAAGGCTTGAGATTAGAGCTGTGTCGATCAATCATTTTAAACGACCCGGGTCGATCGCGACCCACTGGCTCAACGATCGGATCGCGAAGATTCGATCGATCACTAGGTCAAAACACCCGCAGTCTCGTGGGTCGATCGTGATCGATCGAATATCTCGTGGGTCGATCGCGATCGATCGATCACGCGACCCGTTGCGGCAGTATGGAGACAACTTTTTTTGAATATTGAAGCTTTGTTTTGATTGGTCGGCCATTTTATATTCAATAACATATAAGCTATGCGGTACTTTGATACATTACCATTAGAATATAAAAGTCTGGCAACACCGATCGATATAGGCGGTGAATGATATTTACATATTCGTCAAGTGCGTTGCGATTATGATCCACTTAAAGGGCGCGCGGTATTTTTTTACCTACGAATTTCCCCGTATTTCAAAAAAACCAAGCATAAGTGGACGTGAGCAAGAGTAGAATGTATTGAATTTCAATGACTTCGCCCCCTTTTTTATTGTTTCAAATGAGTCTATATCCTTGACAAAATTAAAATTGTGTAAATATTAGTCTTATGGACATGCGGTCGTATCTGACCTTTTTTTATTGTTTTTAAAACGTGTTACAAGGGTGACAAAAACTTAACTTTTAATAAGCGGTTAGGGTTTTGTTTATATTTTTCAATGTTCATATGTCGGTTATTTTAACGTGAGGACTAGCGGTCCAGGAATTTATTAGTAGCAGTTACATGAACGAGCTTAGTGTCATTACCACATTGTTCAAAATGATTATTTAAAATTTTAATATTAAACAATTTATTAAGTTTGAGTTTATTCGTGGAAAGACTTAATTATATACTTAAGCTTAGCATCAGTGAAATAGAAAAAATACAATTTTGTACTTTAGCAAGATCAGTGCTGATAAAAGAATTTTCTCAAATGCAAGATGCATAATGAATGTACGTGAAACAGTATTAAAACGCTAGGAAATAGAAACAATTACGTTTTTAAATTACAGGTACAAATGTTATTAAAAACTTAACAAATATATACATACTCTTAAATAACAGCCGGCGAATTTGTCGCTGTGATTTTCAAGTCATTGTCTTAACACTATATCGCACACTTCTAGTCTAATCAGATAACAGTTTAAAATCTTTTAATTTGTATAGGTTATCGGTGCAACGCGGTGGACTATCACCATGTTATACTATGTATAATGAGTATACATTATAGATTATGATTTAAAAATAAAATTTGTGAGACTTTCTCAGATTTCAATGAGCTTCGTCTATCTCTGATTGTCATACCAGCTTTTGAAAAAAATCGTTCGCATGGCACTGAAGTGGCAGTGATGCACAATCTGCGCTTCATTAATTTATATAAACGAGGGTAAATAAGACGACGCTCATTCCACCATTTTAATGGGTCTTCTGATCGTCTTATCAGTGGCTCGCTCACATATTTATCTAGTTCAATAATACTAGCTGCCGATGGATTCCTCATAACCTCGTCTTCCTCTTCTCGATCAAATACAGCCCATAAACCGGAAGTTGGATGCTCTCTGATACTCATGACTGAAGGTTCTCTCTGTAATATTTCGCCTGTTTCTAATGTGGACAAATTTTGAAGTTTAACCTTAATTGATTTTAAACATTGCTCATATTTTTCATGATTTCCAAATGCACGCCGTTTAAACCGTGGATCCAAAAATTATGCCTCTGCCGCTAGTATATTTCCTTCTATGTCATGGAATCGTTCATTTAATTGGTTCCATAGCGACTGTACTAAATTTATAAAATTGTCAGGACCATCTTCAGTCAAATATTTTACCACGCTCGTCTTTAACATCCTTACAAATATATTAAGTTTTGAAATTGAAACTGCCTCTTCAGAACTTATTTCCACGGTAACTTCATGAAATATTTCCAAGATTTCCACAGCTTTTTCAATCAGAATCCAATCGGCAGACGTTAAGGTATTTAATCTAGGTTGTTCTATAGCCAAGGTACTGATCACTGCATCTTTTATTTTTAGGATACGTTCTAGCATGTCGTACGTGGAATTCCACCTAGTAACAACACACTGTTTGAGTTTTAAACAAGGCAACTCCATTTGCGCTAGTATAGACTGAAGTTTGGTTAATGCAGAAGAGCTGTGTTTGAAGTATTCTACTATTGCCTTCACTTGATCTATCGAAGATTTAATATTATTTAACCTATTTTGTACTACCAGATTGATGGTATGAGCGAAACAAGGAAAATATCCCCAATTTGTCAATCGTACTCCAACTACAACATTGGCTGCATTATCAGTTATTATCGCAGTTATTTTGTTTTTTATACCCTAAGTCTAAATAACAAAAATACACAATCCTCAATAAGTAATAAAATTAAATTTAAAAAAAAGTCACTAAAACCACTCAAGAAAAACTAAAAAAAACACCGTCACCAAAAGTACTTATGTATTTAATAAAATTCAAAAAACAATATTAACTAACAACATATAAAAATGAATCTAAATCACAAAAGGACACGGTCCTCAAAGGGCAATAAAACTTAGTTCCAAGAGTTTACAAAAATGAACTAATTTGATATAATTATTACTGTCACAAAAACTACTTACGAACGTGATAAAATAATAATATTAACTAACAACGTATAAAAATAAATCTAAACCACAAAAAGATACGGTCATCAATAAGTAATAAAATTCAGTTCAAAAGGTTTACATAAATTAATTACTTTAATAGAATTAATACCGTCACCAAAATTATGCATACAGTTCAAAATCAATTTAAAAACATCGCCACCAAATTAATTTACTAACTTAATAAAAACTAACCACGTATTATTAATCTACGAAAAATATTGTCAAATTTAGTAAACGATATGTGAAATCGACACTCTATTCAAAATTCAAGCGTGAATATAGATCGCGGGCCACGGGTAAACTGATCGACAGGACAGAGATTGGGTCGCGGGTTACGGGTTGTCAAGTCGATCGCTTGCGATCGATCGGGTTCCGGTGAGGCGTGAGTCGCGGGTCGTGTGGCGGGTCGCGGGTCGTTTCGCGGGTCGCGGGTGCTAAGTGATCGAATCATTTTTATCCTCGTGATCCGATCACTCGCAGGCGGGTCGCGATCGAATCACAGCGATTCGATCAATCGCGATCGACACAGGTCTACTTGAGATATCAAATTGAAAGTAAGGCATGTGGCTTACTTTGGAGTAAAAAAATCTATAAGGCCTATGGCCTTACTTTGCAGTAAAAAGTCTTTTGGTTCAAGTGGCTCTGGAGGTTTATATGTATCGCGACTAATTAAAAATGAATTATGGCACAATTCATAGCATTTTTGAAGACTTATCCGCGACAAATACTCAATCATCTGTCTCACCTTTATACATGTGTTGAGGTGACCATCCGTCCTTTTTTCCCCGGACACCGTCCTCCTTTCCCCAGACACCGTCCTCCTTTCCCCGGACACCGTCCTCCTTTTCCCGGACACCGTCCTCCTTTCCCCGGACACCGTCCTCCTTTCCCCGGACACCGTCCTCCTTTCCCCGGACACCGTCCTCTTTTTCCCGGACACCGTCCTCTTTTCCCCGGACACCGTCCTCTTTTCCTGGACACCGTCCTCTTTTTAAAACAGCCTTCCGGGAGATTTTTTTAAATGTCTGGGGTTTTAAAGAAAATAGTTTTCTATTATTTCTACACTAATTTGATCCATGGACTAACGAAAGAAAGTACAGTGATTTCATTTTTAATGTTTGCTGCCGTAAGTCTTACACGTTGATTCAAGTTTCAGTCTTTATTAAGGATGCTGATGGTTTATGCAATAGATAAAACATTATAATTGTTTTGTATGTAATCGTAGATATAATTTTTTGTTTGTGGTCTGTAATATAAATATGTGAACAATACAAAATCATTTTAATTGTTATTATATGATTAGTACTGTTTCGTTTTAAAATGATATGCGCTTTTACTTTAAAGTTTTTAGTGTCCGGGGTTACGAACAAAATGTCCGGGGTTATTAGTTTAAAACTTCCAGTTTTCTAAAAGTTATTTGGTAACCCTAATCGCAAGTATACCCGTGTAAGCATGCGTACTTACACACACATGCACACATATCGTTTTAATTCATTTTGTTTTCCCGTAGGAATGTAATATTCCGTTCACGTGTCCTAACGGTATTGATTGGTTTTCGTATAAAAAACTGTGACTAGTGATTCCATTTTGTACCGGAAATTAAGCGTTTATCGACTTAGAATGATAATAGGTTGGGAATATGGTTTCAATTTGTAAGTCTGTGCCCAATCTGCGGCAACGTTCTGCGAGACAAACTCGCCTCACTGCTCTTTTAATTCCATGTTGCGCAATGTTATTTTTTGTCGAATATAGTCCTATCAAAAGGAAAGTAGTAGATAATGTATTGAATCATGGCTGTGGTGAATATTAGTAAAAATAAATAATGTATGTTTATCGGAATGTAATTGACTTTTAAACAGTTTGTTAGATTGTTCGAGCAGCGGAGATAGAAATATATTTTTGAATAAGGAAAGAGAATATCACACCTTTAAAATATGGACATTGATATTGACATTGAGCATATATTTATGTATTTTAATTTAAAACCTGATGTGGGTATAGTATTTGCTTATAATTGACATTAAAACTGTTTGTTAGATTGTACGAGCAGCGGAGATAGAAATATATTTTTGAATAAAGAAAGAGAATATCACACCTTTAAAATATGGACATTGATATTGACATTGAACATATATTTATGTATTTTAATTTAAAACCTGATGTGGGTATAGTATTTTCTTATTTACTCTGCATTTCAAAAAGAGATACCAAGGAGTATTATAATTAAAAAAACCGTCAAGTACGAGTGCAACTCGCACTATGAGGGTTTCATATACGTTTAGGCACTTGTAAACATTTAAAGGTACATACTATTTTAATTGGACTATTTACAAACATAATTTTTTCACGACGTAAATGTATCGCCAGCTTATATCTTTCACAGGTGCACGAAAGATTGTGCACATTTCAAAAATTGAAAGATTTTGGATGCTATATTTTTAAAAATTCAAAAAATCTTGTTTTTTTATAATTTTAGGTTCAGTTGTCTCGGAAGAGAGGGAGGGAGCGTATTTGTCAGTATATATCTGAATATATAAGGCTTAAAAGTATGAACCTATTTGGGACCCCTATAAATAGCCCTTTCAAATGATACTCCACACTATATATATATATATATATATGTGTATATATATATATATATATATATATATACATATATATACATATATATATATATATACACATATATATACATATATATATATATATATATATATATATATATCTCTTTTTTTCGTTTACTTTCTTTCGTCCTTAATGTTTTCGTATGAATATTTTGCGGGTTAAAATGCATTATTGTTGTGTCAAATTTCAAGTTTCTATGTTAAGCGGTTTCCGAGAAAAAGGATTGTAATAGGCAGACAGACCGACATACACGTGAAGAATATTAAAAGGGTTCCGTTTTTCCTTTCGAGGAAAAAAACCCTTAAAATATATTGTTATATTATTAATAACTCACAATGTATTATAGTTTTAGGCGCAATTTACACGTACGACTTTCCTACGACATTAAAACGACAAAAAAGTCATCATCCGCAAATTAGTATCGAAAGCTGTCGTCGAAACCGACGACAGTGTATGCACACGTTTTCGTTCTAATTTGCGGACGACGACTTTTTTGTCGTTTTAATGTCGTTGGAAAGTCATATGTGTGTGTTGCGCTTAAATAGATAACATTCGCGCTATAAATATTTTGTAGGGTACGTTCATGTAGGTAGGTAGACCAAGTAAAAATTGGTGTGTTTGAGAAACACTTCAGAAGTTAAAACTTTGGCTATCAATGTAATCCTGTTGTGTACATTGTGAACTTTATAAGTTGAAAATTGAAAAAAAAATAAAAACAATGAACATTAATAGAAGTCGTGCGCATTTGGAACCAAACAAAGCAATGCACATTCAACTGATATGTTCTTTTCTCCTTTGACACCAAATATGCTTAATTAATTTATAATAGTTACGAAAATGCATATAAAATACACCACATAATTAATAAATTTATCTGAAGAGGAAATATACATATTCGTTATAAACGTGAAATTTATGTACTGAGTATACTCCAGTCACAGCAGAAAGGGTATTTTAATGGACATTTTTAAAAAAATAACATAAAAAATAAAATAAGAAAAAACACAAGCATCGAGATTCGAACGCCAATGACTCACAGGCGAAGTGACGAAATAAAAATTTACTTACTAACTCAGTCGATTTATGTCCCTTTCTTGGGCTGCACTCGGCCTTAGCACCGAGTATAATCAAAGTCAAACCATTCGTCCATGTTCGACCTACCGCCGAGTATACCACAATTGCGTCATACTTGACGTGACGCGAAATTGCAAATGCCAAAAGAAGTTTTCTCATCAAAAAAATGGTATTTTATGGCACTTTGCAGATCTCACGCTCTTAGGCCTGTAAAGGAAACCGTAGAATCAGCGGTTCATTTAGCTTCAAATATTACGCAAATATGACTGATTTTTGCGTAAGTTTGATCGCATTGACGTTGTCAAGTTACACGCGACATGACTCTTAACGATATGCCAGAAAATTGATTTAGCCTAACAGTTAATATTTTTGAACAATTTTTCTCGACATCATCACTAGTAATGTGCGTAATTCATCTCTGATTCTATCGATATTCATTTATTGTTTATCGCATTCAATAATTTCTCATTCATAACGTTACACGCAATTATAATTCCCTTTTCTAATAAATTGATGTGGTATATTAATGGTTTATAAATAAATAAAGTAATTCCCTTCGCGTCAGGAGCTCATGCGAAGCGAATGAGTTAATGAATAGCAAACGAAGGGACGTTACACGGCACGTGGTTTCCGCGGACGAGGATTCGCGCGCCAGTCGTAGGTATAAAGTATGCAATGTGTCGTGGTTCGTGACTTCTTACATAGTACTTTCTTGGGTAATGAAGTTACTGGTGATCAGCTTAAGGCAGATATAACAATGATAATCTATAGAAGGGAAAATTGAGGGGAATTAAAATTTTCAAAATTGTTTTAGAAATTTTCAAGTGTCTGTAATCCCGTCAAAATATAAAAGATAGAAACCTTTTAAAGCTTGACATTTGGAGTTTTTGAATTATCAATGAAATTATTTTTATTCTATGTTTTAAGGGCTATACACATGGTTCGATCTTTTAAGATCATTTTAAAAATTTTGCAAAATTTAAAAATTTTTCTCGAATAGTTTAGGCGCAACAGATTAGGCGCAACGCACAGGCGCAACAGATTAGGTGCAACGCACACAATCGACTTTTCTATTTGGTTAGTTAGTGGTGCACGGAGGTGTTCGCCGCTGCTTAAATTTCTTCCGTCTCCGTCAGTGCGTTTTAATTAGTATCTTCTATCCTTTTTTCCATTAGCTCATTTTAACTCGGTCAGAGTCGCTCCGATTTTATTAGGATTCTTGTCGGAAGTATGCGTTAAAACATTAAATATTACATTTATTATATATTTTGTAGTTCTGTTCTTTGTCGGTCGTCTGCGTTGCTTGTTATTATTAAAAATAACATTTAGTATAGAATAAGAAATGTTTAGACAGCAGATTTAAAAACTGGATAATTCTAACTTTAAAATGCTTTCCCTTTTTATTTTTTTGACGAGATTTACAGCTATTTGAAAATTCCTAAAAAGTACTGAACTGAATTACTGAAAATTTGGGTGCTACCTTAATTTCTAGGCTTTCGTCCCTCAAAATTAAAAAAAGGAAACCTGACAGGATCACTTGGTTGTTCATCCGTTCGTCCATGTATTTATCAGGTCATGGACGAACGGATGAACACCAAGTCAAGCTTTTTCTCAGAAACAACTTAAGATATCAAGTGGAAATTAATATCGTATATAAGTTTTTGAATCCATTCAGTCTTATTCACTTATCATTAAAGCTTAAAGGGTATTCAAGTTACAATCTTGAACCTCGGCATAAATTGACGTTTTTTAATACAAATAAAGGAAAAAATTTAAAAATCATTGATTTTTAATTCTTTGTGGAATTATACATTTTTATAATTATTTTGTTTTTACTTCTGCGAGAGAAATATAGTAGGCAATAAATTTATATTGTGAATAATTAATATTTGTAAATAGTTTAATTATAATTACTATGTACCCTTAAATGTTTATACGTTCTAAATGTGTCCGGAACTTTAGTAATGCGGTTTTTATTTAAATTTAAAAATCATTTATTTTTAATTCTATGTGGAATTATATATTTTTTATAATTATTTTGTTTTTACTTCTGCGTGAGACATAGTAGGCAATAAATTTACATTGTGAAAAATTAGTATTTGTAAATAGTTCAATTATAATTACTATGTACCCTTAAATGTTTATACGTATCTAAATGTGTCCGGAACTTTAGTAATGCGATTTTTATTTAAATTTAAAAATCATTGATTTTTAATTCTATGTGGAATTATATATTTTTTATAATTATTTTGTTTTTACTTCTGCGTGAGACATAGTAGGCAATAAATTTACATTGTGAAAAATTAGTATTTGTAAATAGTTCAATTATAATTACTATGTACCCTTAAATGTTTATACGTATCTAAATGTGTCCGGAACTTTAGTAATGCGATTTTTATTTAAATTTAAAAATCATTGATTTTTAATTCTATGTGGAATTATATATTTTTTATAATTATTTTGTTTTTACTTCTGCGCGAGACATAGTAGGCAATAAATTTACATTGTGAAAAATTAATGTTTGTAAATAGTTTAATTATAATTACTATGTACCCTTAAATGTTTATACGTATCTAAATGTGTCCGGAACTTTAGTAATGCGATTTTTATTTAAATTTAAAAATCATTGATTTTTAATTCTATGTGGAATTATATATTTTTTATAATTATTTTGTTTTTACTTCTGCGAGAGACATAGTAGGCAATAAATTTACATTGTGAATAATAAATATTTGTAAATAGTTTAATTATAATTACTATGTACCCTTAAATGTTTATCCGTTCTAAATGTGTCCGGAACTTTAGTAATACGGTTTTTATTTAAAATTAAAAATAATTGATTTTTAATTATTTGTGGAATTATACATTTTTATAATTATTTTGTTTTTACTTCTGCGAGAGAAATATAGTAGGCAATAAATTTACATTGTGAAAAATTAGTATTTGTAAATAGTTCAATTATAATTACTATGTACCCTTAAATGTTTATACGTATCTAAATGTATCCGGAACTTTAGTAATGCGATTTTTATTTAAATTTAAAAATCATTGATTTTTAATTCTATGTGGAATTATATATTTTTTATAATTATTTTGTTTTTACTTCTGCGCGAGACATAGTAGGCAATAAATTTACATTGTGAAAAATTAATGTTTGTAAATAGTTTAATTAATATGTACCCTTAAATGTTTATACGTATCTAAATGTGTCCGGAACTTTAGTAATGCGGTTTTTATTTAAATTTAAAAATCATTTATTTTTAATTCTATGTGGAATTATATATTTTTTATAATTATTTTGTTTTTACTTCTGCGCGAGACATAGTAGGCAATAAATTTACATTGTGAAAAATTAATGTTTGTAAATAGTTTAATTATAATTACTATGTACCCTTAAATGTTTATACGTATCTAAATGTGTCCGGAACTTTAGTAATGCGATTTTTATTTAAATTTAAAAATCATTGATTTTTAATTCTATGTGGAATTATATATTTTTTATAATTATTTTGTTTTTACTTCTGCGAGAGACATAGTAGGCAATAAATTTACATTGTGAATAATAAATATTTGTAAATAGTTTAATTATAATTACTATGTACCCTTAAATGTTTATCCGTTCTAAATGTGTCCGGAACTTTAGTAATGCGGTTTTTATTTAAAATTAAAAATAATTGATTTTTAATTATTTGTGGAATTATACATTTTTATAATTATTTTGTTTTTACTTCTGCGAGAGAAATATAGTAGGCAATAAATTTACATTGTGAAAAATTAGTATTTGTAAATAGTTCAATTATAATTACTATGTACCCTTAAATGTTTATACGTATCTAAATGTATCCGGAACTTTAGTAATGCGATTTTTATTTAAATTTAAAAATCATTGATTTTTAATTCTATGTGGAATTATATATTTTTTATAATTATTTTGTTTTTACTTCTGCGCGAGACATAGTAGGCAATAAATTTACATTGTGAAAAATTAATGTTTGTAAATAGTTTAATTAATATGTACCCTTAAATGTTTATACGTATCTAAATGTGTCCGGAACTTTAGTAATGCAGTTTTTATTTAAATTTAAAAATCATTTATTTTTAATTCTATGTGGAATTATATATTTTTTATAATTATTTTGTTTTTACTTCTGCGCGAGACATAGTAGGCAATAAATTTACATTGTGAAAAATTAATGTTTGTAAATAGTTTAATTAATATGTACCCTTAAATGTTTATACGTATCTAAATGTGTCCGGAACTTTAGTAATGCGATTTTTATTTGTGCTTGAGAGGTTTTTTTAATGAGGTTAAAGTAGATAAGGTTTGTTTAGTTTGAATGTGTATTGTGTAAAGGAGAATGTTCAAATTTGGCCTCCCCTGACAAAATTGTTGGGTCAAAATATAATTCTCATTCAACTCATTGTGCTTTACTTTTGTAGCTAACATTTGGTTTTCGCTTTGCTTAAACTTGATATGAATTGCATTCTGCCACTTGCTCTTTTAACATTATACTATAGCCACGATTAAATATGAGACCTTAGGTTTTACAGAAAAAATGAATGAGACCAAATTTGTGAAGAATTTAATGATTTACAAGTTTATTGACAACAATTTTAGTCCTCTGAACATTTGTTTATGGATAAAGTATAATGCGAAATTAAAAAAAAATTAATTGTGTGTAAAAAGTGTATCAAATGATAGTTGTAAATAATTTAATTTAACGTAAACTTTATATTTTATATTGTTTGTTCTAAACATGGCCGTATATAAGATATAATTTCGTTTTTTTAAATGTCCGAACCACACCACATTCCGAAAATGTATTGATAACCCCAGAACAATAAACCAGAAAAATGTGTACTAATCTACGTGATGCCTGATGCGTGGACTTTTCTACCTGATGCGTGGACTACCTTTGATTTGTTTCTCGTTACTGTTCGATGGTTAAGCTGCTTTTGAGTTTGTCTCTATTCAAGAATCCCCATACAAAATTTCATAGATAATTTTTAGATGTCAATCATCTTTGATTACGCCATAAAGACGATAGATGGCGCCATGCAATAAAATATGTAAAGCCCTTAATACAGTTTGAATGTATGTTGCTTAGAAATGTGTATATCTTAATAAATTTTCGAGCAACCGATGCAACTTATTTTCAAATACAGGTCAACTTTCTGACTGTTGGCAAGCTCGCACAGGTCGTGGCGCAATGTAATATAGCTATAAACGTTCAGAAAACAGCATTAGTCCATTAGTGAAATAAGCATGAGCTGTTTTTAGATTAGAGGACATACGGACGGCGGCGTTGCGTTTATATATAGAAAGATTGATGTATTGATTTTTTACGTTTATAGAGTCGGGTTATTTTGGATTGTCAATCTTTGGATTGTCGATAATTTTTCCTCTTCCCTCAGCTGTGTGGATGTTTCTGAACCTTGGTTTGCTGTACTGTTTTTCTAGTTATTTCTGTTTTCAGTCTTTTTTCAGGTAGTAAACTTCATTACCTTTCTACGATCCACAACATAATCATTCATCGCCGTTTCTGTCTTACTTTGACTCTGGTGTCTAAAGGCTATCTAATACAATCTATTTTAACTAGTTTTTCCAATTAATCGTTTGTTCTAATTTTCCGTTGACTTGTACTGAGCCATAGATTTTTCTTAATCGGGCCATAGAGTTTCCGTAAGTTAGATTCGCCCGTATTTGGAATGGTCCACGATGTACATGCATATGTAAATTTGTTTTGAATTTAATTAGACTGTTTGACTTCAAATAAAGTAGTGTGCATCAATTGGTGTTTTATTTGTGTGTTCTTAAATGTGTGAATTGGTTAAGTTGTTTGCGTTAAGCACTCAATGTTTTGATGTCGCGGGTTGACGATGTGCGTTTTGTTTTTGCTCTCGATTTAAGATTCGAATATATAGAAATTTTAAATTGGTAGGGAAGCGCACATCTTTTCAAATATTTCCGTCGGCCTTTTGTTCTTCTTTGTAAGGAATATTATGACAGCTCTGTACTCCAGTTTCGTGCAAAGTGCGGATGAGTCGGACATGGTGACGTTTCTTTTTCGGTTACTAAAAGCGTAATGATGCTAATGATATGAAACTTGTTATTTATATTTCTTAGGATACCCGCGATTAGTGATGTGCTGCGGGAGTCATTAGTAATACTTAGAGGTACTTAGGCTCAAAACTTTTCAGCCGCCCCTCGTAAAAGTATTACAGATTTTATAAGTATTATGATATTTATGTCGTATTATATATTCAATAAAATACCTTGCATAGTAATTAGTCCTATTAATCCTGGTCTGTATAGTAATTAGTCATATAATCCTGGTAGTAATCCTATCTTAAATAAATTTATAATTTATTGAATCGATTACTCTAGGGCTTTTCCGTGTACTAGGCACGGCAGTCTTATCAGATGAAATTTAATGTTTTATTAAAATTGTAATATCCAACTTGGTCTTTATTGTGATATAAACTTTAGACGTTAGGGTGAGTCGAACACTTTCATTCTAGAAACACTTCGTCTAAGCCTTATTAGTAGTTGTTACGTGATGCTGGAACAAACAGAGCAACATACGAGCATATACATGGGTAAAAAATCTAATCTCGCTGGACCTGGAAGCTGCACCACTATAGCTTTCTGATTTTGGAGCTGTTTACTCAGTCATTGCTGGTAAGATTTTATATACAACTAACATTATACATTTTTTAACCTGTATTTATTATTCTTACAGTAATTCTGAAGGGGTAGAGATAATAAAAAGATTGAAATTCTAAAAATAACTTTTTACGACTGTTGTATGCATAGGTTTATTATTTATCGATTTGTATTAACGTTATGAGCGATCTCTAAAGCTTTTTAGTGCAGAAGCATATATTTCCTGTCATTAGCAGGGGGTCGCTCCAGGAGTACAAGGCTCCAAATATTACCTTCATTAATACTGGAGAAATAAAAATATATCAAATAAATTGTATAGTTCAATTTGTAACAAAAGTTTGTCTATACTTTTTAACTCTTGATACAGTAGCGTTACAAAATTTAGTTTAAGTTCATACGATTTTCTACGCTGTGTTCTTCTGTATGGTAAGAAACTAACGGCATCTATCAGGTATTGTTGACATTACGTTCTGATACAAAACGGAAGAAGATTCGTAGGAAGTTAACGCCATCAGTTTCAAATTTGATAAGATTTAATAAAATTGATGCAGTAGCGGCGTAGTTCTACGTTGAAAGTTGCGGTACAGTTGCTGCTGTGTATATTTTGGTATCGTTTTCTTCCGTTTTATTTCTATTGTCTATTTTCTTTAAACAATATCCATTAATGCGCCGTAATAGCTTTGAGGTTCGGAGTTCACAGTTTTATAAGCCTATTTTAGTGTTCCGTACGTCAAACTGAAAAATGGCACCACTGTAAACTCACTCACGTCTCTGTCTGTCAGTCCGTCTGTCACAGTCGATTTTCTCAAAAACTTTGTATAGTAATACATTTAATTAACCCCGTATATTTTATACTACCTAACTTTTTGTAAATATTTATGTAAGAATTAAAGAGGGGGAAAATAAGGAAATTAAGAAAAGTTTATTTTTCTTTTTATTTCATTTGAAAGGGCTTGCCATGAGGTGTGAAAAAATTTTCATAATTTTAAATGGCATATTTAGAATATCTGGCATATTTAGAATATTCTGGCATATTTATTTCCGAAACTACTGAACTAATCATATAAAAAATGGTTGGTAAACTGACTAGAACAGTACAGGAAAACTATAGCGATTACTCTAGATGTTATAATTTCTAAGTATGATCCATGTTTTTACCTCTGTGTAATATATAGTTACTCTGTGAAAAATTAATATTTGTAAATAGTTCAATATAAATACTGTGTACCTTTAAATATTTGTAAGTGCCTAAATGTGTACCGAGTTTTACTCGTACTTAACAGGTTTTTATTAAAAAAATCTCGGTATGTCGGATGTCTGCGTCGATTTATTGCGCTTACAATGATGTCAGATTCCGTCAGGGTGCCCCTATACATTTTATTCTTTACCATGTTCAGTGCTCATGATGGACAATATCTGTTAGTTAGAGTTTAGGCCAGAGTGTCCGTGACAGAGCGGTTCCATCAACATTGTGTGTGATATTGACTTGCCACGGACGCTTTGGTCCAAGGTCTGCATTATGGACATCGTTAATCATGGATACAATACCTTAATTAACTCGTGTGACCCAAATTTCGTGGCTTGACAGAGATCATAAAAAAATCTGCGGTTATCTTTATCTCGTATGTATTAGATCTCCAAGTATATTATGTTAAGTAAAACGTTACAGTCGTAACTTACGGAATGTTCTTATAAATGAGGTAAAATCGTTCAGTGGTTAGTTTATTCATGCTTAAGCAAAATTATTAATTTTCAAGATTTTATTTTTTATAAATATGCCTATTTGAATTAGCTGTACCTTTGATACCCCTGTCTTAAACCTTCTACTAAAAATTGTTCATTAACTTTCCAGTGACCATATTCCATATTTTCTTGTATTGTTTGTTTCTCTCAAGTCGTAGAGCGTAATCATATGGCGATTGATGTTCTCGATTCTTCAAAAAGGCTTTATCAAAATAGGTTTAGCTAATCTTGAGTGGGCGGGGAAAATATATGTATAAATATATTGAATTTTTTTTTGAAAAAAAAAAAAGTCAGTGGAGACAGTTTCAAAGCGAGACAATTTCGAAGGATCTGCTGTACTGGGTTGAAAATGTATATTGATGTGCTTCGATTCTATCACGAAATCAATATGAGGAATGGTCCTGCCTCCTGTAATAGGGGTGGGCGTATGAATGATTATTAGCACGAAGCGACAGTACACCGGTCGAGGTCGGCGCGTTGCCCATTGCAGATGCGAACGGTGTCCGAGCACCTGGACTACGTGCGCCGCCGGTGCGCTAGTGGTGGTAGGGAGGCGGCGTCATCGATTTTAGAGCTGTTCGATAAAGTGGATAGGTTTTAGTGTTTCGTGGCAAAATTGCCAAAACGGAATACTAGTGGAATTTTTTTGGTGTTCGTCCATTCAATCTGTGACAGGCGATTTTCTATTCGACCTAAGAAAATAAAATTTCGTTAGAGATAGTGTATGGTAGCTTAGCACAGTTAAAGGTGTGATGTATTCAAAGTACAATTTTGGTTTTGGGGTTTAATTTAAGGGGGTAATTGGGAAATAAAAAAAATTATTTCAAAATTAAGTTGTAGTGTGTCAGATGAAAACTTGTATAAGCACGAATTCAACAATACATATGATACGTTTTTGATAAATGTTGTATACTTTATTACTGAAAATCTGAAAAAAAATCATGTACATTGAGAATTAGGTTGAACCGAAGATTGAACTAAAATTATCAGGATTAAAAAATTCTAGCGCGATTAAATTTTATAAGTAGACATGTGTAGTTCACGAACGAGATATAAAAATGATCCAGTTCATTCAATCTGTATCTATCTATCTTCCGTTCACGCGCGATCTAAATGTATCAATGTATCATTTCGTTCAAATTTTATTTCGGAGCGCGCTCAGATATACTCTGTCAGATAGAGACAGAGTCTGTCTTATTCAGTTGTTAGTTCTAAGATTCTTAGAAAGACTGATAAAGTAGAACGATGGACGCATACAACATGAGTCATGTCATGTCACCCAAGTGGAGTACTGTCTTATTCAATGGCCGCGGCAGTACAATAAATTTTTGAGTATTGCCGTAAAGCATAATTTGCTTTGAGATAACTGTGTATAAAAACAGAACGTAACGAACAAGGCGAACGAAAGTAAACTTTATGGTTGTGAAGTTAAAGTAAAATTTGCTTTGATTATCAAAGTTTATACAGGTTGATATTGATTGTTAGAATAAGTCAAAATTGAAGTAAACAAATACCAATTATTAAAATTATTATCGTTTAAAATGTTTAAAAACTGATAGAATATGATGCGTTATTGAGTCGTTCGTTACCGTTGTATAGATATTTATCTACTTTCGTCTCATTTGTTTTTTTTATTTTGTTTGGATATTTTCTTATGTGTACGTGTTATTTTTTTGTAAACTTACGAAAAAAAAGTATATTTATTCTATAACAATAAGTGTTCTTATTTCGTTCATAAAGTAAACGATGAGCAAATCGTATCCCTTAGATCTGTCATATTAATCGTCCTCATTAAACTAGAAATACATATCTTGATCAGAAAGATACATATCACACTTTTTAGTGATACATTTGGCGCATATCTATTTTAAACAATTTATTCGTTTGTTTCCTTGTAACTGCTGAATCATTGGTTTTAGAGAAAAAGTTTTTCAATGAAAAATATTTCTTACGATGTAAGGAGAAACTTTTATCCGTACACATTTTTTTTCTTAATTTTTATTTGACTTAACCGAAACGTTCTATGCTAAACTCCGCGCATACACGATGTACTAGTAATACGGCATTGGTGCGGTCGGCGGCGTGTAGCTGGACAGACGGGCGCCTTTTAAGCACATAGTCGGAGTGCATTACTATTAATTTTTAAATGGTGGGCTGATGGCACAGAATCTTAACTGTACAGATATAGCTTGCACCTAACAGATTTTTGATGATAATAATAATTTATTAAAGATGGGAGCAATCACGATAACCAGAGAAATTAAAAAAGTCCAATGGAAGTGTAGTCTTACAGTACTCGGTTTCCCAAAGTGGGCGTTTAAGAGGTCTGATTTCGGATATGAGTAGAATATTCAAAACTACTTACTATAAGCCTTTTAAGATGTTATTTTTTAAATGATCTAAAAATTGCTGCCTCACTACGTTACAGATAACGAGGCAAGCATTACACCTTAATTGATGTGTATAAGATATAATATTTGAAAAATGTGGTCAATGCTCTTTGCTCGATGACTAAAATACTGCTTGACGAATTTTAAATGTACGTTGTCGAATTCAATTTTGGCATCTTTATCGACATATTTAGGTATAAATGCTCTTCACGTGCGATGTAGGTTTGCAAATTGCAGTCGTTTATACAACTCATTTAATCTATCTTTATTCGTGTAGAAGGCCTCGGCTCACACCGCTGAATTAGCTACAGACAATGAGCCGCCATAAATCAAGTTTGTGATTATCTTATATCTATGCACTGAGCAAAGCCTGGTACGGCAGCTTATCTAGATATATATACTAATATATATATATATATATAAGGCCTTTTGTAGCTGAAATTTTTGTATGCTATGAACCAACATTTGTATGTTTATATATAGGTAGATGTTTCTGGATCAATTCGATAAAATTTTCACGAATGTGTTCTTTGGGTTATTGAGAGTTGAATAATTTTTATCTAGAAGATGTAAGCATTAAATTTTGAAATGTAGAATGGATGATAGATTTCGATACGTTTCTATCCTAATGTAATGATACTTTCCAAATTCTAAAATATACAAGAAAGTCATGATGTTTAAGGGATTTTATGTCGGTCCATAAAAACTTCTAAAGCGTATATATAGTTTCTCAAAGAACTAAATCTGTTTTACATTTTTAATATTGTCATTTTGGCAGTTAATATTTAAGGAGGTTAGATAATAATTTCCAAAATTAATGAACCGTAGTTAAATTATTTTTTCGTTTCCCGATAGATAATATTTTTATCGCAACTAATACGACTAAAGAAAACGATGTTCTTATTTGTACCGAGGGAAGTTAGTCCATAGATAATATTTGCGGTTCAGCATTGTATTTTGCTATCCTGTTAATGGATCGTGCCTATTGTTAACCGCGGAACTCTACCGGAATGTTTTAGGCATATCCGGCTGCAGACAAAACAGGCCATTGCAATTTTATTTATTATATTTTGAAGTCAACATAAAAGGTATCGTTCACGGTACGTCACTATTTAAATTCCGTTTCTCTCTAAACGCGCTAATGCCTACACGGGCGAGCGGTGCGCGAATGCGACGGTCGTCAGTTCGTCTCGAGACACCGTAGCGTGTGGAAGTAGCTGTTCCGGGCCGGTCGTATGCGAAACACTTTAAACAGTGAAATTCATAATTCCTCGCGTGTTTACTAACGATAATTTGAATTAAATAGATAATTTACAAATAAATATTGCAATAAGTACGGAATTGTTTTGGTGACGAAATAATTGTTTGTGATTATTGTTTTTTTTTTGTGTTTTCTAAGCGGAAGATCTGCTGGGATCTCTATCGTATTTATAATAAAATTTGTGTATTGGAGTAATTACTGGGCAAAAGTGATTTTATTCATAGCGACAATCATCGGATTAGCTCGAGTGTCAAACGTCTGCTTCGTAGATGGTAACGTAAAGCTTCGATTAGACCGATCGTCTATCGGCTTGTTTATTATTTGTTTTTTTTTATTTACCGGAATGTTGTTTCCCACGCTTTGCTATCGGTTGCATAATGTAATCGTTTCGATGTTTATATTATGATTGTAATTATTTTTTTACTTGTTAGTCATTTTCGGCATGATTCGGCGTGTTTTATGAGTTTCTTTATAAGAAGGGATGTTATGTTATTAATAGAATGGCATTGATGAGTAAAAAAGTTTACGAAGTTAAGTAGTGTTTATGATCAATGTTTTTTGACTAGTTACTCATGTCAGTCGTTTTATATATATGTTTTAAATGCGTCAGTTTTTGCTGGTTACTTCAATGGAATTGAATTAAGTACTTGTACGTAATTTGCGTGTTTTTGTTGCCGGTTCGTGAGTGGAAAATATGCTCGCCGCGTCAAAACGACGATTGAATGTCAATTATTACAGCACATAATTACATTTGGCGCGTTATTTGGTAACATCAGGAATTGGAATATTATTTTTGTTACGTAAAATGAGCTTCTCTGTTATGTGACATGGGAGTTTTCGCTTCTAGGAAAGTTAGTTGCATTGTCTTCGCGTCCGCTTTGGATGTTTGGAAATATTTTGACGTTGAGGCGGGAGTACTTAATTAAAGCATTCTTTTGTACAAAGCTACTGAATGAATATTTGTGGCTAAATATTTGTTATAATGGTAACGTAGTTGCATCGAAACTGTTTTGGTGTGGGTGCCATGTCATCAGGGTGCCCATATGTAATATCACTTTTTCCGGGACATTTCTACTACTATATTTATAACTACCAGTGATTTAAGAAAAAAAAATTGTTTAATCCAACAAAAGGTTGTTTTGAACCCAAAAAGCATTTATATTACTAAAAATAAATAAAAAAGTTGTTTTTTTTCGCCAAAATACAAAGTGAACTTTTTGATAAAGTTTATTGACTTATTAAATAATTATAAGTAATTTAATATAAAAACAGTCGTTATGTTAATCACATTTATCCAAATTACTAAAAGCTAATACTAATATTTGGCAAAAGAAATTTGTCTTGCAATAGTTAATCTTATCTAATTTCAACTTTCGTAGATTGACAATGACAATAATATTTAATTTATTACGTTCATGTTTTGATTTAGTTATTTTAATAAATTGAAGTTGAATTCTAACTCTTCGCAATTTATTTGAATTTAAATTTATGCTTTGATCCGTGATCATGCGATTCCGGTCTTTCCATTGATCAATCTGGCAAAATTTAATGTAGCTATGGCATGTATAGGTTCACGAAAAATCCCAAAAAAGACAATTTTAAATAATTACCATAATTTTTTACATTTCCCGGACAAATTATTACATTCCTGGACACGGGCCAATGTGACAAATTCCGGGACAATACCGGAAATCCTGGACATCTGGCAACCCTACTTGTCATAGGGTTCAGCAAATTTATTGCTATACGAAGAAGTTTTATGCATCACAAAAGTAAAAAAGAAGTCTTTACAGGAACACACAATGTGCCCGCCCGTTTACACGGTTTCTATTGTAGGATTTATAATGTTCAAACCGTTGACTCTACATAGATTTAAGAAAGGACCGGCAAAAGAGCTTATAACACATGAAATTCAAAGATTCGACAAGGAAAAAAGCAAGATAAACTGAAAAAAGCAAAGGATATATTAATTTGTGCAAAACGCGGAAGAAATGGCACTGTCAGTTAACTCCGTATTTTTAATTTATTTAAGCAATAAAAAATACCCATTTAAAAAATCATGGACATTGATAATTTTTTGCAATTTTTTCTATAAAGTTATTATAAATTGATACACTTCGTTGGTTTTTATTTTTATTGTTATTTCTTATCAACAATTCTTGTTATAATCAGTTTATAATTTGTGTGTGTTCAGGTCTGTACTGATTGTAAATTGATGAATTGTATTTTTTTAAGTAACAGCTTTTTAAAAATTGCATTCTTTTTCTGTAACGCCAGTTATTCTCTTTGTATAAAGAAGGGAAGGTTTTTTTCACCCGCATTTAATGTAAAAGTGATAAAAAGATTTTAGTTTCAGTGTTGCCTAATGAAAAAAAATTAGTATGTTTAAAAAAATTAGTTTTATAAAGAGTATATAAATATCGTTTAAAAAAGAACAATTCTGAAAGCTGAAAAATTCCATAAAAATGTTTAAGATATTTTGTCCTTTTTGTTTTCATAACTACGTGATTGGAAAACCTAGGTCCATTGAGATTTTTAATTCTTTAGTCTGAACGATGAGTAAAAATACATTTTAGATATAAAAAAATGATAACATATGTATCTAGTTTCAGGAAAATTGTTTTTACATGTAAAGCAAAGAATCTTCAGTTTTGATATTCAACTAATACCCATAGATTTTTTCAACACACTAATAATACGCACGCGTGTTTATGTGGTATAGGAGCACGTAGTAGGACGATAATAATGTTTTTACGATACGTGGGTTTATAGAATTTCAATGGCGTTCTCGTTTCAGAGAAACGCATTTTAATTTCAATGACAAAAGCGTTGACCCCGAGCTTTGATTGAAAATGAGTGTAATTGAGAAAGGTTACGTTCCGTGTTTGGCGAGAAGCGCGCCAATGTAGACTATTAATCACGATGTGTTGTCGCCTACGTCCCAATGTCTGGGTCTGAATGTTTTTTGATGTGTCGCCGCAACTTGGTGCGGTGACGCCTCCGTATATTATAATGACGTTATATTAAATATACATGTCTTTAGCGTTCTAAAATTGATTTTGAAGAGACAAGATAATTGCCTTTGTCTTCATTTTTATACTATCTCTTTTATACGCATACGTCACATTAGCGCGGTAAAGACACGCATGTTTCATATAGCGCCATAATGAAGTTATATTAAATAAATATGTCTTTAGCGTTCTAAAAGTGATTTGTAAAAGACAAGATAATTGCCTTTGTCTTCATTTGTATACTGTCTCCTTTATATGAATACTCATATGTCACAATAGCGCATTAAAGACATGCATGTTTAATATAACGTCACAATGACTTTATATTAAATATTACATGTCGTCAGCGCTCTGTGAGTGATTTTCAAGAGACAAGGTAATTGCCTTTGTATTTATTTATATACGACCCCCTTTATACGAATGCTCATATGTCACAACATCGCGCTAAAGACATGCATATTTAATATAACGTCACAATGACGTTTTATTAATTAGAATATGATTTTCAAG
Source organism: Druceiella hillmani (assembly GCA_039881145.1). NCBI lineage: Eukaryota > Metazoa > Arthropoda > Insecta > Lepidoptera > Hepialidae > Druceiella > Druceiella hillmani. The sequence goes on along the minus strand of JAYKKI010000089.1, from coordinate 1,363,166 downwards.
AGACAAGATAATTGTCTTTGTCTTTATTTAAATACTATCTCCTTTATACGAATGCTCATATGTCACAACAGCGCGCTAAAGACATGTATATTTAATATAATGTCACAATGACGTTTTATTAATTAGAATATGATTTTCAAGAGACAAGATAATTGCCTTTGTCTTTATTTATATACTATCTCCTTTATACGAATGCTTATATGTCACAACAGTGCGCTAAAGACACACATATTTAATATAACGCAAAGACGTTATATTAATTAGAATATGGTTTTCGAGAGGCAATATAATAGTCATTTTCTTTATTTATATACTATCACTTTTATATACATTCGTGCTTTCTATGACTCACCATCTCCTTGTAGTCCACGGGTGAGCGTTGTTTGGAGCCTTTTTTGTTGATCTAGTATAACGCGTTTAATCAAAATAAGTCATTGCCAGTACTTGTGTTGTCATTCATGGTCAATATTCTCAAAAGGACAAATCAGAACTGATTTTTGAGATTTCTTTTTTTAATGAATTGATGTATATATATATATATATATATATATATATATATATATATATATATATATGTGTGTGTATGTGTGTGTGTATGTGTATGTGTATGTATATGTATATGTATATGTATATATATATATATATATATATATATAGGTGTAAAAAAAGGAGTGTATGTTATAACATACTGCTAAGCGCGAATCGGACTTGCGCACGAAGTGTTCCGTAGCAACAAAATAAATTTCTATTTCTCAAAAGACACTGTGAAAAATAAAGTCATATCCCAAAAACTACACAACGTATCTTATTCAAACAAATTTTCGCAAAAAGCTTATTTTAAGTTCAACTATCTTAATTTTTTAAAGAATTTTACAGAATTTAGAAGCGCATATATCATCAACTATTGACTTAAATAAAAAAAATTATTTTGGAATCTCTCTATATTTTTAAAATCTGTCAAACGGTACCCCACTTGTCTATGTGCACGGGATTTTTTTCATCTCTCAGTTACATGTATGGAGTACCAACTCCAATATTATTTTTTTCATAATTACATTTCATTATATAGCGTTTCATAGAATTAAACTACCATCCAAATTTCATCTATATAGTGCCAATAAACTGGTCTCAGAGTAAAATGGCTGTGAGATATGGATAAACAGACAGGACGAAGTTACAAGGGTTCCGCTTTTGTCATTTGGCTACGAAGTACTAAAAATTGGATTTTTTCTTAAATTTCGAATTTGAAGGCGATTTTCACGGAAAGGCTGACTTTTTCAATTCACAGACAATATTTTACGTTCATAACAATGAGAGGAAAATAAGCCCTGTAAAAATATGGCGTAAGGAGAAAAACGATAAGTTTATTATATTTATCAAATAATGGACCTGTTAAAATGTATTGTTAAGGTTCTTGGGACATTCATTTTGCACATTCAGTACAAAAGTTCTATATACACGAGTAATATATATTGTAATATATGAGTCTAAAGAGGGATTGTAGATCGTCTCAAAAACTACAATTCTCATAACCATCACGTCAGTATATCTTAAACGGTTTAGGTACAGTGTTCGTTATAAAGTGGACAGCCTTTTCTCTCCAACTTTCTTAAGATATTTTATTTTTTGATGTTCTTTTGTTCGTCTGTCCGTTAATGGATAACTCTCGAATCGTTTGATGTGGTTTCATAAAAGTAAAGATGAAAAAAAATGTATGGTGCAAAAAGCGTAATAAATGAACGGAATATGGAGTTGAAATGAAAACTGTCTACGTTCTTATCAAAATATTTTTTTTTTATTTACGTCCACTCGATATAAAGATGTCAAAAACCTATGTTGTTTTGTTGAAGTAAAACTTCTTTAGGCGCGACTTATGCCCATATGCACCACACACGGTCAGGACTCTCAGTCGGATTTAATGACATTTAAAAACATATTTTGTCTCGATACTTTTCCGATTTGACCGTGCAATAGGACACGGTCGGCAAAGTAGAGTATTGTTTCGACTCGACTGACTGTTAATGAGAAACAGAAATACATTTCTAACTGTTAGTAAGTCTGACTGACAGTCTTGACCATGTGTGGTGCATATGGGCGTTAGAGAAACTCAATTTTTTTTCGGGTGGAAATAACGTTCAGTAAAGTCTGTAGTTTGATTACGCAATTTCCTTTATTTGAAGGCATCGCCTGACCATAGAATTTCGTGAGTATATGCGTTATATACACATATATACTTGAACTTATTTCTATTCTATTGTTATATAGTTTGATACTAATAATAATTATGTTTCAAAGAGTATACTAGCGAGGTAGTCCTTTATAAATATGGTGATGATTTGAAAAATGGAACTGCTTAATGTACGGTAGTACATCAAACGTGATTCAAGATATTTGCTACTGATAGTTGTCACTTTGCAAAATAACATCACCATCGACCAGGTCAGGATCGAATGATGAGTTTTGGGGATGAACAATGTTAACTCCTTAACGGATGGTCATAAGTCAATCGTGTTTCAAGATATTTGCTATTGATACTTGTTACTTTGCAAAATAACTTCACCATCGACCAGGTCAGGATCGAATGATGAGTTTTGGGGATGAACAATGTTAACTCCTTAACGGAAGGTCATAAGTCAATCGTGTTTCAAGATATTTGCTATTGATATTTGTTACTTTGCAAAATAACTTCACCATCGACCAAGTCAGGGTCTGATGATGAGTCCTGGAGATGAACAATGGAATTCCTTAACGGATTGTAGTAAATCGATCGTGATTAAAGATATTTGCTACTGATAGTTGTTACTTTGCAAAATAACTACACCATCGACCAGGTCAGGGTCTGATGATAGACAAAGTAACAACTCCTTTTAACGGGTGGTAGTAAATCAAACGTGATTGAAGATATTTGCTACTGAAATTTGTTAATTTGCAAAATAACTACACCTTCGGGATCGGATGAGAGTTCTGAAGATGAACAAAGTAATTACTTCTAACAGATGGTAGTAAATCAATCGTGATTCAAGATATTTGTTATTGGTAGTTGTTACTTTACAAAAGAACTAGACTATCGACTACGTAATATTTGCTACAACCGTCAAAGAAGTTTTACTGCAACCGCGCGTAAAGGGTACTCGCACTCGTTTAATTCTTTTCTTTTTCACGATCGGACGATAACAGGGGATGCCCCCTGTTTTGAGTAAAATTATATGAAGTATTCAAACTTAAATATGGCAAAGGTTAAGTGTACGAGCCGAACCCAACACCTATTGTACTTTTTGTTCCGTGCCCCGATTTGGCGTCGCGCGTCACAATCGAATGGCGTAGTGCGAAATGGTTAGTTAGAGAGATATGGCGCGTATCGCCTATTGTGCGGTGGCGTTGTGTACGAACGAGGCTGTCTTTGCTGCGCCTAAGTACGTATACGTACGCGTTCTTAACTGCACAAATGAATTAGCACGGCATTTATTGTGCTCGGTGTCAGCTAGTGATGGACCGAGCGAGCTATTTTAGTATTCGAGTAAACTAGTACTCGGATAAAGAAGTATTCAGGATTCAAGTCTTTTATCCGAATACAGACCTCGACTTTTATTTTAGGAAAAGAGAAATAGAAAAAGTACGATCAAATTTTTAGGATTAATAATCGCCTGTGATCAACTCAAGCCTCTACGTAAAGTAACACGCCACCCTGGTGACATCCATACACCCATATATTGTGTTAAAATACGCGCAGACTACGCGGCTGCACGCTGTAGTGATCCTGACAGCATATGTATAAAAAAATCAATATCTGCTTCTTACGTACATGTTTGCCATATCCTCTTCAACTGATGGAAAGTTTGGATGAAATTGGGTAATTATGAACACAGGAAGGTCACGTATTATTCAGATTATGATTACTTAATACAACCACTACTTGATAATGATTTAACAGTGGCATCTGTGGCAATGGTGGCGTGTTGCAGGCTTATAGCGCACCGCGGGGTCCCTATTTCAATTCCCGGCCGCTCGTTGAGCAGGAATGGAGTAATGTTTGTAAAAGTGTAGCTACTAATAGACACAGCAGTAAAGGGCAGCAGAACCACTGGTTAACAGTGGCAATGGTGGCGTGTTGCAGGCTCATGGCGCACTGCGGGGTCCCTATTTCAATTCCCGGCCGCTCGGTGAGCAGTAATGTTTGTAAAAGTGTAGCTACTAATAGACACAGAGCAGTAAAGTCCAGCAGAGCCATTGATTAACAGTGGCATTTGTGGCAATGGAGGCGTGTTGCAGGCTTATGGCGAACCGCGGGGTCCCTATTTCAATTCCCGGCCGCTCGTTGAGCAGGAATGGAGTAATGTTTGTAAAAGTGTAGCTACTAATAGACACAGAGCAGTAAAGGACAGCAGAGTCACTGGTGCGACGAGTTACACACTGCGGTCGTGAAGAAACCCGCTCAGCGTGGCGTTTATGGGCATTATCTCCAATAATACGTGCATTTGGTGAAGACTATGACCAGCAGTGGAAAGAGTTCACCAGACTTTTGAGGGATGACATCAAAGGGATGTTTATGATTAAAAGAAAAGCGTATTCATTTTTAAGAAGACCCATGGTAAATCACTAGGTGATATATATCCAATTGTTTTTTTTCAGTAAAAAAAAATAATTCAACTAAAGTTTTTAGAAATATAGTAAAAGGTATTTGTTTTTTTCAAATATAGTCTACTGTCGATTTGGAAAATGGTCGGCCACACATTGTTATTAATTTAAAAATTAAATAAAAATAATAGTTTTGACAAATATTTCAATAAATAAATTCAAATTTTAGTGTTTAAAATGATTAATTATTGCAAAATTATTTAATAAAAAGCGTATTCATGTTTGAGAAGACCTTCGGAAAATCACTCTGTGATATGTCAATAATCTTGAGAATATATTAGGTGGGCTAGTAAGTTTTTAGCCACAACTTTGGGACTTTTCATGAGGGATGACATCATCCTACTATGAAGCAATGCTTACTAATTAGTAACAAACAGTTATCCGTTTAGCTTAATGAAAATTACGACACAAAGACGAAATAATAATCATCATCATATCATCATCATCATCATCATCATATATATTAATACGCTAAGGTTAAGATGTTACACTCCCTTTTTAGAAAAAACCTCACAACTAATCCACATAAATTATATAACATTTTATAGATAATTGCTTGCTCTACCGGCATCTACAACTAAAAAATTTATTATTGCTATTGTTTTTGCAACTTAATTAATTATTAAAATTATATACACAAAACAGCAATGCTGCCATCTAACGGCTCAACGTCAATATGATTGACGGTCGGTAAAATTTTTGTTTAATTTCAAATCCACTCACGTATAAATAAAGTGGCGCTTTAGCTCAATGCTTTTGATACTTGCGCCTCTATATGTCAATTTTAGTAAAATATTTGTTTGATCTGTCATCTGAGCTTCATAATGGAATAAATAATGCGAAGACTTCGCACGGGTCACGCTAGTTATGTAATATTCAACATAAATAAAGCTAACTAAAATTAAGCTACTTAAGGTAAGGTTACAGTCTCGAGTACTATGAGTACTTCGATTACAGAGTATCCGAATATCATATTCGATTTAATTGAGTCTAAAGAGTAATCGTTAATTTGTCTGCCGAGTCAGCTCGTCTGCCCATCACTGATGAGAGCTCGTCCGTTCTGCTGCGGCTGACTGTATAATGGTCACGTGACCTAGTCCTTTAATTTTAGTACGCCATCGAGTTGCTCGATGAATTGTGCATGACTTCATTCGTAGCAATTATTGCTAAAGTGGACCGTCTATTTACGTTTGTGTGTTTGACTGCGGTATCTATCTGTATAATACTATAGTTGTGCTCTCCGAATAGTTTCATTCGATCATGAAACTATCGACTTTTCAGACTTGATGGATTGTGCATTACTTCATTAGTAGCAATTACTGCTAAAGTGGACCATCTATTTACGTTTATGTGTGTTTGACCGCACTATTCTATCTGTACAATACTATAGTTGTGCTCTCCGAATAGTTTCATTCGATCATGAAACTATCGACATTTCAGACTTGACGAATTGTGCATGATTTCATTCGTAGCAATTATTGCTAAAGTGGACCGTGTATTTACGTTTATGTGTGTTTGCCAGCGTATCTATCTGTATAGTATTATAGTTGTGCTCTCCGAATAGTTTTATTCGATCATGAAACTATCGAATTTTCAGTATAACAATCGTTTTACAATTTCACATCGATAAAGAGTTTCATTCACGTCGCAACCCTTCGTAATAGGCTATCCTTGTAAAACGTTTACGTGAAATTGAAAACAAAAAGTGAAGTTTATATAATATGATATGCGCTCTCCTTCAAATCTTATGAGTGATCGCATTAGCTTAATTGAAAGTCTTTTGAGTTAATGAATTACTTATCAAAAAATATATTTGTAATATGGCTAAGTGACGAATAAAAAATTCAATAAACTTGAATGGAATTTTATACCATTAATGTTGGTATACCCGTTAGGTCCTGGCACCGACGTTTAATTCTCTGTAATTATATCTAACCATGGTTTAACGTAGATCGTAACGATTTATAACTATAGTGTGTTCATAAAGTATCTTGCCTATTTAAAAATAAAATGTACTATTAAAGACTCGATAAAATTTAGTTCAATTTATCAGAAGTTGTCAGGATACTGAGAGTTTCCTGAACTTTTTTGAATATTTAGAAAAAAATATGAATATTTGAAAATTTTAAACTGTTTATTGGTTTTTATTTTTCATTATCAATGAGATAAAATACAATAAAATAGTGATATAGAAGAAAAAATGCATCTTATAATGTTCCCGGACCTGTATTTAGATGGTGTAGCATTGTTAAGTTTCCATAGTAACGCTTGCAATTTTTGGTCCTTCTGAAAGCCTGTTTGTTACAGCTTCGTAACGCCTATATTTCGTAATACGATACCAATTGTGTTGAAAATGTTGTAGTGTCTTGTGACTAAAATATGCTTAGAGATTTTCAAATGTTTATAGTAATCAAGTTGAAAGAAGGAATTACATGTCGGACACCGCTGCTGTCATTTCCGTGAAAACGTTAATCGTGTGCAGTATATCAAAATGAAATAAAATTTTTGTTTTGATTTGTTTAATTCATTTGCAACTTATATTTATTATATACAGGGTACTGGTATGAGAAGTTTGTTGTATATGGTTTTCAAATTATTTGAGTACCTCTTGCAAATGCCAAATCTTTCTGTAAAAAATTGTGGGTTCGCGGCGTTCAGCCGCCATGATTATCGAAGGCCACGAAAGTTGTCGTCAATATTGGCATAATATCGAGTACGCTACGAGTTTTAGTCATTACTGGTAGAGTTCTAAAATTCGTCCTTCCTCTTTAAAATATTAAAATCGTGTCGTTATGTCTATTTATAGCGGAGTTATTGAAGTTTGAAATTAATTTTACAGAAAATGTTGTTCATTTGGGCGCGGTTATCTCCCCACAGCCGAAATTAAGAGGTTTTCATTCCACAATGCGACAGATAGAGCCAAAATACAAGGTTATGTGTAACGAAGAAGTTTTTTTAGAGTTCATTAAATTAATTTGTACATTTATATTGTAACGTCATACACATTACGTGAGTCGTGTAGGGCTCATAACGACAGTGTTTCGTAAAATTAGCCCCAAATTTAATAGCAACAAACCATTACAAGAACATTGCCTTAACAATATATTTACAAAACAAAGTGCTGACAAATGCTTTTGCCATAGCAACGACAAAACCACGACAACCTTATAGCACTACATGCGCGCAGATTTATATATAGTTTTGACGTGAAATAGCCAGTAACTTCCAGGTCACACGACCTAATTGTCATCGAATGGAATCTTCGATAAAAATCTCAAACATTCTCAGGTTGTCATTCACCGTTAAAGGGTTATCTTCCATTTAATTATATATTGTGTACGTAAAATGGGAATATATTTGTGGTTTAAAATAATAACAAATATATGCAATTTTCGTAACAATATATACGTTTAGTTTACAAAATGGCGAAAAATCGAATGTCATTACAGGAAGAGGCACTACTGAATACGATGAAAAATGTTCGTACTTAGAGAGTCTAATCTATCTTCGTAGATATACTAATCTATCTTCATCATACGTAAGAAAAACTGAAGTAAGAAAAACTTAATATAAATAGCCAAAAGAAAAACTAAATAAAGAAGATATGAAAGAAAATAAGTATATAACGTAAAATATATAAAAAATAAAAGAAGTATATAACGTAATAGTAAACTCGGAAAAATCAAATAAAATCAGTCAATTGCGTGTTGTTCGTTCACGCATTGGAGTCACAATTAGACTACGTGGTTTGGTATGTACGTATCTTTAACTTAAGTATATAAGTCTGGTAGATAGTGATGACTAGCTGTACCCGCGACTTCGTTATTAATATTATTAAGTGTAACATTAGTAAACGTAACACCATCTATTACAATAATTATAAAAGAAAACATTTTGGAGTTTGCTTTTTTTTTAGTTGGTCGATTGCAATAAAACATAGTCTATATGTTACCCCAGACCCAAAAGAATCCATCAGTAAAAACTTCACCGAAATCCTTTTAATTGTTTCTTCATGTTCCGAGCAAAAATAAATAGTCTAACAGACAAATGGACAAACATTCAAAAACAATATTTTTACGTTCTGCTATTTTTATTATATTACCATAAATATTTTTTCAAATATCTTAAATATATAGTTATGCCCATTCTACAGTTGCGTGTATAGACAACAAAGTACATAACAATCAAATTTATAAAGCATTATACTAAACCTACCAAAATAATTAAAGCAAAATGTTAACAATGTATTATAATTTTAAATAAGTTCATGAAACAAACTACGCTTACGACAAATATATAAAACACCGAAAAAAATTATATGCGGAAGATGACCGACAACCGAGGCGTCTGCCTGCCTGCACACTTCATTTCTAGGCACTGTTATTTCGCCGATGTATGTCCGGGTGGAGAATTTTGTTGCGCGATTTAAAATACACGTAGTGCCATCTATTGATAAATATAGGTGTGCTAAACGTTTATGTAATTACTATCCATCCGGTACTAGATATTTTTTTTTGTTTTGTACAAGTTAGTTATGCAATGAAATCAATTTTTGAAAATTTTAAATTCGCGTATATCCTCTTTGAGTTAACTAACAAGTCAACTCCTATGTTTTCGAAAAAACTACATCTGAATTGAGGTAGTAGGTGACACCTATTCCAACAGACAAAAATTTGAAATTCAATATTTTTCTATTACTTTTATTATGTGCCCCTAAACATTTTTTTTGTAAATATCTTTAACGCACAGAGCTCAATTCTACAGTTTAATTATATATTATTTGTGCTCCACGGTTTCACTCGCGTGATATACAGAATAAGAAAACTTTTTTCTATTACGTTGCTCTTGGTTATAAACTATTATCATACCAAATTTCATCAAACTCAAGATAACCTTGAATCATTTTTTAATTCCCCATACTAACCCCGTGAAATTAAGTCTTTGCAGAGTTGTTGTGGTCGTCACGTCGCCATTAGTGGCCTGTTTCACAATGCGACGCCACTCTTCGCGGACTCTCGCTCTCCTTGTATATTTGTGCAACTGAACCGTTGAAGGTCTTCTTTATGTGATTTGTCCACCTCATTGGTAATTTACCGCGTGGTCTGATGCCTTCGACTTTGCCCTGAACCGTTGAAGGTCTTCTTGCCCTGCATTGCTAGGCCCTCTATGAACTCGCATCCGTGCAGTGTTACATGTCCAAAGAAAGTGAGAATACGATCTTGTACTGTGCTGTCTTTGTTTATTACCTAGCTCTCGAAGATTGGACTCATTGGTTGAGAATTCCATCCACGATATATCAACCACTCTCCTCCAGCACCACATCTCAAGGGCATCGATCCGTTTTTTCTCACTTTCTCGTAGAGTCCGTGTTTCAGCAGCATAGAGGAATATGGGGAATATGAGAGCCTTAACAAGTCTAGTTTTGATGGCTTTGGTGATGTTTCGGTACCTCCATATGGATAATATAGTTATAAAAATATAAATATGAATAAAAGCATTGTTTTAAAAATAAAGTACACGTAGCCATCTAGTGGAAAATTATAAAACTACCTTTGAGTTTATGGAGATAATTTTTTGTTCATAACTTTGTACATATTTATGATAGTCGTTTATAAAAGACAGATGCCACTATTAAGAAATTATAATCTGAATAATATGTGATCCCAGTTTATTTATAAGTGTCCAATTTGATGTTGAAGAGGACACGGCAAACACGTACATAAGAGTCAGAAACTTATTTTTTTTTATATATGCTGTCTGCATATACATCAAAGTCAGTGTGCAGCCAGCGCAGTTGCGCTTATTTTAACACAATGTATGCATTACGTCACTGCATTACGCGCGCATCCACGTGTCGGAACGATGGTGTAAGCGAGCAGTGAGAGTGCACTTCGACTGTGCACATTCCCTCGCTCGTGTGTACGAAAGTCGACCGTCCACGCGGCGCCTCTTTGATGTCGAGATGCATCCTCGTTCAAAGAGAACGGCTGATTTCTATTGTCGCTCGATCGTGTTGCTGTTTTTGACCGCTGATTAGGAATTTTCGTAGTTTTAATACGTTCGATTTGTAAGTGATTATCCCTTGTAAATATGTTATAGAATAATTATGACGTCATCTACCGTCCCAATTTTCTCTTTAGTTACCTATTATTTTTCGTATATATTCTTGCAACTGCTAGTATTGCCTAATTGGGTATTTGACTATTTTTTTTATTTCATTAATCGTAATTTCAAGGTACAAGCTGATGAAGAGTGAAATTTTTTTTAATAATCTTAAAAATTGACCGAGTTATAAAAGTTTAAATTTAACCTTTAGAGAAGGACGGCAATACTGTGTTGTGAGGTCATTTTTAATATTGCACATTATATTCTACGGGAGGAAAAGAGACAGGGATATACCCAATTCCATCGGTATCTTCAAATTTAGAAGCCTACAACTGGCTTATTTTTCAATCAATTGTTTTACTTTTTTTCAAGACTGGTTTTTAATTAACTTATATTTCACAATATTGTAACGAAAAATATCAAAATTTAGAATGAGTCAACTACCGTATTGCACAAAACGAAAAGTAGGGTAATTAATGATTTTCAAACGTATCTATGAATGTATATCTGGGTTTGCATTTTCCCTTGTAGCTTGGATGGCTTAAAGGATTTTCATGTGTGGCGTGTCATCAGATTCGTATTCGAGTTGCTCTGATCGTATGAAGTTACTTGTGATCCACACATTGCAGAGCAGCGAGTGCGAGTCATTAGCACAGGCGCCCAATGGCGGAGCGGCGTGTGCATAGTAATGCAGCGCTCGGTATTTAGATCTAAAGCCTTAATAATGTAAATAGTACGTATACTTCAATTGGACTAGTATAAGTGTTTAAATAAGTGCTTAAATGTGTACGGAACCCTCGTAGTGCGAGTTCTACTCGTCCTTGACAATTTTTTGCACATTTCACTGCCTAATATATTTCCTTAAAATATAAGTTTTATGTAGCTTAAAATATTTAGCTTCTTTAATATTTTATGCTCCAATTTTGTAAGAGAAAACGGGTCTTAACCAGACAACATGGTAACATACACCATTCAAATTTTTGTACATTTTCTCGTTACCTAAAATATCTTCTCTCGTTAATTTAAGGTAGTTGTAATAGTTCTTTTTATATCGTTATTGTCCATGGCTCACACTTCCTGAAATTATATCATATACCCTATATCGGTCTGGGTATTATAAGTTATACGATAGTGTTAAACGAATATACCGGATTTACTTCGAACCTCAAGCAGACAGACAAAACCATCATGACGCTAAAACTAGCAGACGAAACTAGAAGATCTTTGTAACCGAGCAGAAAATTGTTGCATTCACTCTGTCGCTAGTGCACTGTCGCGACCGATAGATGTTTTATAATTGCAACTTGGGAAGCAGATATATTAATTTAAAGAACTAGTTTTATGGCAAAAAAAAATATTGACGAAAATAATACAGACTAAAAAACCGTGTTGTTTTATCTATAAAATCTCACAAGTCTTAATTGAATAAAGCCAGAGCTACGGTCATTTAAATAATGAAAAAAAAATTCCCTCCACAAAGCCTAGCAAGACGCCATACAGATATGCTTAAAGATATCACAAGTCTTACTCGCATGATGCTAGGTGTTTGTAATTTTGCAGACAGATACCTTAGTATGTTATGTAACTGTACTGAAATTCAGTCGTATATACTCAGTATTATCGTATATACTCAGCGGATTGTTTTGTGTCATTATTTTAATAATTATTAGTTATCCTGTTAGAAACAAATACATGAATTTTCGTATAATGTATTCATTAAACATGTGAATGAATTTTCAAACTTCTCAAGTTGCAATTTTAAAATGTATATCGTGTGCCGGTGGTACAGACGACGCAACAATATTCTGCTCGCTTCGAAATTTCGCTAGTTTCAGCGTCATAAACTTACCTTTTTATAAAATTAGTATTGTAATAATATGTTGTTATTATGTTTATTATTTCGTAAAGATAATAAATAATACATTTGTGGCTTTGTCTCAAATCTGCGATGAGTCTTTAACAAAATGTATAAAACAATTGTTGCGGTCGTTCGCTCATAACCCGTGGCGTGGGTTCATAACCCCTGGCGTGACAATCGGCGGCCGCACAAAGAGATCACATGGCACCGAGAGGTCACAACACTGCAAAATTATAGTCGTCGATCAATTCGATCAGTTCAATATCTTCGATTAAGTACAGTTCAGTTCCACAGTTCTAGAAAAATCGTTATAAGCACTATTTTATTTTTAATTAATAAAGAAATTGTCTCACCCTGACGAGGAGTATTCATTGGTAATCGATCCATCGAGCTCTTAACTGATTTCATAGTCAAACAGTGAAATAGATCTGGTGAACGTGGAATCCTCGAATTCAGCAACAGTCAAGTGCGGGTTTCTGATTACTGTTTGCCGTCCCGCACAAATTTCGTAAACTAAAATGGCGTTTGTAAAACCAATTTACTTATTGTTTGTGAAATGAAGCATTGAGTTTTTTTAATTTTAAATTTTGCTCACGTCATTGTATCTATTTATGTCGATAGAAAAATTTTTGTTTTCCACGGAATGAAAATATATTTTAATTTCGTGAGAGCCTTATGTGAAATTCGAAAATTCCAACTGTAAATATTTTAATTATGAAGCCCTTTGTTTACAAGGTGTAACAGTATCAACCTGCTTAGTCACACTTTAAAAACCCACTCGATGAAAAAATAAAGTGAACGCATTCTGTCAGAGTCGCTCATTCATTTCGCAAAATGACTCGCGTTTCTGTCTGAACGTATTTGGCAATTAAATTTTGTTACAAGTCGGGCGAACATGTCTGAACGCGGCGTTTGAAAGCTTGCGAACGAGTACCGTGTTGGCTTCGTGCAATTAGGGCATGTCTACAGTGGAATGTGTTGTGCGTAGCGATTTATATTACAATTTTAAATTGATTTATGATATCGCGTCACTTGTAGTTAGGTACCTATAGTGGTGCGATCCCGCATATCTAACTCATTTTCTTCGCTTATTAAATATCGCGGTATTACACAAAAGGTCCAAATCAGATAATGTTATAGATTATTTTTGTATTAAATTTTTGAAAAGATTCATGTAAATTTCTGTGTCAATAGATAACGTAAAAGATTAATGGCATAATAATTATATTGGGCTGACTGTCATTTTTACGTTTTGTTATTAGAGTGGAAGCGCTGCTGTTATCTTTATGTCGGACGAGTCTACATTTTTAAGAGGTCCATACTGGCGTTGTTGAGCCAAGTTGGGTATTTGAATATTTTTTTTTATTTATTTCATTAATCATAACTTTGAGGTAGAAGCAATTGTGAGGTGAGAAAATATTCGATAAATTTAAAAAAAATTAACTTAACGTTTAGATAAGGACGGCAGTATGAAATTATGACGTCATACTTAGTTGTACTGCGCAGGAGCGGAGACATTAAATCAAAACTCACTTTATTAAATCTTAACTCACTTCATTAAATCGTAACTCACTTTATTAAATCGTAACTCACTTCATTAAATTGTAACTCGTTTGTGAGTAAATTTTTATAATTGTCGTCAATACTGGATTTTAATTAACATTTATTTTCATCGTATTTTACTAAAAACAGCAAGTGCAGAGGCGGTAAATTAATTAATTTTTTAAATTTCAAGCCTTCACGATATTGAATAATCTGAATCGTATTTTATTTATTTATTAAGTAACTTCGGCGATTTCCCGCGAGGTAACGTTGCTATTTGACACAAAGTACGGAAGTTCATTTTGAGGAAGTTCTATGTGGGATTAATTAGAGTATATTAACTTGACCTAAAACTGCAAGCTGCAAGAAATGCCTGATAGATCCTGTCACCAACCGTCATGTTACCAGCAGCCTGGGGCAGCTACAGGAGGGTTCGAGTCCCACTATTTTATGTATATTTTTTGTTTTTTTTTCCCTTATTTCTTTGTGAGAAATATTAATTATAAACACATTTTTTCGTTTTTTTTAATATATCGAATGTAACAAAAACGTATCAATTGTTGAAAATATTTGGTAAAAACGATTGTATGGAATGTTTTGTACATTCGGTAAAGAGGAGAATATAGGCGGCTAATATGTATTGAATAATGCAACTCAGTAAAAAAATGTTATGACATAATTGCATTTTATATCTTCTTTTGTGTTCATTAAAAGTATGTATATATAAAAGCATAATTTCTTTGTAATAAAAAGTAGCAAGTTTTAAGCCGGTAATACAAACGGACGCGGCGAAATGATAAGAGTTTTCTAGTTTCTAGGGACCCTAAAAATATCAGTTATTCGTGTCCAAGCTGGGAAGTACTTTTATATCGATATAAAGGAGAAGGAAACAACGCGTTGTCGTGCGCTCTGCTACTTAATCAACAACTGTCGCAATAACGTTAATGAATAACGACATTAACACGACAACGCACGGAGGCGTTCGCTCGAGTTTTGGGGAAATAGCCAATGGGTTTGTATAGTTTTTTAATATTTAACCTCGTACCTAGAAAAGTTACTATTAAATTTTTCATTACTTGCTGTAGGGGAACAACCTGTTTAAAAAAATTTGGGACTAATGTGTGCCAGGTTTTTTTTGAATTTCTGATTTTTTCCTGTCTGCTTTCTATGCTGTCGACACAATGGCTTCTGACCTTAAAAATCTTGGAAATGATAAAGAATTTTTGCAAATATTTTTGGAGTAAAGCTTGTTTTGCACGATCAGGGAAAACTTTTAAGACTGATATGCAAAATATGACGCCACAAAACGACAAATGGGAGTAAAATACGTGCGAAGCCTAATATATTAAAGAGAAAGAGAAGCGAGTGTTGTATAGCAATATCGGCTATACTCATAAGCGCTTTGTAGTGATAAAATATTAAAATTATTTCCTGTTTATTAGAACTAATTTCATTTCCACTTATATAAAGGTTAATTAAACAAAAACGACGTCATACGATTGTTCATTGTTATTTTCAATATTTACAATTAAATTATTAAGAAGTTTCACGTCTAACGCACGTATTACTCTAAAAAGGTTATTTTTTACAGAAATTTGTATGTGTTTCACTATACTATGAAGCGGGTTAAACGATACTGCAGCATCATTAACCCTCTGCTGTTTACTGACACACCAAATATGTATCCGACAATGTCGCTTCCGAAGTGGACTCTAAGGTTGTGAGATGAAGCTTAACACATAACTGCTAACTTAACGGAATACTTAAGTTGGAATTGTCGATCGATAGTGATATTTAACATTTAGAATCTCAACGAGTTAAATTAAAGTGCATGTGAGCGTCGCTTCGTTGTCCGTCACTTCGGTGTTATATGGTCACCCTACTCCACGGGGCGCTGCGAATGTGACGGCCGGCCGCACTGTAGCGAGGTGAGGTGTGGTTAATAAATATTTATGTTCGTCTTCTTGTCTCTTACGTAAGTTCCGTTTCCACGCGTACGTGTGGACTTAACATTTATGGGAATATCGCATTTTTCATTTCCACGTTATCGTTTCGTTTGTCTCGTCTGCGGTCGACGTGTGGCATTTTTTTTCGTTCGTTCAATTTATACTCACGTAAAGGTAAAAAAAGCTTGCGTGTCACATTAAATTAGGTTCTGTAGCAATTGAAGTTTGCACATGTAAAGTGCTTTACGCACCATTCATCATGCACGAGCAGTAGAGAAATACGCCGTTATATGAGAAAGCGAGATAGCTATGCCGCGTAGTATTTCCTCGTTTCTTCTTATAGCACCGTCTCTCTGAGTGCGTCTGGTGCATTATAGATGTGGCGTCAATTCTTTTATAATACTGCATATGAGCTAGTGGTAACTAAATAATGCTTGTTATTGTAACATACCTACCTATTTTTTGTTAAATCTCTGAAGATATAATATTCAATATTATGAAAAAAAATATTTTTACCCTTATAAACAGCCCTTTCAAACGATAGCTCACACTCTATGTATTTTTGAGTGTTATCTCTTGGAATATATTTATATAATATATAGTGTGTGCATATATATATATAATATATATAATCGGAATATATTAATATTTTTGAGTGTTATCTGTAGAAATAGTAACTCAACGACAACTTAAAAACGAACCGTAAAAATTATGTAAATTAATTAATAGCGACATCTCTATTTTTTAAAAGCAACCATCGTAAGTATGCCAAAGTTATTACACCTTGTGATCTCGGTACATTAAACCGCAGTTGTATAATTCTCTACTAGATGGCGGTACTTATTTTATTTTTATTAAATGTTTTTTTGTTGTAATAATGCATTTCTATTTATGTATTTTAAATACATTAACAACATTTTTTTTAAATTCTGAGGCGTCCTCCTGAATTGAATATTTAGAAATGTCATCCTAGAGGATAGTTGAATATCTAGAAATGTGTAACGTGGCCCAACTTATCTAGCTCGAGAAATTTAAAATGATGAAAATACAAGTTGTACATACCTGGCCACACTACTGAGGGACGCTGTGAAATGCTGACGAGCTCGAGTGTATAAAATCGCAACAGCGTAAAGTAATATATTTACATGACAGTAACAGCGAAACAATAGATGTGAACTGTGACGTACTGTAGGCACTTCATATTAATGAGATGCCTGCGGTAAATAACTAAAATATTTGTACGTAAACGTTGGTTCTTTTACAGGGTTCAGACGAAATGCAAAGGTTAATTTTCATTTTATAATCGATGACAGGGTCAAAACGCTAATGTAAACCGTCTCTTATATCACCGTTTTACAAGAAATAAATCGCAATCTAACCATTAGTCAAAGACGTAGGACAAGGCGTACTGGTATTCCGAGATCATCGTTTCAAAGAATTATACGCCCTAACGATTTAAATTTATACGACAACAATAGCGTGTGTCGTGCTCTTTCTGATAAGTGCACAACATAAAAGGGCTCTGTCTAGTAGTGTCATTTTACCTGAACACATTTTGTGTATATTAAGGGTAATGAATATTGATTTGCGAATAATTTGTAAATATGAGTTGAATTAATGATTTTTTAAAAGAAACATACTTAGTTTTGCTAAAATTGTGTAATTATCCTTTCATAGAATTGCTTATAGACGTTTTTGAATAATTCTGCTTTTGTTCAATTCGCTACTTTTGTACGGTTTCAGGATCTTTTGATGTAATTTTATAATCATAGAGCGTATAAAGATATGCAACTTATCACGTTGCATATTATCATTATCAGCCGGAAGACGTCCAATGCTGAACAATAGAGTAAAAAGAAATATACCGGCCAAGTACGATTCGGAAAATGCACAAAGTATGTTTCCGTAGTTTCTATACCTCTTCAACTGGATGATGCAAGTTAACTGAAACAATATCATTGGAAAGTTCTAATCGAGATTCTATTTGAATTTTTTTAGATTTTTCAAATCCATTTTTGAAAACTTAAAAGGGGTTACATTGCTTAATAAAGAGAGTTGAAAAATGAAAATTTGTAAATGGAACCTAAACATGGGTTAGGGTTACCATCCGTTATCTTTTTCCCGGACACTGTCCTCGTTTTAAGAGCGTCCGGGAGTATTTTTTAAACGTATCCGGGGTTTTAAAGGAAGAAATTTCTTACTACGTGCACATTAATATAATCCATAGATTAATCAAACGAAATAAAACATAAAAATTTGTCTTAGGTGGTACCAACCTCAAAAAAAATTGTTAACATACCTACTTAGGTCAGTACCTACTTTGATTTGGATTTTGGATTGATTTTGTACATGTTATATTACCTATTATTTCTTTCTTTTGAGTTAATCGTATTTTTATTATATTCTAAGTGGCCTGCCTACATTTTGAAGTCGGTTTATTTTTTTTCAAATTAGTTTTTATTTCCGTTTATCGTTTTGGATGGCCTGTATGTTTTAATTTCTCCCTTTGAGTTTGTAAGTATAACTATGCGAGCAAAGCCGGCGGTAAAAACTAGTACTATATACCTTTAAATGTTTAATGCCTTTTTGCTATTATAACTAACGATTAAGGAGAATTAGAAAGGTATTATGTGTCGCTATCTGACTTTCATCACCTCGCTAGACGATGGAAGATGCTGTAACGAGATACGAGCGGTCAACGCGCACTCCGCCGCTCGCTGTGCAGTCGTGAGTTATTGCTAATTATAGTCAGATATAAATCAAACTATACCGACGCGCTGTCCGGGGCGTGGTCGACAGCGTTGATGGAGCGCCATATCCGTCTGTTCTAGCCTACGTTTGTTGCCATGATTTCAGACGTTATGGTCCTTGATGCGGCGCGAAAATACCGAGTGTCGAGAGAAAGTATTTCTTTTATCTTCGAGCGATCTTTGAAGATGCGTCGCATCCTGTCGAGGCGTGGTTGACAGTGATTTGTTAGTAACGTATGCATCCTATTTTGTAAGCAGATATTTTTTATGAATTTACCAATTAATATATAATCAAATCTTAGAAGATTTTTTTAATGTACAACCCCATACATCTGAAGTGGAAGAGAATTTTTTTAAAAATACCTGTTGAATAATATCCCACTAATTAAAATGCCATTGTATAAGCCTTTTAAAACGATATCGAGATTCTATTTACTTTAATACCATTTTAATTTTCAAGTTTATTAACTGATATTAGTTAATTTTAAGCTTAATAGGATTGTCTACATCTTATAAAATTGCGTTAACAATTTTCGGAGATGTAGACAACACAACTTTGTGCATGTGTACAGGAGTGGCGTCGGAGATGACCCATTTGCCGTACAACTTCTGCGTAAATCTGTTCGGAGGCACTGCCGGCGGGTAGTTTGTCTAGGACGGTACTTCTGGTAAAAGAAAACGCTGGTGTCCTAAGACTCTCTCGGTGAGGACAGAAACGTTGCGTAAAGCAAAGGGGCAAAAGCTGGCTTGACACAGAATTTTAGCATGCATATAGGGACTACGAAATGACGGCCTATAGATTGTTTAGTGTAAAGAGTTAATAGCAAAAGGTGCAAAAAAAGTTACCACATCGATAAATGGCTTGTGGTGGTTAAGCGTTCATAGCGACGTTGCTTTTTGATTCCTCGGCGTCGGCTCTTTGCAGAATTCGCCAAGCGTGGATTTTTCATCCGTCAAAAGGCCATATACACTTTGCCGGTCAGGGTATAATGTTACCCAATATAATGTTAGTTGATAGCATGGTTTCTTCTTACATGTAATGTTAATTTGCTGGTTTCTACTACTTGGAATGTTAGTTTGCTGGTTTATACTACTTGTAATGTTAGTTTGCTGGTTTCTACTACTTATAATGTTAGTTTGTTGGTTTCTACTACTTGTAATGTTAGCTTGCTGGTTTCTACTACTTGTAATGTTAGCTTGCTGGTTTCTACTACTTGTAATGTTAGCTTGCTGGTTTCTACTACTTGTAATGTTAGTTTGTTGGTTTCTACTACTTGTAATGTTAGTTTGCTGGTTTCTACTACTTATAATGTTAGTTTGTTGGTTTCTACTACTTGTAATGTTAGTTTGCTGGTTTCTACTACTTATAATGTTAGTTTGTTGGTTTCTACTACTTGTAATGTTAGCTTGCTGGTTTCTACTACTTGTAATGTTAGCTTGCTGGTTTCTACTACTTGTAATGTTAGTTTGCTGGTTTGTACTACTTGTAATGTTAGTTTGCTGGTTTCTACTACTTATAATGTTAGTTTGCTGGTTTCTACTACTTATAATGTTAGTTTGCTGGTTTCTATTACATATAATGTTAGTTTGCTGGTTTCTACTACTTATAATGTCAATTTGCTGGTTTCTACTACATATAATGTTAGTTTATAGCACGGGATTCTACTTGTGCTAAATTTTGTAACGATGATCAAGTTGCAGAGTTATTAGGTAACAAGCAAACGTTTCTATTTATAATATTAGAAAGGACTAGCTTTTTCCTCGGTTTCACCTGTGTCTTAAATGTGGGTCTTAATTATGGGTTTTCTTCTACTTCTAAGGGCGCCTCTCCAAATAGTGAAAGTCGGCAGTCAGCTCTGCGTATTTGGTCTTGTCCTTGGCAAGGTGAAAGAGTTAAGCGGCACTCATAATCCATGTCCATTCTCGGATGTTGCGCAACCGTGACTTTCTTCTACGACCGGTTTTTCTTCTCCCACCATTATTAGTTGTAAAAGGTCGAATCTGTTGTGCCTGAGCAAATGTCCCAGATATGTTAATTTACGTTATTTGATGGTTTGCAAAAGCTTGCGTTTCTGGTCAACCCGTTGTAGAACTTCCTTACTAATGATTCTATGTGTCCAAGATGTATACATCATGCGTCTATCACATCACATGTACCCCGCATTCCGAAGGTTTTTATAGTTCCCTTAGATCTGCCTTAATAGTCCAGGCCTCGCACGCATTCGAATAGAAGTATTGGCCAGATGGAACATTGGACAAGATGAAGTATGGGTTTAATAAATCAGATATTCTGAAATTCTGTACAACATTAGTGTTTAACACTGTATAAAATCGTCGGATTCGGAGGTATAACGACTGGAATGTTTGGGATGATCAGTCATTAAAAAAGTTTCTTTCGTTCTACACTTCACCGTTTCAGCAGTGTGTCCCGACTACTGTCGCATTCATTAAATAAGTATGTTTTTTTTCTATACTTTACCGTTTAAGCAATATGTCCCGACTTATTTCTACACTTCACCGATTAAATAGTATGTCCCGACTACCATCACATTCATTAAATAAGTTTGTTTCGTTCTACACTTTATCGTTTAAGCAGTATGTCCCGCCTACTGTAGCATTCATTAAATATGTTTTTTTCGTTCCACACTTTACCGTTTAAGCAATATGTCCCGACTGCTGTCGCATTCATTAAATATGTTTGTTTCGTTCTACACTTTATCGTTTAAGCAGTATGTCCCGACTACTGTCGCATTCATTAAATATGTTTGTTTCGTTCTACACTTTATCGTTTAAGCAGTATGTCCCGACTACTGTCGCATTCATTAAATATGTTTGTTTCGTTCTACACTTTACCGTTTAAGCAATATGTCCCGACTGCTGTCGCATTCGTTAAATAGGTTTGTTTTGTTCTGCACTTCACCGTTGGAGCAATGTGTTCCGACTTCTGTCATATTTTTATCTCTACTTTCCCTTATCGTGGCATAATGATACCTATAATCTTTCTTAAAGTATGAGCTTTCTAATACGAAAATCAGTTTTGTAATCAGATATGTCCCTAGAGATTAGCCTGAATAAATAAATAAACGAATTTTCGTCTTTATCACTTCTCTGCGCCCATAAATCCTAGCTTAATATAAAGCCTATAATCTTTCTCAAAATATAGGCTTCTTAACGCAAAAAGAGTTTTTAAAATCAGGCATGCTGTACCAGAGATTAGCGCGTGCATACAAACAAACTTTTCTTTTTGTAACAGCCGCCATCGATATTCAACCGGAACCCCATTTCTGTCGATAATTAATGAGTATCTTAGTTGATCCAGTCATCATTGGTAGTGAAAGGTTGCACCAGATAAGCTTGCTGCACCTAACAGCCGCTGACGAATCCAATTTGCACTAATTGGCGAGTAACCTGGTCTATTATTTGAGAAAATAGATAGACCAGGTTACTCGCCAATTAGTGCAAATTGTATTCGTCTGATTTTGACTTTCGTTTTTAATTTTATGGTTTCCCTTCGACAGAAGTGCGTTCTGTGCGAACGGTATTTACACCATAACGCACGGCTTTGAACCCGTGCATTGCGTCTGCAACTGTACGAACGAACGTGCGGATGTAAGTGTCGATTCGCCGATCGCGATAGAGCAAAGTGCCGCCGACGCGAGCGCGCTGCTCCACTTGGCGTCCGCGCCAGGCTCTGGATGTGAAGCAGGCGAAGTGCGATCGCGAAGCTTCTCGATCACACAGCTTCACGATTGATCATATCGATCTTCGATTTTCCGTAATTAATTTTTATGATTTTTGTTGTCCCGTAGACGGAAAACCCTAACAGGTTTGGTCCAAAAGTTGACGTGAAAAAATAATTTAAAGGAAATCGTTTACACTCGGAGATTTTTTATGAGAGAATTTGATGAAGTAAAATGTAGGATTTTTCTAATTATTATGTCATTTTTATTTCTGTTGGAATAATAGATAAAAGAAATATTTAATAAATGCATTAAGAACTACAAGATTTTACCTTTGAAATATATTTATTTTAATTTAACCGTTTTAGTGCCATGGCTTTTTACTCATATATACTTTAAAATGCCAAAGAAATCTTTTGTTTTTGATGTTATTTACCCTTGTCTCGAAAAAAAACTGTATCTCTTCCAAAAATTATCCAATTTTAATAATTTTTTCGGTGTTTCCTTAATAAAAACTTGTACAAGGATGATAAAATACAAAGAAAATTATGGAAATATATATTGTGAAAAAATTATAACAAAAACTGAAATCAAGGTCACATCGTCATTTTCGCAGTCCAATACATCCTCCGTATCAGCAAAATAATTGTTATCGTCACTACTATCACTTTCACTCAAAATTTGCATTACGCCAAATTGTGAGCGCACCACAATGTCACTCCCACTATCACTTTCTTCACAACTTGAAAAATGATCATTTTCACTCGTATTATTTTCGTATTCCGACATTATGGGTTAAAATTTTGTTTTCCTGGATCCTTTTTGCATTGTAATTACTAATAATATTATAATTTGAACTTTATTTAACACGTAGAAAGATAAAAAATTAGCGATGCGTGCGAGCGACCTCTCATACCGCGCGTTGAACAGCGCGAGGGCGTTCGCGGCAAATTCAGTTAGTAGCGCCATGGCGCTCGTCGGCACTCTAACGGTTAAACTGGATGATTTTTCGCTAAAATCCTTTAATGTTGGCGTATATTTATAGGTGACAATATATTTACAAGATGAAATGTGACAAAATAATTATTAGTGATAAAATAATATAATAGAGATACTGTTAAGGGTACATAAATGTGTAAAATTTATATGTGCCAAGTACATTAAGTCCATGGTATCGAGTGTGTTTATAACGTGAATATGTTCGGGTTTATGCTGCATGCTATTGTTGCATGGCGAAAATAATAATTGCGATTTTTTTTTACATATAAAGACTTGAAAAAATAATATAATAATTGCAATTTTTTTCTAAATATACAGACTTGAAAAAATAATATAACAATTTCGATTTTTTCTAAATATAAAGACATGAACAAATAATATAATAATTGCGATTTTTTCTAAGTATAAAGACTTGAAAAAATAATTTAATAATTGCAATTTTTTCTGAATATAAAGACTTGAAAAAATAATATAATAATTGCGATTTTTTCTGAATATAAAGACATGAAAAAATAATATAATAATTGCGATTTTTTCTGAATATAAAGACATGAAAAAATAATATAATAATTGCGATTTTTTCTGAATATAAAGACATGAAAAAATAATATAATAATTGCGATTTTTTCTGAATATAAAGACATGAAAAAATAATATAATAATTGCGATTTTTTCTAAATATAAGGACTTGAAAAAATAATTAATTTTCTTGATTAAATGCATGGTATTTTTTTTTGGAAACAAGTTCACAAAAATCTAAACGAGGGACAGATACGGATATTATAAACATTTTTATCAGAATTAACTAAATTTGTTTAACCGTTTTTTGTTGTTATTTTGTGTTTTAAGATTTAACCGTAATATAAATACGTACTGGTAAATTTGTGTGACGTATATGTATTACTCTTATAAAAAAATAGAAAGGGGTTACTGGAGCATATTGGCTTATGAATTTATTTCTACAGACTTTGAAAGTAGTAAAATAAAATATCCTTAAGTGGGCGAAGGTCGAGTCCTTGAGAAACGATCCTTTGTGGCTTGTCCTTACGAACCTAATTTATGTAGACGTAACAGAACCAATGTAGTACATGTCTCCTTCTATTTAGTTTCTAAGCCATTTAGGCGATCTGTCTAAGGCTTCCCACGCAATTTCCAGAGATATCCTTCGACTTAATCTAAGCTATTTGGTTAAGCTATGTAATAAATTTTGTGGTATCTTCTATAATTGTGCCGTTTTGTGAAGCGAAACTTTTTAAGGATTTTTATTGGGTCCATAACTAGATTGTTTGTAGATTAGTATTGTGTAACACAATTGAATAATATTTTAGAAGTATAATGAAAAAATCCAGTGCACGCGTCTATGTGTACTGGTTTTTTAATTTTTTTTTTCAGCCCTCAGTTACATGTAATAATTTCATTATTTCATTGCATAGCGGTTCATAGAAGACACCTACCATCCAGATTTCATCTATATAGTGCCAATAATCTTCGAATAAAATTGCTGTGGTATGGACAGACAGACAGACGGGCAGATCAACAGGACGAAATTATAAGGATTCCGTTTATGCCGTTTAGCTACAAAACCTTAAAAATGAAATAGTAACGAGTTTAGTCGCTTAGCAGCGCCATTGATCAGGAAAAAAATTGTTTTTGACTATTTCCCAAGAATTTTTTTATTTTTCCGAGCTAAAACGATGCCATTTTTAAAAATTATTTTGTGTTTTTTTCTTAATAATGGTATTTAGTTTCCATCACCAATATTGACCGTAAAGTCATCTTGCGCTACGAACTGTTCGCATTATAATAAGTCTGGCTCAGTACAGATAATAGCTGTCTAACTTTTGTGGCGGTCAGCCAATTTACACAACATTGCGGATTAAATTTAACTAGCGTTTGACTTTGAACAGTTAAAAATGAGAATGGATGCAAATTTGTCCCTGACCGCACAAGACATAAATGCTCCCGTTGGAATCGAACGTAATGAAGATAGGACGGATTTCATTAGCCGGCATGATTCTTGGAGGCTGAAGTTACGATTTTTTTTATGAATGACTTCTGGGATTTTGTTTGTAATAAAATTTTGGACCAGCTTGTAGGTAGTTTCACGTGGAGATTGTAAGTAGGCGCAGGAGCGCAAACAATTCTCAGTATTATTATTGTAATTTTTGTTGCCTTTTTGATATTTTTTCACAAAGAGAACGCTACTATAAATGGTTTTGCCATTTGTATTCAGTCTATACTATTAAGAAAGATCTCAGGAAATATTCCAAATGTGGGCTTACAGACGCACGATGTCTACATCTTGGACTCAGAAAATCAGCAATAAAGGCTTGGACAGAAAAGCAAACTTTTCCAAATCATTGCACAATGTAAAGTTGCATATCTGGGGCATGTGCTCAGGCATGACACGTACGAGTTTTTGCAATTAATAATGATGGGAAAAATTGCTGGGAGAAAGAAAGCCGGTCGTAGAAGAAAGCCATGATTGCGTAACATCCGAGAATGGTTAGAGACTGCGAGTGCCGTCGAACTCTTTCGCCTTATCAATGATGAGACCAAATACGCAGAGCTGACTATCAACCTTCACTAGTTGGAAGGTGGCAGTTAACTTTGCGTAAGGGTGCCTCTTAGAAGAATTCAATTAAAATACCACCGCTTTGAAGAAAGTTAAATATGACTTTTGAAGTCGAAGAATACAACTGACACTTGACCACCATTTATGTATAGTACTGTTTGATGTAGTGTAACCCTTAGGACCTCTAGCCGTTTATCTGTTCGAAGTATAAGTTCTTGTCAAGATTATTATATGGCTGATGTTAGGAATACTAATAGTAGTAATCAGAATAAACACATGGAATATACGTCAATCTCTTGTGCTGAATGCACGCAAATTTTTCCGTTTAGTGACTTTTTTTCCTATCAAATTTCATCTAAAATAATTGGATAAGTTATAATAAAAAAATCCATAATTTAATATGAAGGCACTATGTGTAAATAACCGATATTGCTGGTGGGCATTCTGCGTTGGCTATTCGTTTATCAGAAAGTGGTTTGAGCGCCGATAGGGGAGAAAAAATATATATTGTATTTAGCACTTTAATGCATACTTCCTACAAAAATCTATCCTACAAAAATATTGAGCCGATTCAGTCCGACTTTTGACGAGTTGAAACGAGCTGACTGAGAAAAGGATAGAACGTACTACCTTAAATTCGCTAACAGAGACGGCAGACATTTAGTCGGTGGAGCGTGTGTCTCGATGTGTCCAGTAAATTGGTAGAAGGATAGCGGAAAATCTGTTACCGGCGTTGTTCGACCGCGAAAGTCGGTATAATTGTCGGCCACCGGCTCACCACCTACCAAAGTCATTCATCTTCGTTGCCCTTTAGACGTGTGACTCGTTGGATTTCAATACGTCAGAATATCTATGCGTGTTTGATATTTGACGTAAGTAAAGTTTAGAAATTTGTATTTTTGTTTTGTTTTTCGAGATGTTTTCGAGCTTCGTATTAAATACAAGCGATATATTTCAATTGAGGTCAGTGACCGCGATAGTGGCAGTAGGGGAGGGGCAGGTCTGGACGGGAGCCAGATTTGATTGGCCGGTGAATGGTTAAAAAGGTCGTAGCTGATTCAATGAAACTCGCCCGCAGCTGGAAACCGGTCGGTGCGAGTCTGTTTCTCTAGCACCACCGTTGCTTTGTATATTTGCGGCTACAGGTGTTTTAATAGTAAAATGTCTTTATACCAAAATTTTCACATACTATAACTTGATATGTCTTACGAATTTGGAATTTTTCAAATAATCGTCTATGATTACGATTGAAATCGTAGAACCAAACATACATTTATTTCGATTTTCTTACTCGTAATCGGCTTGCAAATCATACATACAATGTATACATGTTTAGCGCGCGCAACTTTTTGTGCGCGATGCCAAAATATATTTCCTGATTAAAAACGAGATACAATGTTTTTTCATACGGAAAATGAGTAAAAGTGAAAACGAAGGAGTCGAAGAAAAAAACTCGTAAGTTGTTTCTCCGTTAGTGCTGTGTGGCATAGTACATCCAAAATTATCTGCCGCATTGAAAGTGTAAAAAAAATTTATAGGTATAAAAATTATGAAAATATATAATATATAAATATTTATATTTTATATATAAATATATATAATATTTATATATATTTATGTATGAAAATATATGAATATTTTGAACTTTCTGTGAAAATTTTGGAATATTTTTAAACTTTTTGAAGACACCAAACACGGCCTGGGCTCCAATAAAGGCCGGAGCGTAATTTCGAACGTCATGTCCTGATAATTTTGCAAAAGTGGAAAAATCTTATTTTTTGTCATTTTAAACTTTTGCTTCGGATAAAGCCAATTTAGTAATGTAGGTATCGTTGAGAAGCGCGCTTCGATAAGAAAATTATTTACAAAAATAGATAGACAAATTCTATTTTCGTTTCCATAACCAAATATGAAAGATTAACATAATGAACATTGAAGACAAATTTAATGAAAAAGTACTTTCATGTCGGACATCACGTTAAGATGAAAATCTAGTCAATAAGAGTATACGTGTGAAGATGTGCACGGTATAAAGACAATGATATTGTTTCCGTTTCCAGCTTTGTGATTATAGTTGGGTCACGTCTTTTCTACTGTAGCTGGGTTACGTTCAAAGTGGCAGTAAAATTCATTTTTTTCTTCTTAATTTTTGCGCAGCCGAGTTTTTTTTTATTATATTTTTTTTTTATTTTACACTGTTTATTACGTAAGAATATATGCTCGCTGGGTATTAGACTAAATAATACTAAGCGTTGTATTCCTATGCTCGCTCCCGTGTTTTAGCTAATCACTAGTGTAGCTTCATATATATTGTATTCCGAGTTACGTTCATCGCCCATATATACATGTAATTCCAAGTTACGTAATTAGTTCATAGTCCAAAAGCTGTCCTCTGTACGACCTTCCTAAAAATTTTGAAAGACTTTTATTTTACGTATTCTGATAACACATCCGAGAGATCACTAGAATCCATTGTTAAGTAAGTTAATTTTAAACAATCGAATCTTTATTACCGTTTTTCAACATCATCATCATCATCATATATATTAATACGCTAAGGTTAAGATGTTACTCTCCCTTTTTAGAAGAAACCTCACAACTAATCCACGTAAATTATATATCATTTTATAGGTAATTGCTTGCTCTACCGGCATCCACAACTAAAAAATTTATTATTGCTATTGTTTTTGCAAATTAATTAATTATTAAAATTATATACACAAAACAGCAATGCTGCCATCTAACGGCTCAACGTCAATATGATTGACGGTCGGTAAAATTTTTGTTTAATTTCAAATCCACTCACGTATAAATAAAGTGGCGCTTTACCTCAATGCTTTTGATACTTGCGCCTCTATATGTCAATTTTAGTAAAATATTTGTTTGATCTGTCATCTGAGCTTCATAATGGAATAAAAACGTAATAAGCAGTGTGCAAAATTAGAAATGAATTGAATACCTGCAATCAATTTTGATTTATTAAATTGAGTTGAATAATTTATAATGCGAAGACTTCGCACGGGTCACGCTAGTTATTATATACTTGCCTTCGATCGTATATAATATTGCTACACTAATAACAGGTTATTCTATAATCATATGACTTATAATAATATGATTTGTAAACCCTTTTATTTAGAAAGGCTTGAGATATCAAATTGAAATTAATATCGTATACTGAGGCCGATATGGCACTTTAAAGCTTATTAATGGTCGCCCAGCGGTCGAAATTTGACCACAATTCATTAAATTGTTAAGTTTGAACGCTATTGAAGTTCTTTTGTCAAAAAGTATAAGCTCTATAATCATTGCATATAAAAAACATGGAATTAAATTACGAAACAATTAATTTAAATACTCTTTGTTGAAAACACTAATGGCTAGACGAGAGTAAGTCAATTTATTTTGCTGCTACAAAATTTTCCTTTTGCAACAGGTGAATATTGAGCAAGCCGTACGAGTATTTCACTAATATATAAAACATAGATATCTATTACACAAAATATAAAATAAACACTTTTTTGCTCTGACATAAACTCCATAGACTATTGAAAAAGGAATATTTGAAATCACACAATTCACAGCTCGGAACTCATTCAGAATCGAACATTTTAAAATTTTTGGGCAACAATCTCTACTCTGTGCGATTGTTTGACCACAGACTATTATGAGTTTGAAATTGACAGTATTAACGTAAACAATGGATATTTTATCGTTGAACGTAAACAATGAATCTTTTAATGTATTTGTAATATAAAATTTAATGTGTTTTAATACATATTATATATAGATTTTAGCTTTCTGCACTTCTTCTCAATATCAAAGTTAACTTTGCCAAATCTCACCCTCTTCCGAGGGCGCAATATACTTAGAAGGGGTACAAAGTTTCTCTTCACGTATTGATATATAGATTTTTCTTTATTTTCTTAGTCACTATTCATCAAAACCTATAAAGTATTTCCGGTCCATCTACAATCTTAAAAGTCGGTATAACGGGAGGTGTTATAGTACAAAGAAGGGGAAAAGTCAAAAAAATAATGATTTCTAATTCTATTTGGAGTATTATGTTTTTTTAGATATGCAGTTTTGAAAGATATAGTAGGCTATATATTCACATTCTGAAAAACAAAAAATTCAAACAAAAATTTGGAATACTACCCTATCATTAAATATTTAATAAAAAAAACACTGGCGTTGACACATAAGTAACCAAAAGTTCTTGTGATATGGCCATGTGAACATTTTTTAACGACATCTATGTTTTTTGTGTTTCCATCATCTCTGCTTCTACAAGACAGCGGACGCGGGTCAGCTACAGCAGCTGTTTATAAAATGCGTTTATGGCGATGGCAGGTTTCCAAACTGGTTAACTGTTTCGTGGAGCAATAGTTCTGGTTCGACAATTCGTTAGCTTTTATGGTTTTGAATATGCCTGATTTATGTTCTATATATTTGGTACTAATTAAATATTATATCGAATGTTGTCATCGATTAAGTTGCGCAATTGTCACTCGACCCTATTACGTGCTGTTATTTTGCGTTGGTGTGCACACACGTTTAGTGTTTTTGCTCTATGTTCGTTTACGTCTTTTTTATCAAATATATATATGTGTATATATATATATATATATATATATATATATGTATATTGTGACATGGTGTAATTTCCGGGGAAACTCGGATAAATTGGATAATAATTATTAACATAATAGAAACTTGATCGACTATTTAGAAAGTTTTGTGACAATATTTCCAATGATTACGTTTAATATCTATCGTAATTAAAAAATTAAAATCTGGATCTTGAAGACTGGAGTTCACTTGCAGAATAAGCAGTTTATATTCAAAGTTTGACTAGGTAATTTAGATCAGATTTAAGTCGCAGGAGTATAACTGTAAAACATAAGCATTCAGTAAAAAGAAAATTAATTTTTTTTTCAATTTTGATCAGCATAATTTAATATGATTAGGGTTTACTGCTACATGATACACTTACTGTCTATCCCAATGGAAAAATAAAATCTGGATTTTGAAGACCAAAGTTCATTTTCAGAATATGCAGGTACCGTTTTATGTAAAGTTTGATTAGGGAACTTTATATTAGATTTCAGTCGGAGAACTGTAAACTCCAAATATACTTATATTTATATATGTAAAATATAAAATACAAATATAAATATAGGAACAAAGAGAAATTTTAATTGTTTAAAAATTTTAACTTCCAATCAGCCACAATGGTTATATATCGGAATTTCATAATGTAGAAAACTAACAGATATTATTTACTTACTATATAAAAAAAATTAGAAATTAATATAAACACTATTTAAAGAAAAAAAAACACTGTGTAAAGAAATAAGTAAGGAAATACCGAGACAACAAATATATAGAAAAAAAAATTAACATAAACCTTGACATGGCACGGCTGAGGAAATAGGAGCAAGACGGAATCAAGGAAGGATAGGACTAAGGGATTATGAGAAGGAATTTTCACACGTTCTTTGACAGCATTTAAAGAAGTTTTCTAACTTGGACAAAGGATTTTTTATAAATATTGGCTGTATGTTTGGGAAAAGAGCCTGAACGTTTTCAGAAAGCAGCCTTAGATTGTGAGGAACCAAGTCTGCTTATCCTGTTGGATAATTTGGATTATTCAAAATATTAAAAAAATGCATCGATTACTGGCGTCCATCCATTAACCTTTTGCTCTGAATTGAGAAATATGTTTACATTTTCTGTAATCAAAAATGTAAAGTTGTACAAATTTTGAAGGCGTTTTTTAAGACGATTCCCTGTAAGTTTTGTGTCACTTTCATCTCTGTAGTCAAACAAGGGCAGCAATTGTTTGCGAGACTTGGTTCTAGCTAGCTAGAAAAATCTGAAGTTGTTTGAGAGAGTGCATTCTGCTGAAGACATGACGTCTAACATATTTACTTGAGGTTACCAACTAAGATTTTGATCTATCAGTAGACCCAAGTCTTTAATGGTTGGCGTTAGTAAAATTGGTGTGTCATTTAACATTAGATGCGGCAGATCTGAAAGCCTAATTCAAGAAAGTAGTATGTTGACTACGAGTGGTGATAGCTTGGAATTTGATTGGATTAACTAACAGACATATTTCATGAGCTCACTCAGCTATTGAAGCGAGATCTTAGCCGTTTGAGTGCCGACAAGCGCCTGCGCGCTCGTGCGCGTATTAACTAAATTTGCCAGTAAATCAGTTGGTGTTTAACGCGTGGTAGGGGAGGTAGCTTGCACGCATCGCTAATTTTTTATCTTTCTACGTGTTACATAAAGTTCAAATTATAATATTATTAGTAATTACAATATAACAAGGATCCAGGAAAAGAAAATGTTTAACCAATAATGTCGGAATATGAAAATAATTCGAGTGAAAATGATCGTTTTTCAAGTTGTGAAGAAAGTGATAGTGGGAGTGACATTGTGGTGCGCTCACAATTTGGCGTAATGCAAATTTTGGGTGATAGTGATAATAGTGATGATATCAATTATTCTGCTGATACGGAGAATTTCCGAAAATACCAATTGACATTGATTTCAGTTTTTGCTATAATTTTTGTTCACAATATATGTTTCTATAATTTTCTTGGTATTTTATTATCCTTGTACAAGTTTTTATTAAGAAAATACAGAAAAAATGATTAAAATTGGATAATTTTTGGAAGGGATACAGTTTTTTTTCGACACAAGGGTAAATGACATCAAAAACAAAATATTTCTTTGGCATTTTTAAGTATATATGAGTAAAAAACCATGGCACTAAAACAGTTAATAGAGGGTGTCGATGACGCTTGTTACAGAATGTAATAAAACCTATGTAAGTCCTATAAAATTGCAGACTATTCCTATTGTTTTTAATTATAATTAAAACAGAATTTCTAGAGGTAACTGCAATAAACTGAAATTGTGTTTGCCATTTATTGCTAGGTCCCTGATTTTATAGTAGTCATGAGGAGTTTGAACCGACTGTTGTGGAAAAAATGAGTACTTTTTGGGTTTATTTTATATTTAGATTAAAAACGTTGCTAAATGCCGTTTCGATGGAAGTTCTGTCCTGCTTTACTCCTGACCGCCGGTTTGCTGTGTTCTAATTTGTGGAGAAGTTAGTCGTATAGATTTAAATTCATCTATTTTCATAATTTATAATATATAGTGATAGAATCAACTTTAGTTTCAAGTGAAAGGATTTTTTTTTTATTTTTGGAGTAGTTTTAAAGAGTATAGAATATAGAAGAGGAAAAAAACTTACTACTGACATCCTTTACCTGAGGACGCGAAGTGAGATTTGATGTATAGATTTTATGTGCTAAATCGACTAGGTAATTAAAGACCAGCTTAGACTTAAAAAAAATCTCGCACATAGCTGTCAGCAAATAAAACCGCTTTCATCTAACGTTGACCACCAAGGCGCGCTAGACAGTGAGAGTTGTTTGATAGCTGTAAATAAATACACTTGTATGTTATTTATGGTTAAGTCTTGGTACATCGTTCATCACGCCGTAGGAACGTAGCAGCAATGCTGGAGACATTTCTCTTTTCGCGCTCTTATGAGGATTCACCACTACGACTACCTTCAAAAAAGTCCTTTTTCTTAATATTTTTTGATGTGAAACATTTAGTGGTGCGTTTAGATGGGAGTTAAAACGTTCTGATGGTACATTGTGTATTCATCAACTTTGTGTCATGTCGGCTTTTTCCGGCTTAATTCGTTCAGCTTCGCGTCTTTTTGGGCCTTTTTCGACTTAGTTCGGTCAACTTCGCGTCTTGCCGGTGTATTGCATTAAACTGTCTTAAAAAAGGTTAAAAGTTTTTTTTAAAATATGAGTTACAGTGAAAGTGGAAAAGAAAAGGTGTTCCACATCTGCCAGGAGTCGCGTGATGGCTCGATTTTTTTTATAATTACATTTGATATTTAAGGACACTAGAATAGGTACAAATAAATATAACGGGGAATATCCACGTAACTATGTAACGGTAACGGTATCGTATCGAAAATGGTTGTACCTCAATGGAACTTACTTTATTTTGTGGTATTCAATCAAAAAATTGTAATTAAAAATATATTCCTAGTGTAAATCGTCGTCGCCGTGGTGTGTTGGGTTGATCACAAGACATACGACCTTTGACGATGTGGCGCACCGCGGGGACCCGGGTTCGATTCCCGGGCGTTCGTCGAACGGGGCTGGACTGGTATTATTGTTAGCTGTAAGAGATTGTACTCGAAAGCGATAAGTCCGCCATATGTATCAATTAGATACATTAAAATAGATAAATAAATAAATCTTGGGAGTAACTAAATATAGACGATCGAATCTGACTAATGTCATTGACGCTTGATCACAATTTTTTAATATCTTTTGATACATTATGTAATGTGATTAAATTAATATCTCTAACAATTAACATAATGCAATAAGTAAAGTTTATTGAATAATAAATAAAAAGTTTTTAAATTATCGAACAACACGTACGACTTTATTATGTTTAGTCAATTCGTGGTTAGCCGTTGTCAAGATTATTGTGACAGATGTGAGACGTACTTAATATGAGAAATAAAAGTAATTACATAAATATATATTGTAACCATATTTTATTTATAAGTATTAAAAATATATAATTACAACAAAAAATAAGATGATTAAATATATACGTAACAAAAAAATAATATAATTATTAAAAAAATGATATTCAACACAAACGTTATATTTTTAGTTTATATTTATTATATTTTTAGTGTTTATTTTGATGACCATTTTTAATATAATTTAATATAAATATAATATTAATATTTTTATAAATATAATTTTAATAATTTAATAATTTTTATAAATATAATTTTAAGTAACTCGTATCGAGTTCGTATAACAACTTATTATTAATAAAAAGCGCGGTGCTTTTTAACAATAATGATAAAAATAATTTATTGAACAAAATTAAAACGCAATTCCAAAGCAAGAAAACAATTATAACAAGAGGAAAAACTAAAACCCGACTACGGAAAAATAACTGAAAAGCATGAAATAAATACATACATAGCTGGTGAAATTTATAGCCCTTTATCTGTCGTAGTTGAGTAAAAATAATACTCACGAAGCGAACTGTCAACCATATATTTCCATGACTCTACAGCCATCTTATACTACGGTGCTGATTTAACGCAAGACTTTGTTTCTCTATTTGGTGACTTTATTTTCTGTTATTAAATACACCCAAGGATACACTTAATGTGGAGTAAGTTATAATAAAACATAAGTTACAATATTGGGAAAAAGCAAAAAAATGGTATTTTTACATGTAATAGTTGTAATTTTCATTGACTATGTAGCTCTTATGATCGTTTCTATTATTTTATTGTTAGAAATAGCCATTCTGTCTGTTTGTATCTTCTTTCATAAGATTTTAGTACATTGGTAGATATGCTTGTAGTATTTTCTCGTATATTGTGAACTGTAATGACTATTAGGGTGCGCCATTGTATGGTGTTGTAAAATGTGTTTTAATGAGAATGCTTGAATGTGATACTTTCGAGTGAATAATTTTGTCTTTGGATTCAAGTCTTATATCTTTGGATTCAACTCTTTTCGTTTTCTTAGATCCATTGTATCATAAACTAGCATTTTTCACATAACGGAAAAATTATTATGTCTCAGTAACCTAGGTAATACTTTGTTTTTTAAGATATTGATAAATTTTCCTAATGATAAAGAATGTCTTTATAAATGTTGCTAAGCTGTCAAAAAGTACACGTTAATTAATAACACACTATATGGCAAGGGATTGACGTATCTCGCCAGTGATGTATAGAACTACGTGATATATTTTATTTAGAGAACTTAATTATTCCAATTCGATAATAAAGCATAATGTTTTCACGATTTAATTTGGGAAAAAAACTTAAATAAACGTAGCTTTACTAATGACATTATTATTTCTTCACTGAGACTGCGCCGGAGTGTGAACGTACAAGGGACTGATATTCATAGCATCTAATTGTTAATTTTGTTATGAATTAATGTAATTTGTAGATTTATGGTTTCTTTATAATTATTTTTATCATGTCTTTTTATTATTTAAAAAAAAGAAAAACTTAAATAAACGTAGCTTTACTAATGACATTAGCTTTACGTTTATTATTTCTGCACTGAGATTGCGTCGGAGTGTGAACGCACAAGGGACTAACATTCAGAGCACCTAATTGTTAATTTTGTTATGAATTAATGTAATTTATAGGTTTATGGTTTCTTTATAATTATTTTTATCATGTCTTTTTATTATTTAAAAAAAAGAAAAACTTAAATAAACGTAGCTTTACTAATGACATTAGCTTTACGTTTATTATTTCTGCACTGAGATTGCGTCGGAGTGTGAACGCACAAGGGACTAACATTCAGAGCACCTAATTGTTAATTTTGTTATGAATTAATGTAATTTATAGGTTTATGGTTTCTTTATAATTATTTTTATCATGTCTTTTTATTATTTAAAAAAAAGAAAAACTTAAATAAACGTAGCTTTACTAATGACATTAGCTTTACGTTTATTATTTCTGCACTGAGATTGCGCCGGAGTGTGAACGCACAAGGGACTGACATTCAGAGCACCTAATTGTTAATTTTGTTATGAATTAATGTAATTTATAGATTTATGGTTTCTTTATAATTATTTTTATCATGACTTTTTATTATTGAAAAAAAAGAAAAGCTTAAATAAACGTAGCTATACTAATGACATTAGCTTTACGTTTATTATTTCTGCACTGAGATTGCGCCGGAGTGTGAACGCACAAGGGACTGACATTCAGAGCACCTAATTGTTAATTTTGTTATGAATTAATGTAATTTATAGATTTATGGTTTCTTTATAATTATTTTTATCATGACTTTTTATTATTGAAAAAAAAGAAAAACTTAAATAAACGTAGCTTTACTAATGACATTAGCTTTACGTTTATTATTTCTTCACTGAGACTGCGCCGGAGTGTGAACGCACAAGGGATCAGTCCCTTGTGCGTTCACACTTGTGTATTTTGTGCCTTGAGTCCCTTGCGCGTTCAGAGCATCTAATTTTTAATTTTGTTATGAATTAATGTAATTTGTGGGTTTATGGTTTCTTTATAATTATTTTTATCATGTCTTTTTATTATTGAAAAAAAAAGTATAGTCGATTTTCTTAAAAAGAAAATCTTTAGTTCACTAGAGCGTGAAGCGTATAAAAATAATAATTTCTCGTGTCATTATTTTCTACCTTATCTTTACGCGTTGATAATTTGTAATATAACAATAAAATTGAAGTTCCTAATCGGTAATAGCGTACGAATTTAAATATTTCAGTGAGTTATATATTGACATAGATAAGTCTACGTTACGCAATAGGAGAACTGATTAGATACTAAGCGATCATTTGATATGAATCAGTTGGCGTTTTATTTTACTTTACAGCTCTGGTGTATATTTATTGTTCATGTTATAAATCGATTCAAATGAAAAAAAAAAATAATTAAGTAAACTTTAAATAATTTCTGTTTTTACTAGAGCAGCCATTAGTTTTAGCAGTATCGTAACTCATTGCTCACAATCCAACTGAATTGTAAATACTTTGATAAATTTGTCTGGGTGTATGTTAAAATTATGTACAGAACCTTAAAAGTGTCAAAAGTTAGTAGCATCCTTAGTCTACTACAGCACCCTCCATTAACGTACGTGCAGTGAAGCCCGACGTGGACAACACGACGGTACTCGTATTTGGTAATCGCAATATATATTCGCCTGGTGCTTTTATATTGCCATCGATCGCTATATTATCATTGTCTTCTGTACTGCCTTGCATTGATGCCTGCACATGATCTGTCGACGTATGGACTGTCGCTGCAAGCTATATACCCGATGGGTCAGCTACGTAATCGCTATTGGTCGTTTTTCCATTTTCTTTTCGACGCCGCATTTGCTCGGCCCTAGACTTTTTAGTTTTCTCTCTTTGACGCGAGCTTTCCTCTGATTAGCATTTTCGAGCATATTTACAATTCATATGAGACATCTTTAATTTTTTTCCATTTAATGCTGATTTTACGTATACTCTGGCGAATATTTATATTGTCTTACTTTGGCTCCGAATAGTCCTCTCAACCTCAAATCATCATCCTAGCTAAATGCGTTTTAACGCTATAGTAATTTATAACTTTACACAACGCTAATTCGGAATAATCACGTGCATTTCACCTACACTAGTCCGATGACGTCACAGGCAAAACGAATACTGTACTACAGACACGGATAGACATGCTCTATCCATTGTGGACTCAAACATTGTTAACGCGTTGTACACAAGAAAGTTCGACCGACTATAACTATACTTAACGAATGAATAGACGTTTTCACGTCAAAATATCTGTCAGTGTCTCCGTGTGTCTTCGGGTATTTCCGCCTTTCGTTATGTATATGTTCTCAATCATTCCCAACACTATTTAAAACACTGGTCACTTATGCGGCTTGACCTTTTCGACTTTTTTGAATTATTGTTTCATAATTCGACTTCATTAATTTCGTAGGATTTCGTTATTTTATTTCTTGTTTTGTGATACCACCTTTTAAAGTACATGTGTTTTGTACAACAGGCACATAACGTAATAAGTTTCACTTCTGTAGTGCATCCTCTTTTTTTGCTTTTTACATTTGTCAAAATCTAGAAAGCGAAGATAACGAACAGAGTTATATTTTATTTAATAGATAATAAAATGATTTTAAAAAAATGAAAATAAAAAGAAAATCAGCCTGATGACACGACCAGTGGTCACTGCCGCTGGTAACTAACGCCCATATTTACCGTACCTTATACGGTCAGGACTGTCAGTCGGACTTACTGACAGTTAGAAACCTATTTTGTATGGATACTTTAAGCAATTGGGCCGCGTAATAGGGCACGATCGGTAGACTCTTGTTCCGACTCAATTGACTGTTAATGAGAAACACAAACACGTTTTTAACTTTTAGTAAGTCCGACTAACAGTCCTGATCGTGTATGGTGCATACGAATATGAGTAAACGATGAAGTTTACGCGAGCTAAGTCGTAGAAAAAAATTTACTTCGATATTAAGCTAAGTTTGCATCCTGAAGCACTTAGATATGACCATGAACGCATTTTGTTGCTTGCTTTTTGTTGCTTAACTGTACAATAATTATATTATTTGCGATAAGTTTATTGATGGTATTCTCAACAACTTAGTTATTTATTTTGAAATTTAGATGAGTGCAATCTTGTCCTGTGAAGTTCTTTATATGATTATTTTAATGTGGCTTTAATGATTATTTTAATGTGGCTTTATTGATTTCCTTTTGAAACAACACTTTTAATCTCTTTACTTAAATTGTTAATAATGTTCTAAAATGTTCTAAAAATATATAACCTATGTCAATAGGAACACTACAATATATATGCCCTTTTTGGGTCAAATCTTAAAAATCGAAACATTTCTTAGCGAAATTCCGGTAACAATTTGGTACCTGATAGCGTTTCGTGCATCACGAGTCCTACTTACCTATACCGGATAATAGGTACGTCCGTAAGCTACACCTATGACGTACGTACATTTAAAACCGACGAACGGTAATCTGTATCAATTTTAAAGTGACTTGATATTGTGGGGCGGAATATATCTTTATGATAACATTTATTTTGGATGGATTCCCCGTGGGAATGCTAATTTTATGAATTCTCAAGTTTAGCGCGCTGAGCAATAAGCCTTCGCGGATTGCGGGACGTGTTCTTTTTCTGTTTCCAAGTCGGGGGCGGTCACATAAGGTATTCCATTCGTAGACGAGGAAGACGGTGCGAAAGAGGATGTGCGTCGATGGAAAGGAGAGCGCCGACGGAAATGTAGGAAAGCGCCGCTTTCCCTTTCACGAGATGTGAACGAACTGTGGCTTTCATCTGGCGGCGCTGACCGCCGTGCGCTAGTATATCGTCGCGCCGTGCGCCGCGCGCGCTTGTGTGCGTGCGCGGCCCGTCGACCCGCATCGCGGTCGACGCTTTTTATAATCACCCGAAGGCTATTCGATTTTGTAATTCGATCTAATGTTCGGATTATATATACTTACCACAGATATATGTTTATATGAAATTGAGCCTGGAAATCGAATACGTTTGTGGAATTTCAATGAAAGTGAAGTTTCAAGTGCTAAATCGTCTTATAAAACTACTAATCCCTCTAACGGAGAACGAAAAGCAACTTTTACGATGGACAGTGAAAGTGGTATTTTCAATCACCACTTAGCTTAAGTATAAATCATTCAAAATTCAAATAATTTTTTCGTCAGTTTTTCTCTTATTCACACATATATAAACAGAACGACCGAGAGCGAAACGGACGTTTATCTTTTCCGCTCCCCGCTAACTACATCTCGCTAATAAAGCCGATTTCCATTTATATGGGTGCCACTCGTATAAATTATCATCAGTATCGTCTCAGAAAGCCTGCAGTGTGCCGGCGAGACGGTCATACCTCTATGACTCCGATACATATTAAAAAAAAAACTCCACCGACTGGCTAGAAAGTCTCGATATATTTATATTGGATACTGGCCAGGTAATCATGTCGTTACCGTAACGACCGAATGCGTAACGGTAATAAAATTAGCGTAACGTTACGCTAATTTTATTACCTCGTTGCAGATTGTGAGGGGTCAATGTGTCGTTTTAAAGTATGCAAGTGTAAAAAAAATGGTTTTAAAAATTTGTGAAGAATTTTATTCACGTTTGATCATTTTATTAAACATTCTTTCATTTCTCTACGGGAGTAGGCTTTAAAACTTTAGGAACTGGGTCAAACAGTACTAGACAAGGTTACTTTTTAAGATTATTTTTTTATCTGTAAGCTTTGCGGATATCGAAGTTAAATTTCGTTTGTGTTGGGTGAAACGTTGAGGGGTAATTCTATGGCGTTTCACTGACATATGATGCTATCCTAACACCATCTATCGGTCGATTTAGATAGATTTCCTTATAACGTTTTCTTTGATATTAATTTAAGATAATTGTTAAACTTATGCTTAATTATTATACTACAGATGGCGTTGTTGTTTATTTTTATAAATTAAACGTTGTTTTTGATCATTTTTGTGAGATAATATTTATTTTAAATAATACAATTGAAAACGAATCCGTCTGAGTAATGTTTTATAATATATATAATTTATAATTTATTGCACAGTGTTTACGAATGTCGGTGTAATTAAGTTGAAACGCTTAATTTTCCGTGCTTATATTTTTTGTTTTTTTTTAGATGGAAGAGTCACTTGTTAACTCTAAAACATTGACTGTCCGTGTTTAAATCTTCAGCTCACTTTGTTGGAAAATAAATCCTTAGTGATGTGCGAATATAATTCGATTCGGAAAGCGAATCGAATACTTGAGTATTGGGCTTATTCGAGTTTTTGAATAGTTCATATTATTTGACTATTCAGTGTTTGAATAATTATATTTTTCGATTAATTTCGTTATCTAAATGATCGATATAATATTTGAATATTTAAAATATTTGAATAATTTACACTTGTGTATTAGTCTTCTCTGTGGGTTGAATGCGATTATACGACAATCATTGCACCGGTTTATTAATTGTCACATGTCTTATTTTCTTTAAAACATATAACCCTTAGAGTGCCGACGAGCTCCATTGCGCTCGTGCACGTTCTAACTAAATTTGCCACGAGCGCGATGTCGCTCGCGAAATCAGTTGCTGTTTAGCGCGCGTTAGGGAGGGGGGGGGGGGTTTCGCTCGCACGCATCGCTACTTTTTTTATCTTTCAACGTGTTACATAAAGTTCAAATTATAATATTATTAGTAATTACAATATAAAAAGGATCCAGGAAAAGAAAATTTTTGACCCATAATGTCGGAATACGAAAATAATTCGAGTGAAAATGATCGTTTTTCAAGTTGTGAAGAAAGTGATAGTGGATGTGACATTGTGGTGCGCTCACAATTTGGCGTAATGCAAATTTTTAGTGATAGTGTTAATAGTGACGATAACAATTATTTTGCTGATACGGAGGATGTACCGAATTACGAAAATACGATGTGACTTTGATTTCAGTTTTTATTATAATTTTTGTTCACAATGTATATTTCCATAATTTTTGGAAGAGATACAGTTTTTTTCGAGACAAGGGTAAATGACATCAAAAACAAGATTTCTAGCATTTTTAAGTACATATGAAAAAAAAACAATGGCACTAAAACGGTTATACTGTTAAACTGCCGTGCCCTAATTACTTATTTCTCAACAATCTTCTGTTTTTGTCACCGCACCTGCGTCGAACGGAATCTAAGTCGCCATGAACCAAGAACTCAAAAAAAAAAATTTCGCAACTCGCTTGCTAGTGAAAGTGCATTTGCACGCGACTCTGGACTGGTAATTAAGTTTTCACTCTCGCAGAGCCGCGGGCGAACTGTCGTTTTCAAGATGATGTTTACCTTTGATGGATAGGTACAGGTCTCTAGTTTGACGCGTCGGGGGCGCCGTCGAGCGAAAGTGCGCTGCTGGCGCAAGTCGACGATGGTTCGACATTATTATCACGCGTGGTTCACGACCGTATGTTTAGTAATAGGCTGTATGTCGTAAATGAAACCTTTTGTTAATGTAGCCTATTGGTACAAGCTCTAGAAACGTCAATCAAGAGATTGCGTGTTCGATTCAACTGGGTATAGAAAACCTTTCCACCATGTTACATTAACTCTATCTTTCGACTAAGAACTTTACAGGCTCTCGTTAAATTGGTCTTGTAAGCTAGCTTCAATGGCTCCTGAATATAAGATGAGAAGATTATAATAATTAAAAATTTCCTATTTCATAGTTCTCGAGATACACTATTTCAACGTTAATGCAAGGGTTAAGCGTCATGTAGTGCACGCACACCGGGCACCGCGCGGCATCATCAAAACGTTTACGACACAATGCGATATACCCCTTATTGATTTTTTTTAAGCGTAACGAATATTATTTTGAAAAGTAATCAGTTATATTGGTAATTCAGCGTCTTTCTTAGCTTCGTTATTATGCAATTATAATTAAAAAAATTGCAAATAAAAAATATTTTGTTATTGAAAAATAAATTATTTCTTCATTAATAGAGCCCCAAACCGAAAAATGTTATAGATTATTTTCGTTTTATATTTTCAAGAAGTCGACAAGAATGTTTACCAATTAATCAAAACA
The DNA here is from genome assembly GCA_039881145.1 of Druceiella hillmani. NCBI lineage: Eukaryota > Metazoa > Arthropoda > Insecta > Lepidoptera > Hepialidae > Druceiella > Druceiella hillmani. Next base: position 1,319,844 of record JAYKKI010000089.1, on the reverse strand, counting down.
TTTTGTAATGGTGTCACGCGTCCTGATCTTTTTGTTGACCATCCGGTATCTCATTTTGTTTTTTACCTTTTATTTTTTCACTGTCATGTAAATTAGAATCTTTTTAAATATTTAAGAAATTAGTTAAATTAGCTTTGGCAATATAACTATAGTGCAATTGCATAAATAAAAGTGCATACGTGCCTGAATGTATTTTTAAAATATATATTATATATTTTTAAATATATATATATATATATATATATATATATATATATATATATATATATATATATATATATATATATAATATTTTAAGTCATAGATGTACGATCGTTGCGCCGGGGTACGGCGGATTTACTAGAGACGCCATCGATAATAATTTATATAGGTATAGCGTGGGCAGATCGAGGGGTAGGTAAAGTTAACGGAGGGGAGGGGGGAGATAGTCGCCTGTTTTATTCTCTGTTATTCTATTTGCGCATGTGTCAATAGAATAAAGAATTATTATTCTTATTATTAAAGAATTATTTTTAATTTCGTAGAATAAAGTTATAAAAGTATCGCGGCCCTTGGTGAAAGTTACTTTGGTTTCTTCATTAGAGAGGGTCTGAAGCCCCATGGTTCGTAGGAAAACACATCATTGTATGCTTATTATTCGGGGAACGAAGAGAGCGATAAAGGGACGCTCCCTTATTGCCCTCATGAACCGTCTCAGTTTCTCTGGCAGAAGCCTGATCTTGAATGAAGTATTGCCCTGTGTTTCTTTTTAGCTCCAATTTGTATCCGCCATATTGAATCGATTTATTTGAATTTATAAAAAGTAGCGTGACCCGTGCGAAGTCTTCGCATTATTTATTCTATTGTACTAAAATTGACATATAGAGGCGCACGTATCAAAAGCATTGAGCTAAAGCGCCACTTTATTTATACGTGAGTGGATTTTAAATTAAACAAAAATTTTACCGACCGTCAATCATATTGACGTTGAGCTGTTAGATGGCAGCATTGCTGTTTTGTGTATATAATTTTAATAATTAATTAATTTGCAAAAACAATAACAATAATAAATTTTTTAGTTGTGGATGCCGGTAGAGCAAGCAATTATCTATAAAATGATATATAATTTATGTGGATTAGTTGTGAGGTTTTTTCTAAAAAGGGAGTGTAACATCTTAACCTTAGCGTATTAATATATATGATGATGATTGTTCACCTTTAATATTAATACATTTTGGATTATTAAACTTTTGGGTCGATGATTTTGAGACTGTATTTTGGGACGTTTCTGAAACTTTTCATTTAAGATGTGGGTGCCTTAACAAATGTTGGTGCTCGAAGCGATGTTGGAGTGGGTTTCGCTGGCGATAGCGCCGCCGCGCGTGCCTATAATTAAATAAATTTGCGCGACCGGTGAATTAGTGTGGCTAATGAAGTGTGTCGGGTGCGGCTGGCGGCGGAGCGCTCTCTCTTCCGTGCGTGTTGCATTGCGGCGCGCGTGTGGAGCCGCGTCCGCTCGCCGAGATGCGCCCCGAACGGGGAACTCCGCGCGTATTAGGGACGTTTTTTTACCGCCACTTGGTGTCATACCCGCGTATGAGGGACGTTTTTCTTTCTTTTACCGCCAGTTTATACGCCATATTTATTTTTATTTAAAAAAAAAAATTTATCTTTTCGTAATTAACGGTTATTTTATGTGAATCGTAAGTTATGATAGATTCCTGCAATTACTTCAGCATCGACGTATTACTCGATTTATTCTCAAATTTTCAAGATTTGTAAGAAAGGTGATGAAAAATAAAGACCTCGATCACAAAAATCTATTATTTTTTATATTATCATAAACACTCAAATATTTTAATAAAAGCTACTAAAACTAGAAAAAGAAAGAGTTAGATTTGAAAAAGAAAGAGTCAGAGTTAGATTTTAATTTTTTTTAAAATAAGAGCACAACAATATTGAATTGCTTAGTAGAGCTACTGAGCAATTGTTGTACTCTTATTTAAAAAAAAAAAAACACGTTGCTTAATGCTGATCGGTCACATTAATTGCTCTAAAGTGAGCAAACTTTAGAATACTGTTGTAATCGCAAACTGAATTATATAAAAATATAGATAAAAAGCTTTAGTACAAAATATTTATTAGTTCTGGAAAATAATTTTATTTAATACCTCGAAAAGTAAAGCGCTAGACTACTTTGACTTTCGTTGATAGGAGAGACAAGTTTGTGACAGAATAATAAGCGTTGTGACAGACTGGTAATAAGCTACTAAACAATTATAATAGAAGATAATAGATAGTATGTTTATGATCCTAACAAACATTTTTTGAAAATTACGAGCGACGGTAAAATAGTAAAATTAATTTTTATTTTTAATAAAATAATACGTATATTTGTTTATGTAATGAATTACAATTGTTAACATTTCCTAAGATAAACAACATCCTTAAATTCTATAAAGTCATGCAAATGTTTTTCACCTGAAAAATATTTTGAACATAGTAAGTAGAGTTAGAGACTGTTTCGACTAGCGTCTATTTCATCACGAAGATGCCCATTTAAATTACTAAAAACTTGTCTTCTAATTTTAAGATGTTTGTAAGAAGATAAGAATAAAAAAATTAAATGAAACCCAATTTTTTATACAAAATGTGTTCTTTTATTCTTGGGGACAAACCGTTGGTTGTAAAAAACAAGATAGACCCAGGTGCATTTTGGATAACGCCACAAAAATGGTAAAAAAAATTTGTTTGAGGATAATTTTGAATTCTTTTAGGAAACATTTTATTTTTTTTACACATACCTAGGAAAATTGCTCTTATATAGACGTTACTATTTTAGGGAAATTTTAATATTTCTGTTTTCTTTTCAAAACGATATTGCGAGAACACTGTAAAATTACCGAAATTAGATCGTGTCTTATCAGGTCTACATTGATAATCGTGATACGTTAGCATCTGAAATTTTTACTCCATAATGTAAACACCCTATATTTAAACAACCAATGCTAAGATTTCATTCGACTTGAATAGTTTTTTAAGTTAGGAGTAATTAAATATAGTTTTTAGCTTTAGTAATTAAAAATATGTATATTTTTCTGTTTGAAAGTCTATATTACTTTAAATAATGTAAATATATAGAACCTTTGTAGCGTGATCCCGAGTAGCACTTGAACATTTTTTTATTTTAGAAATAACGACCGACGGTTTCTTACCCATATCAGCAATTTAGTGAACATAATTTAGGCACTTAAATCATTCGAATTATTCAATTACTCTAATTATTGAAATAATTAGAATAAATTTCGAATCGAATAATTCAATATTTGATTCGAAATTTGAATGTTGAATCACATTTTTTAAAAATAATTCAGACACTTAAATCATTCAATTATTCGAGTACTCTAATTCTTGAAATTATTAGAAAAATTTCGAATCGAATAATTCAATATTTGATTCGAAATTTGAATGTTGGATCACATTTTTAAAAAATATTCTCGTAAGATGACAATTGAACACTATTCATTTTTTCATGTGTTTCGATATTCATTGTTTATAAATTGGGAATTAACAAAAAATTTAATTATTCGAATTTCTAATGGAATAATTTGTATAACGGATTGAATAAAAAATGTGGCTATTCAAATATTCGAATAATCCAATAATACGTGCTGTTCAAAAATTCGAATAAGCCGAATGTTCAAGTATTCGATTCAGTTTATGAATCGAATTATATTCGCACATTATTAAGTATCTGCTTTTCCCCCAGCTCCGCTTGAGGAATGGATTTGAACTTGGCTGCCGTCTTCATCGCCATATCGCTTCGTGTCTGTCTATCTGCTGTCAAGGAGACGCCTCGAAAATATTAATATACTCTGTAATATGAGAATACAAATGTTTAATACATAAAAAATGTTACTGGATGTTCTACGAATACAATGAAAACCGCGATCAACAGACGAGCGGTAGCGTTTTATATATATAGAAAGAAATGATGTTATATTGAATATTGTAACATGCTTTTGAGTGTGAAATCTTCGTAGGGTTGAATGGTGAGATAGATAGATATCTTTTGTGATGCTGATGCTTCTCGGTCGATCTTATGAATGGGAGACGCGATTCCACTTTCACTCGCCGGCGGCTATTGAAAGCTGAAGAGACAAGGGCGTATACTGACCGCGTGGGATGATGAGAATTTTCTGTGGGTTTAAAGTTAAGTCGTAAAGTGGTTTGCATTATGGAGACGTGGGTGATAAGGTTTTGAGCTGGATACCGTATTTCTGTCGTTATTGTCATAATTTAGTATTGAAATCCAAATTTAATGGATTTGGTATTCAGTCGATAGAAAACACAACTATATATTCTTAATGTAAATTTGTTTCTTTATTGTAGATAAGTGAGTAATTTTAGAACTCGTGGTTTTTAGAAATTTATCGTAACTTAGTCGTGAAACCGATTTATGTCGTGCTGAGTCTAGCTTATTCTTGCACTGTATCGTGGGTTACTACGTTAGAATATTTTTTGCCTAAATATTTTTACGCATCAGTAAACTGTAATGACAGAAATGGATTTTTTGTTTTCAATCTCAATTTTTTTCCAGCGATGTCTTTTAAGTATCTTTAAGGCAAAATATTCAGTTTAATTCAGTAAAAATGTACGTTAAAGTATATACGTATATACTGTCTAGAATAAAAGCTCTAGCTAATAATACAAAACCCGCATCAAATTTTATCTAGCAGAAGTTGAGTGATAAGGACATAAAATACACAGACTCCGCATTTTATATAGTACACGACAAAATGTACAGTGCCGTTTATTGACAATATTGTTGACAAAAGTGACCAAAAATATGTGTAGTAATAATTGTGAAGTTATGAATTCAAAAAAAAGAAAAACGCAAATAATTTGACACCGAAACATCAAAACAATGTGCAAGCACGGAGGTAAGCTCAATCACAACGCGTAATCTTGTATCCGTCTAAGTTTATATGACATCTATGGTGTGATATAAAAATCGTTAAGTCATAATATATATCGAATTATAAAGTAGATAAAGTTGGTATAATGTTTTGTCAAAATTTAATTTCATTGAAGCAAGTATATCACTGGAGTTTGGTGAAATAAAAGTACGATTTGGTGTGTAGAAATCGAATTTCTGGAATGAATTTATTTTGACATGACATTTTCTTTTATGTACAAAAATATATGGATATAAATAGATATAACAATACATAAAGAGAGACAGAATACAATGTGCGGCCAAGAGTATAGACATGCATATTATGAAGGTGATGGTAGACGACCGGTACGGGTTCTTATGGTAGCCGCCTCGGGTGTCTGTAAATATACTCGCGCCAAGGCGCTAGCTCGCCGCCGATCGCCGAGAGGAGTGGCGTCCCAGTGCTCCGTAGCTGCGTGCTTGGCGATTTGACGGCGGTATATCGCTTAGGACGGCCGCTCGAAGGCACGTGTCACACAGCGCGTGTCAACGATCGATTGTTCTTATTATTTCATTGTCGGGTATGCATATTCATTCTTCTCAGATCAATTTCTTTTTGCTTGGTTGTCGGCCGGTGTAGGTAAGTAATATGCAAATACACGATCTGCAATATCGCCACGTAATATGTAGTAAACACGAAAAAGTAGCAACAATTTGCTGCGGTTCAAATCGGCCACAGGAGTCGTGGTGAAAACTAGGTTATTTCCCTGATTATTTCAGCATACATATATATTGTCGACAATACTTTTAAGAGTTAACTCTCAAGTAATTTGCCGAAATTGGCACGATCTGTTAATTTAAGCTAAATCCCCAATCATTACGAAGACGTTAAAGCTAAATATCTTGTAAACCGTTTATCCTTTTTTATAAAACATATTTCAAATTACTTTGTACATCACTATATACGGTTTTGCAATGTCTAATGCGCTATAACTCGTAAACAGTACGTTGTTCAAAAATTATCTGTCAAGAAAACTATTCTCAATCCCCATTCCGTTGATCTCAGGACCCATCCTGTGACCCGTAAAGACGCTCTTCATGTCACAAAAATATCCAGAGATCTTCGAAGTCCATGAATAGTACTCGTGTCTACCATCGAACGTTTCGTGTCAAGAGGGTTAAAAAAAATCGTGCCAAGAGGGTTAAACACTATCCCTACTCAATAAGCCATTTAGCACCTTCATTCTTTTTTGGCGAATGTTCTAAATGACTCAAAGATCAGTTCATTCTCAACCAATTAACTGTGAGTAAAGGTAACACGTCCTAAAAATACGCGTGATTATGTTGACGCATGCATTATGAATTGACGCATTTATAAGTATGAGTCAACATGGTAGAGTAGAATCACATGAATTAAATTAAATGTAGAGAGTTTATGGAAAATTTAGTCATGACACTTTGAGCATGAGCCTGATTAACATAACCCCTCATGGTATGAGCCAGCTTTGCAAAATATTCTGAGCGCGACTCTTAGACAATGTTGATTTAGCCTAACCTTGCATTACAAAGTTATGGTTTTCGTCAGTTTTGCTGGTCTATATTTCTTTTTCACCTGGTGAATAAGCCATCTTTCGGCTGAAGTATTTACGTATCAAGACTCTATATGAGGAATGGCCGCCTCTCTGTTATGATCGGTTAACAATGTCTCGGAACTGTAACTCGTGCGCTTCTAAGCCCACGCGCAGTATCAACGCGTTCACTTTCTAACGGGCAACACCGTGTGTACTCCGTAGCCCAGATGGAGTTGTACCATGAATGACGCAAGGTAATGTTAATTAATTTTATAAAAAGAAAAAATAAACAATTTGACAAAGAAACGTTTCAACAGTGTGAAGCATAAAGGTAAACTAAACTACTGCACATAATCTTTCAGAGCCATCTATGGCATATACGGGTAAGCACGGTGACATTTATTCTTATAAATATATTCTAAAATTTGTTACGGAAATTTTGCTAAAACTCGGTTTTACTTATGGCTTCGAATATTATATATAATCGCGGGCAAACTGATTAAGTATTTTATATATCCATTATAAAGGGCCCATTGTAACTACTCTGATACAGACTCCACGACTCAGCTAAAAACGTGCAAGCGCCGCCTTTCCCAGCCTCCAAAGTAGTTCGGGGCAGATTAAAGATAAGAGGTTTGCACAAGGCGGCGGCAGCGACGCACGAGTGGATCGCTCTAGGGGCCCTCTATATTAGCCAACCACCTACTGTGCCCATTGTTATGCGGAGCACGCACGCGCTGAGGCTGGAGATTACTCCGTGAAATTGCCACCAAAGACTGGAAAAAGAAAACGTTTGACATATCTCACTTTGAAAGCGAAGTCGTTTCTTAAAAGACCTCGTGAAACTAAGCATTCGTTTATGATTTATTTTTGAAAGGAGCCGAAGTCGAACAATGAATTAGAAAGGTTAATTAAAATATCTATAGAAGGTGACAAAATTATTGGTTTTCTCATTGTATAAATGAAAACAGTGGGTCGGGTCAAAACAGTGGTTGGGATTTTCTACAATGAATTAGAAAGGTTAATTAAAATATCTATGGAAGGCGACAAAATTATTGGTTTTCTCATTGTATAAATGAAAACAGTGGCTTGGGTCAAAACAGTAGTGGTTGGGATTTTCTACAATGAATTAGAAATGTTAATTAAAATATCTATGGAAGGCGACAAAATTATTGGTTTTCTCATTGTATAAATGAAAACAGTGGCTTGGGTCAAAAACAGTGGTTGGGATTTTCTACAATGAATTAGAAAGGTTAATTAAAATATCTATGGAAGGCGACAAAATTATTGGTTTTCTCATTGTATAAATGAAAACAGTGGCTTGGGTCAAAAACAGTGGTTGGGATTTTCTACAATGAATTAGAAAGGTTAATTAAAATATCTATGGAAGGCGACAAAATTATTGGTTTTCTCATTGTATAAATGAAAACAGTGGCTTGGGTCAAAACAGTGGTTGGGATTTTCTACAATTAATTAGAAAGGTTAATTAAAATATCTATGGAAGGCGACAAAATTATTGGTTTTCTCATTGCATAAATGAAAACAGTGGCTTGAGTCAAAACAGTGGTTGGGATTTTCGACAATGAATTAGAAAGGTTAATTAAAATATCTATGGAAGGTGACAAAATTATTGGTTTTCTCATTGTATAAATGAAAACAGTGGCTTGGGTCAAAACAGTGGTTGGGATTTTCCACAATGAATTAGAAAGGTTAATTAAAATATCTATGGAAGGCGACAAAATTATTGGTTTTCTCATTGTATAAATGAACAGTGGCTTGGGTCACGTATGAGTTTAAAGTGGAAAATACTTTGTTTGACATTAGTCATTACTAATATAGGGTTTTATAGCGCAATAAATATTTAATAATATCTGATATTATTTTTTATGGAGGAAGAAGGTGTAATATGTGGATTTGGCCGTTCGACATTAAATAAGAACCCAGTCATTACTTGTTATCATAAATACTTTTAAATAGTGAAATAAACTATTACGCCAAAATAAAAAAATCAAACTAATTAAATAGTATTTTAATATAAACAAAATGTAAATACTATTTGTGTTATTGACCTTAGCAAAACGGCGCGTGGTTGCTACCCGTTTATTTCGCAAACAAAAATTTATTACATCGGTGATCAATTTTTTCTGCGGACTCGTGTCCTCCAATCCAACTTTAGATTTGAATAATGTAAAAAAATTCTTGGCGCTACGTGCCCTTGGTTACAACCTTTAATTCAAATGGTTTCGGTTGAGTTGCATCAACAATGTCAAGGGGTATAGACAACTAAGGCTATTCTCTTTTTCTTTTTTCGAAATAATTCTAGTGTTGCCTAATATTCTTTTCTGAATTAATCTTTTAAGAGTGAATTTGAATAATTTTGAAAATTGATTACAATTTTTCATTAAAATGGTAACGGTTAACTTTTATCAACAATTTTAAGGCGTATAGACAATTAAGGAATCCTAATTTTCTTTCTGTGAAATAATACTGGTATCGCTCAATATTCTCTTGTGAATTAATTTCTCAACAGTGGATTTGAATAACCGTAAAAAATCTAGACTACGAGTATTTGATTATAATTTTTAATTAAAATGGTTTCGGTTAACTTTATTAACAATGTCAAGGGGTATAGATAACTAAGAAATCCTAATTTAGATAACTAAGTATCCCCGATATACTCGTATGAATTAATTTTTCCACAATCGATTTGAATAATCTTAAAACATTCTACATTCTACAAGTATTTGATTATAATGTTTAATTAATATGGTTACGGTTAACTTGCATCAAAAATGTCAAGGGGCATAGACAAGTAAGGAATCGTAATTTTTTTCTGCGGAATAGTATTCGTATTGCATAATATTCTCTTGTGAATTAATTTTTCAAGAATGAATTTGGATGATCTAAAAAGTTCTAGATGCTACTAGTATTTGATTACAACTTTTTAATTAAAATGGTTACGGTTGACTTGCATTAACGATTTCAAGCGGTATACTCGTAGATAAGTCTATTAAATCCTATTTTCAGTGGGTTTCGAAATGAACTTAACCTAATTTATTTTATTGTATTAATGTTATGTCAAATTTACTTTTCTTTTATCGAAGTAAGGGACATTTGTTATTCAATAAAGCAAATTAGAGGCGCGTAGCTTTGCTTATGTACATTTTGTTTAAAAATCGGAGTCACGCTAATCAAAATGTTCCGACTATAGTTATATGTTTTGTTATATTTGTGAAAACCACTTCAAAATTATAATTTATTGCTCTGTATATATACAACATGAGAAATAAAATTTTATACCTGTTTAACTTAAATCGGTCCATAGTATGTAGGTCAAAAGTTGACCTTTTTATTGATTTTACGCCACTATCTCCTCTATTATACATATATACTTATTCCGCATTCGACTTTTAATGTCCTCTTAATTCAGCACCAATCCGGCCTTTAACAATTTTTTTTCGTTAGAGGGTACGACGTAGGATTTAACACAAGTGGAGTCTGTGTACACGAACAGAGGTGGAGTGGTGTTTGTTTTACGACGTCTTAATTCATTAGCGGCGAGTAATAAAGAACTTGGCACTTTCGTCATCGTCAGTGTAAACTTGTTTATGTAATTGCTTCTTAGTGCTTTATCATATCCCATTTGTAAAACGCAGTATTTAAAAAAAACGGAACGGATATTGGCACAAGGCGAGTATTTGCGCGTACGTAATATATTTTTTTAAACTAATGCGTCTCTCTAAAGTATAATTAGTAGCTTTGCATGAATTTTGTTTTTTTTTTTCAATTTTACACTCCAGGGACCCATAACGACCCCCCATACTAAAAGGGGATGGTACCCTTTAATAATGTTCCGTTACTACCATCCAACGCTTCCATCCAACAGGGTTAGATTCTGTCCCTTCTCAGTGAGCCATTCAGAATATCCATCTTTTCAATGGCGCTCTTCGCAAACGCTCTGAATGACTCAAAGACCGGTCCATTCTAAACCATTTCACGGTGACTAAAACTATCCATACATGGTGTGCTACTAAAAAAATTTCAATAAGTTGCTTTAAATACCATTATGTTGTTAATAAAAATTACTGTACAAACAGTAAACGATCTGGCCAGGTGCGAATGTGGCCTGCGTATAGAAGGTTCCGTACCCCATATGAGACAAAAGACTAAAATTGTGACATCTAGAGTCATCGTTATAGTTTTCATATATAGAAACCGCAGTGGTTTCTAAACCCTGTTTATTTTTTCATCATCCTACGTTCAGTAATTTCGAGCCAACACGAAGCCAAATACAGCTTGATGATCGAACGTATGCAAAAGACGTTCCTTCGATATCTGTCTACGAGACAGTATGGTTACTCCCCCCTTTTATTTTCTACCGATCCTCTTGGGTAGGTTTCCATACCTTGCAACTCAGAAGAGAAGTTGCACTTATAAAATTTATTTTTCAACTATTAAAAGGAAAATATCTGTCTGTATTATTGAGTAAACTTTCATTCTTCGTACCTGACAATTTCCAGCGTTGAGGAAATCCTCACCTGTATGCTATATTACCCTCCGTATTCAACTGCTCAACCACCTGATAGCAGTCGCACCAGAGTGTGATTTGTTTATGATAGGTGAAAGTAAATTTATCGAAATGTGTCGTTGTTGTGTTTTATAGTTTTTTTATATTTACTATCAAACGAGCAATTCTTGTGTGTTTGTATATATATATATATATATATATATATATATATATATATATATATATATATATATATAAATGGTTTCTCGGAAACGGCTCTAACGATTTCGATGAGTTTTCGGGTACATTTATTGCCTAGGTGATTATATTCAATAATTTTGAAGATGAGCCATATCGTCTTAATTATTGCGGAAATGGTGGCCATTTAACATTTTCCAAATTACTATGAATACTGTTATTATGACTTAATAACTTTCGAATGGAAAAACATAGGAAAGCGGGAGGAGAAGAGGAAGGGGAAGGGGGAGGCGAACGCGAAGACGAGCGGAAGGGGTAGGGGAAGGGAAGGAAAGAGGAGGGGAGGGGGAAGGGGACCATTCTATTTAGATTCAAAGCAAATCTAATAACTTAAACGAGCAATTTCACGTTCTTATGGCAAAATCGAAATATTACCACTCTGCTCCAAACCTTACTCAACAGAAGAGAGAAGGTTTGAAGATCTAGTAATGTGTACATATCTTTTCCCAATGTTGCTAGTAATAGTAATATTATTTACGAGTTTATAATGTGGTCACATGAGATATACATCTCATGTTGCGTGATGAAGATGTTTAAACTAGCTTGAAAGGCGTTACCGACATCCGCTTGCTCCGGCCATTTACAGCATTTCGCTGTCTCGACGTATTGTTGTTAAACACGAAAATAACGAGAGAAGATGAGACGTGCGCCCAGTGCGCTTCAGTGATCTTCGGCCGAAAGCGCGCTAATGGAGAGCGTGCGACATTGCAATTCGCTTCGCGGCGGTTCGATACCGCGTGCCGTGTGCGCGGAACGCGTTTTATGTAACACTGTTTGCGGATGTACAGGGGAAAGCCGGCGTGAACTTTGGGAAAAAAAATTGTGTGTGTCAGCGCCGACGCGCGACGTGAGTAGTAAACTCAGGTCGCGTGTAAGTACGATTGTCTTGGAATGTATAAAATAGGTAACACTATATATAAATATCAATATCATTAAATGTGAATGGAAACTTCTTTAATAAAACAATGCTGACAATATAATTATTTTCAAATAAAACACAAATGAACAAAATCAAATTTATACAACAAAATTAAAAATATTTAGTAACGTCAGACTAAGAAGTTAAATTTAAAAGAGACTTTTTAATTTTGTAGGATAGAAGACACCAAATATTCACACATAATTACATTTATTGATTACATCTTGATATAAGCGAACGACAGTAAAATATGTGTGTCACACTCCGTTATTGCGATTACGCCATAAGAAAATGCCAAATAAACATATTGATATTTTACTCTAAAGATGTGCAGAAATGTTTCGCGGAGAAGCCACCTCACGGTACACTTTTTTTTAACGCTCTGAACTTCGTACGTTTAGAACCTAACGTTTACACTTTTTTAACACTCTTCGTACGCTGTGAACTTCTGATTTTACTCTTCACAAAACTTCATACCGGACGCTGAAAATCGATTCTTAAGGAGTAAACTCCAAAAATTTAATCAATTATGAGTCTGACTTATGTGTCGATTGTGCCGTATCATCAGATTCCACTGCTCTGTCACTACGCTATATAATGGAAACTGAAACTGCAAATAGTTATCTAAAACAATCTAGTTTACGATTCAGGAGAATTTCATAAGAATCTGTTAGGCGTGTCCCGTATTCCAAGCGACCATACAGACTAGATCGACTTTTCTGTTGACTTTCAGACTTGATGTGTTTCTTCTTCTTTGGCTTCTTTGTCGGTAAATATACTCATTAACTCGAGTTCATTAATTCGAGTGTACTAGCACCAAATACGGGGGTGTGTGTTTAATGTGCCTTTTCCCCCCCAGTATCTTTCCATGACAAATTGTTCTAGGCAGTAGTCTAAAGCGTGTTAAACACTAGATTTTGCCTTGATTACGTTTGTGTGGGTAACTGTACGTAGAAAACTTTCTGGGTTTAATTAAAAATAAGATATTTAAAAAGAGATGAAATGGGAAAGAATTGGTGAATAAAAAATTACAACGAGAAAAAAGCAATTGATAAATGAATTTGTGCAGCTGGCACCCTTCGTCCTCGGCATTGACGTCTTAAACGTCAGTGATTTAATTAATTGTAATGAAATGCTTAAAGTCTTCAACAATTTTAACCAATGATTTGAATAATTGTGAATGGATTAATTAAGGTTTTTGGTTTTACGAGATACTGGTTTTAAGTATAAAACTGAATACAAGCAACGGACTCAAAACATGGAATTTTGTCACGATTTTAATTAATTCAGTCTTGGTCAGTAGTCTGATATTATTTTCTTTATTTCTCAAATTAAAATTGTAATTCGAACGCCATTATAATTCGGTTGAAATACACTTCCATTTCTTTCTTAGACTCTCCAAGCACTAAACCAATAAAACTCCTATCTAAAGTAGACCGGTAAAGTTTCTTAAAGTGTTGTGCCTAGAATTGGTCAAGAATGTAAATGACCTTCATATGTAGAGAAATGAAAAATAAGCTCCTTAATAGTTTTACTAAGATTATCAATCAGATAAATGACAAAACTTGTATTCTTTATGAAGGTTACATTCAATATTAGGTTGTAAATGCCTTTCTACGGAAACTTTTGGAACATTACGATGAAACAAAGTACAGATTTTGTCGTGTTTTATAATATAGATGCAGATGAAATCTTTCGTGAAACTCCAAGGCCTGATAGGGTTGTCGTAAAAAAAAACGTTTATTTTTAATACCTTCAATCAAGGTCAATGGCAACATTTTTAAAAAGCTATCTGTCTTGATTATTTTTTATAATTGTTTTTTAAAAACTTATTACTTCTTTCGTTAGATTTGTATTATTATTTTTATTTGTTATTAACTATATGTCGAGATATTAAAAATACGTGCAGTTTATTTACATTTTTTTTTGTTTTGGTTTACTGTTTGTCAACCGCTGAATTGTTTGGTTTTTATTTTATCAAGAAATACCAGATTTTTTAATTTTATTTTTCTATTAGTTTTTCAACAAAATTTTAGTGGGACATCATTGTTAATTTTCCAACATTTTATGCAACAGTTTTTTTCTCATGTTCATATTCAGACTCCAAGTATTATTGAACGAAACTTTCGTATAAGTCTGTCCAGTAGTTTTTAGGGTCCTGTAAGTGAAGGGTCCGAACGGAATCTTACTGTTGGGACAAGGAGGAGATTTGAATTTCACATGAGAATTGAAAACTAAAACTGAGAATTGGAAATGACATAAAATTCTGTTTCGGAAGGGCTTCAACCTTGGGGGGAGGAGGGGCGGAGTGTTTGTGAAGGAAATTGTTTTTTCAGCATAATAATAGCCTTTGGAGTATCGTAGTAAAGAACTTTTTGGGTACAGTGCAAATATGTTTAATATTTTTATTTTTTCTCTCTCTGTGTAATAACGACAGTGGAATAATCCAAGAAGGGCCTAGTTCTTCTCTATAATCTACTTAAAATCAGCCGAACTTATTTTGTTTAATACCTTTGATGTACAGACGTCTGAACATGAGATGTTTTATTATGTGTATAGCATGTTTCATGCACGTTTTAATATCGACAATATAAATACAAGAAGGTCTGTGTAATATACAGATAGGTGTGTCATATAGGTATGAATACATGTACATACAGTTGCCGTAACGCATGCGAGATGAGCAGAGGTCTGCCGCGTCTCAAGGTCGCGGCGCACTTGTGCTCATTAGCGCGTGCGACCGCCGTGTATAACGCCGCTGATGCTGCGCCAGTCGGCCTTGGCCATAGACTGCCCTCCGATGCGCGCCGATGATTAGAAAACTAACTTGGAGACAACGTTAAGACCGTTCTGTGTTGTGAGATTTTGATTTAAAAATATGTTTTGCGAACTTAAATTTGACGCTTTATTCGCACTAGTGATGATTGACAGAACATTGTATGCGGCGTTACGCACTTCGCGATAATGCGAGAAGTTTATATCGATTGGACCATGATATCGATATGGTCCCAACACTACAATAAACAGATTGCAATTAATTATTTTTTATGTGATTGTGTTTTGTCACTTGTAAGTTTATTATATTTTACACTAGCTTTTTGCTCGCGTCTTCGCTTGCTTGAACTTTGGCTAGTTGTCAGCGACAGTGTCTTATGGTTCTTCATGTCATATTAGTGATAGGCTGATTTTTTTATTATGCCCAACTCTAATCTACATTTATCCTAATTAATATAATAAATAAACGCGAAGGTGAGTTTGTTTGCATGTTTATTTGTGCTGCTATCACACCTGAACTACTTGCGTCAACTCAACTTAGAGATTAATATACAATATTATTAGCGATTCTTAATTACAAAATAAAAAGTTAAGGTTCACAAATTTAATTCGAAGTTAATAAACAACAGAATATTCACAAAATACATTCACTAGACAAGTCCTTTTTACACTGTGCCTAACTATCTATCCCAAGATACGCGCAGACAAGTCTGTCTCTATAGTGATCAGCCTCTGATGTCACCATCCCGCGGTGGGCCCTCAATGTTTACAATACATATTTATCTCAAATACGTATAATACATATTTATTTTAATAATTTTTACAAAAAAAAATTATGTCTTTATTTGTTATAATTTACCATACATTATATAGCTACAATTTTGTAGAAGAATTTAATAATAGAATAAAATGTGTACAATTCGCTGTTTTCGAAGGTGCTGTTAACGTCGAATGACCTTTAAATTATTTTTTTTGAAGTTACTCTCGGTTACTTGTGACTTATGGCTCTTCTAATAAATACCAAAAATCTTGTTGTTATTTGTTAAGAGCAGTGCCAATTAGACTTCGTTTGAGTAGAATTCGGTATAATCAAATTTATTAGAAATTGTTATATATTTTTAAATTGTTTTCTTCTTCCAGAACTCTATGAGCAAGAAGTTTACTAATAACGCTAATAGATAGTTTTTGCATTACAATATCGTGATGTATCTATGAGCATCAAGTTTACTAAAACCGTCGATAGATGGCCTTGGCTGTACCGATATCGTAATATTCACCAATTCATGATGTTTTTTTATATCTGTAATATCGATATAAATTATCCTATACGTTACTCGAGGGTATAAACTATTACCATACTAAAGTTCATCAAAGTCCGTGCAGTAGGTTTCGCGTGATTGAAGAACATATTAATACACAAACGGACGGACAGGCAGACAAACATTTTAAAAATATATTTTCTGGATTCTACTATAATTAACTATATACTCTAAATCAATTAAACTCACCCTGTTACAGTTTTATTATGCACGGTGTCCGGGAATATATGTCGGATAAAGAAAGACTATTCGTTAGCTATAAAGGAATAAATTGTCGTTGAAATAAAACAAACAAAAAAAAATATTACACAAACTCTTTTTAACACACCCGGTACTTGCCCGGAGTGCGGTATTTACCCGCAGTGGCGATGTCTTGCCAGCTGTTCGCGGGTTATTCCCCCCGAGCGGCGCTGAACAATGTGCGCAAGTATCGTGTGTACGAAAAAAATGACAAATAATTATGAATATTATTTTCAATTTTCTGAAAAAAAATTCATCTTTGAAATTTTATTTAACGATAATCAACTGTTTTTTAGTCGAGGAGTACGTCTTTCTTTGTCCAATGATCATTCCCGGGCACGGTGTATGAATATATATATATATATATATATATATATATAGATATATATATACACACATATATATACAGATATATATACATATATATTTTTACTCCACAGTATAGAGATTAAATCCGTGAATGAATTTAATAACAAAATTTTTTTTTAAATTTCTAACATTAGTATGCCCATAAGTCACACAGTAATGAAATTTTGACATCAGTTTCTCCCGAATTGGGTAAACGTATCTTATGAGTTTGATATTTTGAAAGCCTCTATAGTAATTATTCAGTGAGGTTGGCGAGTTCCATAATGCCGATCGTTTGATATTCTAATGTTTACGTTACAAGATATTTCAAACAATATTGAAAAGATAGTGATCGAGCGTTAAGGATATTGCTCAATTTCAGTCGTCAATATTTAGTTATCTCCAAGATTTACACCAGGAATTTTTTTTTAAATTTACGCTACTGAGTTCTTTAGTGGCGGGGATATTGTATCTTTCTTTTATTTTTTTCAAACCGTATTTAAATAAATGTTAATACTTTAGGTACTTGTAGCAAATCGAAAGGTACGACCTTGCAGAGTAAAGCTTCGAGAAAATAATCTGTAACCATTGTTTAATTCCGACGGAATAGCATGAAAAATGTTATGTTATAATGTAAGTCTAAATATGTGACGTAAAAGTCCTACCGAATGAGGTCGCAAGACGCGTTGGTCGATAACCATCGGCCTTGCTGAATCTGCGACCCGTTGGTTTGGGTCAGTTTATTTATTATAATAGACCCATTTGTGGTTAGATTGGTATCTTGTACAGTTGCTACCAAGGTTCTGTTCGTACGCGTGCAATCTCGGGTTCGGCGCGTACATGAAAATGAAGAATAGTGATGGGGGTACCAGTTTATGGTGAAAATCCACCGATTTTTATCTCTACGGGAGGAAATTCACTCATCGAATGGGCTTTTTAAATTTTAATATTTGTCTTGGTATTTTCCGAGTGTAATGAGGAATTATGTCGTCTTTGGTCTTGGTAAAATAGTGGTATTTGGTAAAATTTTAAGTCTCAATGTGATGTATAATCACATTGAAACTTAAAATTAGACCTTCAGAACCAGAATCGGTTTTAAGATTCTGGTTCTGAAGGTCTGATTTTAAGTCTCAATGTGTTGTATACTATTTTTAGAAACACATGATAAGATAATACTTACGTTTACCTTTACAAAATAAAATAATGTCTTTATGTTATATCCTTGTTTGTATGCTAATTATGTGTCTGCAGGATACTTGAAAAGCGTAGAATTGTAACTAATCATATTATAAAATTGAAATTGTTTTTGTTAGTCAGTCTGCAACTAATCAATGAATCTCTAATAAAGGGCAATCTCAGTCCATATAAGAAGCTGTGCCCCGCTAGGAAAATTGGTGTACATTTAAAATTTTCATTTCCTCGAATACTTCACTTCATGTACATCTTGGAAATGGATCTCATTTTCCGTATAAACTTGCGATAGTGTTTATATATTACAATAAAACTAGTGGAAAATTCTAATCGGAAAGGTGGAAAGTGCGATTTTGATACCGTTTATGTCCTAAAGAAATAAATTAATGGGGTACCCCATTAAATGAGAAACACCATTAAATTTTATCAAATTAAGTGTATAAGGAAGGTGAATTTTGCATTGAAGTGCTAATTTAATTAGCGACTTCTAGTGCTAACTCGGTAAATTCTCTTAGATGAAGTTATTCGCATAGTCGATTTCTGCATCTATTAGTATAGACGACGTCTAATTAAGATTACGCTGAGATTACTAACATCTATACAAATAATAAAATAGTAAAAAAATCTGAGTCTGGAAGTAAAACTGTACGTCTTTTAAGTAAAATTAAGCCACCTATTAAAGACACGCCACTAAACCAAAAACAAAATTTTTTGTCTGTCTGTTCACATTTTGGTTGTGCACACTAATTTCAGCAACGTATTTGGATGCGGGTTTCAGTGATGTATTTAGTTTAGCTTTGGCTCACATTTGGGCTTGGTTTCTTTGAAGTTACTGTTGTTTAAAATTTCATTTCAATCGGTTCACAAATAAAAATCTTTAGTTTACGTTGATTATGTACGCTAATATCATAAACGGCGGAACCGATTTGGTTGCCAACGCCATCTATTAATGTTGTTAGTAAACTTTATGCTCATAGAGTTCTGAGAGAAAAAAGAACAAAAAACACGAAAAAAATTCCTAATAACTTTTCATACTCCGAATTCTACGCGAACAAAGTCGCGGGCATAGCTAGTATCTAATATAATAAAGTATTTTGGTATGTATATTAGAGATATATTTAATTCAAAATAGGCAAAATAGATTTTAAGATTTGGAGAAAAATGGGCATTTATTTTCAAATGTATAGCCAAAAATATTAAAGTTCTCTGTTTAACGTTCGCGTTTAACGTTCAATTTTCGTTTGTATAAAACGCAGGTTCTAGGGAACTCTTATTGTTATTAAAAAAAACATGTAACTTCTTTAAATTAATTAAATTTCATTTACGTTTTCTGTACTTTGCGATAATGGGAAAGTCTCTGAAAAGAATCTGGCATGTCTTTTGTCATGGATATCGTTGGTGTGACAAAGTAACACAATATGCGCTTCGTTGACTTCGAGTACTAATACCACTAAAAGTGTATTTGGATGTTTGTTACTAAATCACGCGTAAATGGCTGGACACATTTTTATGAAACTTGAGGAAGGGAATATTTTTATAATTCGAAAAAATATTTATGTCACTTTTTAACTCGGAAAATAGCTTAATTGCTGTTGTATGAAGCTCTGTACTTTTTACTCTGTAGTAAAGATTTAGTACCATGATATCAATAGATTGCACAACCTATATATTAAATCTGTTGTTAACCTGTCTTGTCATTAACCAGAAACTCACGCGAGTGAGACTGCGGGCAGTAAATAGTTTGTAATAAAATAAAATTTACTGCAATATAACTTAACCTGATCGATTAAATTATTTTGAACAACTTGTACATAATTATAGAATTTACTAAAACAGCCTTTCAAAAATGTAAATTATTTCCAAGTTCTTGCTAATTATTCGTAAACCAATTAAAAAGTATTTTGGCAGTAAACGAAGTTATTAAGTTGAATATTTGTTGCCTCTACTGAAAACAGATTTTGTTTGCACATTCGTAATGAAGAGAAACACTTGAAATCGACGCGTTTAAAACTTTTGTGTCTTCATTCATTTTACCTTGGGCTAAATGAAGTTGCTTTCGTAGTGATTGTCATACCAGGTAATCAATAGTTTGTTTTATGTTTTGCGAAAACGGTTTCGTATATGTTTAGGAAACACTGAGCAAAGGAGAATATTAGTATTGTTTAAGACTATTTTTAAACCAGTTTCATGTAATGCATTAGTGACTGGTTGCCTTAAGCAAAAAGCTAACGTTCATTACTGATTTCAATATCGAAGAATGAAAATGATGTAAGTTTCGAAATGGAAATTCTAACTTCCAATTCATTTTTATAATATTATTAGTTATAATTCTTTCTATACTTCTCAAGTAGCCTGCAAACACATAATTAGCATACAAACAAGGATATAACATAAAGACTTTATTTTACTTTTGTGAAGGCAAACGTAAGTAATATCTTATAACGTGTTTTTAAAATAGCATACATCACCTTGTAGCTTAAAATCAGACCTTCAGAACCAGAGTCTTAAAACGAGACCAAAGACGGCATAATTCCTCATTACACTTGGAAAATTCCAAGATAAATATTAAACTTTGAAAAGCCCTTTCGATGAGTGAACTTCCTCCCGTAGAGATAAAAATCGGCGGAATTTCACCATAAACTGGTACCACCCCATCACTATTCTTCATTTTCATCGAAATATAAGTTTCGAAAGTATATCTTCTTTTATCCATTCTTATTTAGACTTAGTGTCATAGTCACTTTAATTATCGAATTTTTTTTTTAATTTGAATACTTTTGAAATGAATACGTCTTCAAATTGAGATGCCAGTTTGAAAATATAATAAGTGTAACGAAAATAGGGGAGATTTTAAAACTTTGTATAATAAAAACCACACGCAGTACGGTGGAATTGCGTATACGATAGTGTAGGGTAAGAATCGACGCTTCCGCCAATAAGAACGATTTTTGAAAATATCCCTGGTCACTGTGAGCAATCGACACATCACTTGAGAATTTGTCTAAGCAGTATAATTTGAGTGTGCCCATTAAACACACGTACGAAGCCATTTGAATAAAAAAAAGTAATTATATACGTAATTATATGCAGAATATAGTGAACTGTTTGTTTAATAAAATAAACGTAATTATATGCAGATTATAGTGAAATGTTTGTTTAATAAAATAAACGTAATTATAAGCAGAATATAGTGAACTGTTTGTTTAATAAAATAAACGTAATTATATGCAGAATATAGTGAACTGTTTGTTTAATAAAATAAACGTAATTATATGCAGAATATAGTGAACTGTTTGTTTAATAAAATAAACGTAATTATATGCAGATTATAGTGAAATTTTTGTTTAATAAAATAAACGTAATTATAAGCAGAATATAGTGAACTGTTTGTTTAATATAATAAACGTAATTATATGCAGAATATAGTGGACTGTTTGTTTAATAAAATAAACGTAATTATATGCAGAATATAGTGAACTGTTTGTTTAATAGAATAAACGTAATTATATGCAGAATATAGTGAACTGTTTGTTTAATAAAATAAACGTAATTATATGCAGAATATAGTGAAATGTTTAACAAAATAATTTATAGTATAATTCTGTAATTTCCCCGTGACGAAATTGCAAGGTTAGTGTAAAAAATAGATATTATCGAGGTATATGGTGGTCGCTTATAGAAGCATAATTTCAGAAAATGTTTAGAAGAAAAAGTGGCATGTGGCGATTCCAAAAAGATGCCACTAACCTCCGCCAAATGAAGTAGACCGTAGACCTATCCGGGAAAAGAAGAAATATAAGTATGGAGATCCCGGCCAGTCTACTATCAGTGGAGACATCATTTGTGGTAATCCGCCAGACATTGATATGAGTGTTAGGTTAGGTTCCTGTTTGGTACTTGTGTAGGTATTACCGAAAGTGATTCGCCAGACATTGACGTCAGTGCTAATGTTGTCAATGTATCCTCGGAAAATTTGTTAGTGAGCAAGTTACAAGTAGAGTTGATTAAAACAACTATCTTTATTTCATCAATCTTCATCCAAGAACATATTTAGGTTAAAGGGTAGTGGCTGCGTCCCGACACAGTTTACCTCCTTTTTATGTCTCTAGCTCATAATCCTTAGTTTATTTATTCTAATTATCTGGACAATGCTCTAAAATCATCCCTTTGGCTCCTTTTTCTTAAATACACCACTACCTCTATAAAAATCTTTCCCTATCTAAGCTACAAAACCTTGGAATCAACTGGATTAGGACAGCAGGATCTGGCTTTCAATTAAAGCTTTCAACGGTCTTTTAGAACATTCCTATCCCTTGTCAATGCCGACTTGCTTCTTTTTCTAACTTGCTTCTTTTTCTAACATTTTTGGCGTTAATTTTGTAGAAATTCATTATTCATAATTAAATGAAACTACGTGATGTAGTATTATTTCTACTTTCTTTAATTTCTTTACCACGACCTAGGTTTCGTTGTATTACAACATCTTCAGGTGGGATATTAGCAAGAATCTTTGCTAATTGCCCACTTGAAGATGTTGTAATACAACGAAACGTAGGTTGTTGTAAAGAAATTAAAGAAAGTAGAAATAATACTACGTCACGTAGTTTCATTTAATTGTGAACAATGTTAATATTTGTAAATTTACTTTTATTAAATGGTTTTTATTTCTTTCTGTTGTTCTAAATTAAGTTTATTTTTCATTTTGTAATTTTATGGTCTTTTTAATTTATAAATTTTTAAATTTTACCATTGGGTTTACTCTAAGAGGGTTAGTGACAGGATTGGTTAAACCCTGAAGTAAGAAAATAAACAAAAACAAACACAAGAAAACTTTGCTTGGAAAAACGTTTGAAATTTGCAATCTATCAATAGTTTGTCGTGTGTAAGAGTACTAATTAAATTGTCTAAATTTTTATGTAATGAATCCCGAGAAATCTTCATAATTGTTAAATATATTGTTTTTTTTTTATGAATATTCTATGTATGAAAAAAAACAGTTGAACGATCATTTTCGTTAACGTGTACTTATGTATCACGGGGCACGCAAAATACGTGTCCCGCATTTAGAGAGTTAGAAGAAGTACAAGTATCATACAAGGTTTTTAATTGTTTGTTACCTTTACCGGCGAGCTATGGTCGGCGTGTGTTGGATTATTCGGTTTGGTGTAGCGGTATAGTGCAGCGGCCTGTTATGTAAACTGAGCTGTTAACAATAGTGTTCGTTCACGTACGAAGAAGAAGGCGCTTATCACGCGAGCATCGGCTGTTTAAGTAACGTCGTCTACATATGTCATTTAACTGGACGCCAATGCGCTAGGTAAAAATTTGAAATTAGTGTGACGGAGAGTCCTCAAGTAGATAAAGTCTGAAGTGAGATTATACGGGGACCTCTTAGGAAAACTCCGAAACGATGGGATTGTACTTAGCTATAAAACAACAAACTATCTACAAGCGTGGATACACGAGAAACTTGGAAGCGCCGTTGCCAGCCTTGTGCGAAACGCACGCAACTTTAAGGTCTACAGAGTTCGTATAAACCGTGTAATGTTTAACGGGTAATTATTTTAGAAATAAATATACGAAAAAAATATCAGTCTTTATGTACGAAGCTGTGGTGATAGCAATATAAAAAATACAGACTTAAATTCTCTTAACTTTTTGACATAGTTCCCTTCGAACTCTGCTCTTCATCCATCGATGTTCTAAGGTCTTAATGCCATCTCTATAATGACTTTTTTCGATGCTTGAAAAGTAGTTACCTGACGGTGCCAGTTCAGGTTAATAAAGCGGATGCGGAAGCAAATAGGAGTGTAATTCCAAAATTTTTGCTAAAGCGAAGATCATCTCGGTGAAAGATGTTGGCGAACCCTAGTCTCTTTTTTAAGAGTACAGTCATTTAAGACATATGAATACACCCTTGTAACATGAATACATTACAGTTATTCTCTAGGTACAGTTAATTCTTTTGGAAGATAATAAATCTTTAAAATTCTCTTCGCGTCCCGAAAAAACGAAAGCCTTTACTTTCATAAGAGATTTTCCGGCTTTTTTTTCTTTGGGACCCAACCTTCTGTCTTCATTGAAAGTATTAAGTGTAATTTTTACTAAAAATACCTAATTTTACATAAACAGCATATTTTAGTTTAAATATTAGTGAGTATTTGCAGAAAAACTAAGGCAAATTGATAATGAATATAGGAAATAATCGCAAAATATATACAATTTTCAAACAAATATGTTTTCGAACGTCTTCATCCGCGCGCGTGACTTCCACCGCCCGTTTGTTTCGATAAAAAGCGCGAAGCGGATAACGAGCGCAACGGGGCCTTGACACTGGCGGCACGCGCCCGGCGATGCAACCGCCCGGCTCAGGTGCATCGACTGCTCGCTGCATCTCGCGTCGGGTGAAAGTTGCCGTCCGGTTGCACCGTGCCGGCGCGGCGTGTTTCGTTTACTGTCTCTCTCGGACTGTTTGCTTTTGCGTCGAGAATGTAAACTGGATTTGTGTTTAGGGTTATATCATCTATCGCATCTATGCATTATGTATACAAAATAATATAGAAAAGTCAAATTTCTGTAAATTAAAGATATTCGCAAAGAATTAGTGGCAGTACTATATATACAAAAGCAACCTGGCAAGTGTAACTTGCGCTACTAGGGTTCCGTACATTTTAGGCAATTATAAACCTTAAAGTTACTTTGTATTCCTAATTAAGCTATTTACAAATAATAAGTTTTTACAACGCAAATATATTGCCTAATTTATCTCTTACAGGCGCATATTAAAAAAATGTATAATTCCACATAAAGTTAGAAATCATTAATTTTTGGATTTTCCCCTTTATTTGTTCTGTAAGACCTCCTATTAAGCCAATTTTTAAGATTATAGGTCGACCGGAAATAACCTATAGGTCTTGGTGACTATAAATAACAAAAAAATATACATTAATGGACCATATCTTTTTGTTGTGTGAAATAAAAAACTAAAAATTTTTATAGCAATGTAAAGTATTGGTACACGATATTAATTGATCTGTGAAAAAGGACTTTGACAGACAGACGAACGAAGGATGGACAACAAAGTGGTTTAATAATGCTTCCGTTTTTCTCGTTTTGAGGACCCTAAAAACGAAGAAAAATCGACCACTTTTGGAATTTTATTCTCAACGTTGTAGGCGCATTACGTAAAAAGTATTTGAACGTTTTTAATAGTTTTTAATATAGTATAGTTTAGGGTTAGAAGTAGAATGTAAAATATGTCATCTCAATTTAAGAAATTAAGGAAAAAGACTTTATTTTATAAATTATGTATTTTTTTTTCAGATAACTAGGAAAAACTGTATTTTTAATTAGATGAAGTAGTAATAATATTCCAATCGTCTCTTTAGGCCAAACCCGAATAGTCAATATGGAAAAACATGGAAAACACCAATGTCACGCATCATAGCTCTTTTTTTAATGCCTTAATATGGAACTTTGGGATGATTTTTTAATAGACTCCATAGTGTAGAGCGCCATCGAAGAGGGCTTTTAAAATACAATTGAAAATGTATAGTAATCATTTTTGATACGACGTCCATCTCCTTTGAAAGATGAGCCTCCAAAGCATTTTACTGTCCAATCTTGTTAACCACGTTTATGTCAAAAATGTGAATAAAATCGTGATTAAGAAATATCATCATTGAAGTACTTACTTCAGAGGAAAAATTTGTCGGTCAATTGGCGTATTTAAAACAATATAAGCGATATTGAATATATTTGGCGTCAATTTTGTAGAAATTCATTATTCACAATTAAATGAAACTACGTGATGTAGTATTATTTCTACTTTATTTAAGTTCTTTACCACGACCTAGGTTTCGTTGTATCACAACATCTTCAGGTGGGCTATTAGCAAAGATGTTGTGATACAACGAATCCTAGGTTATGGTAAAGGAATTAAAGAAAGTAGAAATAATACTACATCACGTAGTTTCATTTAATTGTGAATAATATATGCGATTATGCTATTCGCTTTACACCTATGAAAAATAGGCAATACATTAACGTCGGGAAAAATAATATAAATTTTTATAACAGTTAATAGAAATATTACTGTACTCGTAAACGTTTAAACTTTTACTTGTACTCATGTATCTATGGACCTTTATAGTGCAAGTCCTATCCGTTCATTTATCTACTTTGGGTACTTCAAAATATCACCGTTGGCAATATTTTTCTAAGTTGCCACATCGTCATCTTGTCATTGCCACCTTAACATATCTAAATGCTGAGATGGTATAATTGAATTTTATGCAGGCGTTGTCGTTACTAACAACAATTTTTTTGTGATATTAATACCTAATTATTTTGTTAAGTACTTTTGAAAATAGTTAAGTTTTATGTAAAACAGTTATTTTAGGAAAGCAGCAAAACGTTAGTTAATAATTAAAAAAGGTTCCAGAAAAATAAGTAAAGCAAGGATAAATAAAATAGTATATATCGTTAACAAACAAAAGAGACGAACGATATTCGAGCATCCCACAGGAAGGCATAAACTTCCTTAAAATCGACGTGTCGTCAGTGTGCTAGCCTAGCCCCCAGTGAGCGAGCGCCTCGGACGTTTTGATATGACCGACACGCGCCGCAACGACATGTGCGATGCGTTCCGTCTCGCCCACGCAACAGTGCAGACGATCGTCTGTCTCTCTCTATTGCATTTATTGCATCATTGTCCATCTCTGTCGTTCTTAACTGTGACGATATATGCGTCTGTCGTATTTGTAAAACTTTTACAAATACGTAGATGATGCATACTCAAGACGACGCTCTGTATGCGTCTGTCGTATTTGCAAAAGAGCATATGTTCATTTGATATAGGCTCTTTTACAAATAGGACAGACGTGTATAGAGCATTGCCTCGAGTATGCAATATATCTGCTTATTTATAAAAGAGCATATGGTCACTTGACATATGCTCTTTTACAAATAGGACAGACGAACATAGAGCGTCGCCTTGAGTATGCAACATCTGCGTATTTATAAAAGAGCAATATGGTCACCTGACGAAAGTTTCATCATGGTCATCTTTCCGAAAATGAAACAATTGTTTAAATCGATGGTTCACTTGACGAAAGTCGCCATTCTTTCTAAAGTAGAACAATTGTTTAAATCGATACAGAGTTGGTTTAGGATTAAACTCTAGCAAACTCACTAACTTTATTTCCTCTTAACGTATTACTCGAGTATCATGCGCGCGTGAAATGCTTGGTTTACCGGTTGGTTAATGAACAGTGTTTCAAACATCCGTTTAATCATAAGTATAGCGTGGTACTTAAAATATATATATATATATATATATATATGTGTGTGTGTGTGTGTGTGTATATGTATATATATATATATATTATGTATAACAGGTGAACTTTTGTATGTATGTATTGGCTTATAAATGCCTCGTTTTTACACAGTTTACAATTTGACATTAAACATTGCTCTCGAACTGCAAGTGCTCAAAGCACTCAGTGCTAAATACCGTGTAACGTTGACCCGGAACGCGTCGCTCGAATCGAGTGGCTGATGATTGTGGTATTCTGGGCGTGCACCGCTGGCGTGTCGTGCTGAGCCCGCGGCGCGAAAGGCGGGAGTGAATGCGGCGGTGATAATGCCGCAGTCGGCGGCTTGTATCTTACGATCAAGCATTTTATTTATCTATACGTGGTTCTTGATTGTTGTAGTCTCGTGGACTGTAAGTATTCCGACTTAAGCAAGTATTCGATTTTCAGGTAGACGAGAGTTTCACTTTTGTGGATAAGTGTACTTTTTGTGACATCTGTGTCTTATTAATTGATTGGCTAGTATTATTTGATTACATTAATTGATCGATTAGTGTGTAAACATTTCAATTGAAACTGTCATCAGAATCTGCTGGTGTGGATAAGTGAACTTTTTTAGTGACGTCTGTGTGTTATCAATTGATTGTGTGTAAACATTTCAATTGAAAGTGTCAAAAGAATCTGCTGGTGTGACCGGATCTATCTTAAAATCGCCAATGTGTAAAAAAACTTATCTTGTATTTAAACAACAAATACAAAAAAGAGGTAAATATACCATAATAAAAAGAAGTTATGAGCAATAAAACCAAAGTATTTTCGATAATTTTTTTTTAACACCAGTGAAAAGGATAAGTAGAAGCAAGCAAGTTTAAATATTTGCAGGCAAAGTTTTAATAAATCCTTAAATGTTTGTGGATACTGTACTGAACCTTGAACCTTCATAGTGCGACTTTTATCCACACTTGATAGGTTTTTATTTGCGTTTCTCTGTTTTTGCGTGTTTAGTATTTGAGTACTTGTATTTAAAAATTCGATAAAACTATACCAAATTATCCGTCGTAAAAACATCATTTATATGAAAAATAAAATGTTGTTTAACTAAAGGAAAACAGTAGAAAACTCATTTTTGCTTAATTGCGATTTTCCCCGTACGTTTTGATTACCGCATTGAAAGATTGCTATATAAGAAAAACCAGGATCATTTGGTTGTTTGGACGGAGTCAGTTCAGATCAGGTAGTATTCCGTTGGCGGGTTCACTCCCGCCTATATAATAGTAGAATTTAATAATGGTTTGCACTAATACCGACATGTTATACTCTCACGGGTGTTTTAGTATAACTACTGTACTTTATCAACATTGAAGTTCCTGCTTCGTGACTCTCGGCCGACGCTAACTTCCTGTTCCTCGTGAGTGCTTGTCGACCTGTGTTCGTTGGTTTTTGGTACAAATTATATTTTGACTATTTAATTAACTTGGTATGTGTTTAAATATATTTTTGTGCAACAAACAGAATTTTGGATGTGCAAGAACATGGAATTTTGTTTAAATGGAATATTAGGGCTGAGTTGCAATATAAGCGGAAATCGAAGATAATTGACTTGGTGTTACTGGAATAGAACATATTTAAGAAAAAAAAACTGTTATTTTTTAGAATATAAAACCAAACAATTCAGCGATGGACAATCAGGAAAGAGCAAAAAATAAAATATTGAAAATTAAAAACAAAAAAGTTGCCTTCGTAAAGCTTATATTATATTTTTAATTTATCAAGAATTGTTAATAAGATATAAAAAAGGATTAAAAATTTTTCAAAGTGCATAAAATTTTTTTAGAAACGATTATTAAGAAATAGTCTATACCGATTGCTTTTTTGTGTGTAGCCATTGTCTAAATTAATTAAAAATTAACTGTTAATCCAACTGTAATCCATCAAAATTTAATGTCTTTTTTCCTCTTTTCGAGTTTCGCGGGACTTTTATCGACGACGCTGTTGGACGTGCAAGTTTTATGGATTAGTAGGTTACATATGTGTGTAGAGGATACAACGGGATATAATTTGCACTTTGTTTCATCTTACTTCTTCAAAAAGTTGCACTGTCGACCGCGCGACAGTGCGTCGTGTGATTGAAGTGAGATTATTTATTTTATTAGTTCTGTGCGTCAAAATTCGAAACTTGACTATGAAATATCAAATTTTAAATTTTGGAAATTTTTAACTTTGCTCGGGCCTGATTTTTTAAATTCTTTTAGAGTGCCTTTAGACGAATGAACCATGCATTCGTCTCAATGCACTCTATCTTCACTATAATCTACATGAAATTCGGTAAACACCTAAGTTATTGACAGATTTTATAGTTCCGAAATAGTCCGAGATGCTCTCGAAAACATGCTCCGCGCCGTTCCCACCCCTGCCTCAGGCTGGGTGGAGACGGGGCGGAGTTCGTAAGAATTTCAGTGCACTAACTCGCGCGATGAGCAACAGTGAAATAAGACGCGCTCGAAAATATGTGTCATCGAGGAGACGGGATACCTATTTATCTTTAAAACAATACGACGTGTGGATACACTATTATTAAATTTCGGGATTTAAAACAATATTTTATCAAACTGAAAGTACTTTTTATTATAAGAAAAAAATCGGCTTTTAAAAACATACATATTTATATTTATAATGGTTAATCTCGCTTGATATAATCGGGGAAGGCATTTTTATGGAGGAATTACATCTCCAGCGCGTTATGTAATAATAGTGTATTTCGGGGTATGCTTATAATGTTATTGAAACTGGAATATATTAAACGCAGCAGTGGCTCAAGGCGCGCTCGTTTACCATTTCATGATATGACCTCTCGTTGAATATTGCCGGAATTGGATTCAGGCGTTCATTTTCCGCGCGGCCGGATGCGCAGATTGGTCAATCAGAACGAGAGATGAAAATCTTCCTGTTTGTAATTGCATGTTGCTCGCCTGACCCCGTCGTATATTTCGCGACGCTCCCGCTGGGGAGTTTTTTGACTTTTTACCCCGAATCGAGTTATTGTGAAAATCGTAATAACATGAAGTGTGTCGTTGTAGTCTTTATTTTTGTTAGGGTTAGCATTTGTTACAGTATGTGTAAGTTTTAACCTATGACTTCTCGTGGTGAAAAGACAATGACCATTTTATAATGGTGTTTGATAGTTTTGTAAGAGTGAGCCTTAGATAATGAAACTGTAACAGTAGTAGTTCGGACGCAAGTAAACGATATTATTTATATTACAGGAACTTTGTTTTATAACATGTATTGATCATGATCAATACTTGTTATAAAAGTATAAAGTCAGAGGAACTTTTTTTTAACGGCGGGAACTTTGTTCTATAACACGTATTGTTAAAAGTACTTTGAAAATAAGAATTTTATCTATACCTGTTATAAAAGTATAAAGTCAGAGGAACTTTTTTTAACGGCGGGAACTTTGTTCTATAACACGTATTGTTAAAAGTACTTTGAAAATAAGAATTTTATCTATACCTGTTATAAAAGTATAAAGTCAGAGGAACTTTTTTTTAACGGCGGGAACTTTGTTCTATAACACGTATTGTTAAAAGTACTTTGAAAATAAGAATTTTATCTATACCTGTTATAAAAGTATAAAGTCAGAGGAAGTTTATTTTATAACGGCGGGAAACTTTCTCGTGTACTTAAAAAGGGTACATGTAAGAAATTTACCTATATCATATGGTTACACTATGCAAGTAAATTACGTTAGATAATGTATATTTAAGACATTTTTAAATTAACTGCCAGGCATTATTATAGTTTCGTCGTTACACAAAAAGACATCACGATTTACTTTCATTCCCTGACACTCATTCGGTAGAAGTATCCAAAATGGTCGTTGTGTTTTGTAGCTTGGTGCCTTAAATAAACGAAAGGTCATTTGTTCGAGTTTCAGCTATTATAGATTTCATAGGCATATGCACTCAAAATATAACATATTGTGGATGTGATTCACTTTGAATGTAACTCATCTAATGTTTTAAAAGAGAAGTATTACGTCAAAATGAAATTGTATATAATAAATATGCTCAGTAAATTAATTTCATTCCCTGACACTCATTCGGTAGAACTATCCAAAATGGTCTTTGTCTTTTTAGGTTGGTGCTTTAAATAAACGAAAGGTTATTTGTGCGAGTTTCAACGATTACTGATTTCAGAGATATATTCACTCAAAATGTAATATATTTTGAACTGTGGATGTGATTCACTTTGAATGTAACTCGTCTAATGCTTGGAAAGAGAAGTATTACGTCAAAATGAAATTATATGTGATAAATATGCTCAGTAAATTGATTTCATTCCCTGACACTCATTCGGTAGAACTATCCAAAATGGTCGTTGTCTTTTGTAGGTTGGTGCTTTAAATAAACGACAGGTTATTTGTTTGAATCTCAATAATCATTAGTCTGGGATTTTAAGGACACATTACAATAATTAGTGAGAATTTTAAGGCCATGAATCTACCCTTAAAATCTGATGTATTTCGAACTCTGTATATGTTTGACTTTGAATATGAATCAAATGCCAGGAAAGGCAAGTTTTACGTCAAAATAAAATCATATACGCTAAGAATCCTCAGTAAATTCATTTCATTCTCTGATATACATTTTGACCGATCTGATCAATGTCTTTTGTAGGTTGTTACTTTAAATAAACGATAAGTAATTTTATTCAACTTTCAACGATTATTAATTTTGGAAACTCAAAGCGTGATTTGTTTTTAAATTTGTATGTGATTCTCTCTGGATGTGACCGGTCTAATAAGTACTCGGAAAGACAAGTTTTACGTCAAAAATAATTATATGATTAAACACAATAAAAGCGATTTAAAAAACCATTGAAGTGCCAGCCAATCACATATAAATTAGGATTTTGTAGTCACTTTACAAAATATAAAATCATCATCATCATCATCATCATCATGTCATCATCATCATCATCATCATCATCATCATATATATTAATACGCTAAGGTTAAGATGTTACACTCCCTTTTTAGAAAAAAACCTCACAACTAATCCACATAAATTATATATCATTTTATAGATAATTGCTTGCTCTACCGGCATCCACAACTAAAAAATTATTATTGCTATTGTTTTTGCAAATTAATTAATTATTAAAATTATATACACAAAACAGCAATGCTGCCATCTAACGGCTCAACGTCAATATGATTGACGGTCGGTAAAATTTTTGTTTAATTTCAAATCCACTCACGTATAAATAAAGTGGCGCTTTAGCTCAATGCTTTTGATACTTGCGCCTCTATATGTCAATTTTAGTAAAATATTTGTTTGACCTGTCATCTGAGCTTCATAATGGAATAAATAATGCGAAGGCTTCGCACGGGTCACGCTAGTTATATATATTCTTATGTCTTTTTCATACGTATCCATAATGTCTACGGTAGCTGAATACGGATTTTAATATTCGCGACTGTTGACCTGCTAAGGCGATTCGTATTCTGTATTTATATTAAATTAAATATTGCAAAATATATTTTAATAGTTCATGTTAATTTATTTTAAGTATACTAGTAAACAGTCGTACAGTGATTTCAATATGCGTATTCGTATGTCTTATTCATACGTATCCATAATGTCTACGGTAGCTGAATACGGATTTTAATATTCACGACTGTTGGACCTGCTAAGGCGATTTGTATTCTGTATTTTTTTTAATTAAATATTGCAAGAGATAATTTAATAGTTCATGTTAATTTATTTTAAGTATACTAGTAAATTCAGTCGTACAGTGATTTCAATATGCGTATTCATACGTATTCATAATGTCTATGGTAGCTGAATACGGATTTTAATATTCACGACTGTTGGACCTGCTAAGGCGATTTGTATTCTGTATTTTTTTTAATTAAATATTGCAAGACATAATTTAATAGTTCATGTTAATTTATTTTAAGTATACTAGTAAATTTAGTCGTACAGTGATTTCAATATGCGTATTCATACGTATCCATAATGTCTATGGTAGCTGTATACGGATTTTAATATTCGCGACTGTTGGACCTGCTAAGACGATTTGTATTCTGTATTTTTTTTAATTAAATATTGCAAGACATAATTTAATAGTTCATGTTAATCTATTTTAAGTATAGGTACTAGTAAATTCAGTCGTACAGTGATTTCAATATGCGTTATTTTCGCGTAATCACAAATTTTTTTGCCAGTTCTAAAACTAATGAAGAAGGTGGGTTAGTTGAAATAATTTCATTTGACAGTACTCGTAAGAACCAATTTCTCGGTATTTTTCTAGGATGTAAAGATAAACTTCATTTAGTTTTGTTTGGAATTGAGGTAGTAGAGGGGGGGGGGGGGGGTGAATCATTGCAAACTGTTTTGAAGTTTAATATTTCATAAAATGTGCTGAAAGTGACAAATAGAATCTTAACTTCATTTTAACAGACTTTTCTAACGATATCCGACATAATGGAGTGTACTAATTTTTTTTTAATACACGCTTGTAAATAGAACAGAATTTTCACTTCTCAAAAAAATAATAAACGAATTGTTTTGCTTTATATCAATTATAAATCACAGGCATATATAGTTTCAAAATGTTGTGGATATAAAACTGTACAAACCACAAGGGTGTGTGACAAACGAACGGACACATATGAATATGACGAAATTATAAAGGTGTTTGACTGCGGATTCCTTGAAAGAGGATGTTGAAATTCCACTATGTTTCATTTATCCCACCGTTGATTACGTCGTACGTCGCACTGTGCATTGTTCAATACATTTTCAATACTCCACCGTTCCTAAAGTCGCTGACGTGGTTACATAATAAACGAACTTCACGCTTATAAAACAACACGAATGTAATTCTTGCGTCAAAGATTTTTTTCACCGCCTCCGCTTTGTATCGTACCTGAAGATGTTTTGCTTCAAAAACAAT
This sequence comes from Druceiella hillmani, assembly GCA_039881145.1. NCBI lineage: Eukaryota > Metazoa > Arthropoda > Insecta > Lepidoptera > Hepialidae > Druceiella > Druceiella hillmani. The sequence continues at coordinate 1,285,521 of JAYKKI010000089.1, read as the reverse complement.
GTGAAGTGATTATAAAATTATTGAGTCATTACCTCGGTGTCTGCTGGCCTGCAAGCAAATGACGCAAGTGGAAGGTGCGGTTAAAGACATGATTTTAAGCCGAATGTAAAATTTTGTTTAACTGTTAGAGTGCCGACGAGCGCCAGCTAACTAAATTTCCCACGAGCGCGATGACGCTCGCGAAATCAGTTTCTGTTTAGCGCGCGGTAGGGAAGGTCGCTCGTACGCATCGCTAATTTTTTATCTTTCTACGTGCTACATAAAGTTCAATTTATAATATTATTAGTAATTACAATATAAAAAGGATCCAGGAAAAGAAAATTTTTAACTCATAATGTCGGAATACGAAAATAATTCGAGTGAAAATGATCGTTTTTCAAGTTGTGAGGAAAGTGATAGTGGGAGTGACATTGTGGTGCGCTCACAATTTGGCGTAATGCAAATTTTGAGTGATAGTGATAATAGTGACGATAACAATTATTTTGCTGAAACGGAGGATGTGGAGGATTGCGAAAAATGACGATGTGACCTTGATTTCAGTTTTTGTTAAAATGTTCACAATATATATTTCCATAATTTTCTTTGTATTTTATTATCCTTGTACAAGTTTTTATTAAGAAAATACCGAAAAAATGATTAAAATTGGATAATTTTTGGAAGAGATACAGTTTTTTTTTCGAGACAAGGGTAAATGACATCAAAAACAAAAGTTTTCTTTGCCATTTTAAGTATATATGACTAAAAACCATGGCACTAAAACGGTTAATCAGCCAGTTCTCATACTTTAATGTGGTAATTTATGGAGTTTACACTGCTACAACACTGTAATAAATACAAGTCTAACGAAAACATATCTGCTATTCGTACATGTGCTTCTGTCCTTCAAACTGAGTAGAAAATGTTATTTAACTATAGGACAAATCTCAACCATTTCTGAAAATAAAAAACCATTGTCAATTTTGCGATTAAAAGCACATCCTTTTACAGAAAAACTCTTAAAATATACTCATGTTAAATCACATTAAAACGTAAAGTTACATATTTGTTTCACGTCAAAGATTCCATCGTTCAATGAGTACGTACGTAACAAGCCAATTTTTTTATAGAATATTTGTGTGATCATAGACTCTATCTTATTATAAGGATCATAATTGTTTAATATGTAAAGGAAGTGGCGGCTTCGAAATTTTTGTAAACGATGGAAGTTATAAAATTGTTAATAAACCAATATGACACTAATTGATTGCTGCACGATCATCTTTATTGAAAATTTAAAAAAAAAACAAAAAAATTGCGAATACAATTTTGAAGATATTTAGTTCATATATAGACTTGAAAAATTAGCAGAGGGCCAGGGGAAAGCGATGTCAGTACTAGTTGTCTCTATCTGTAACCAGACTAGGTTAATTAGGTTATTAATTAGTTGTCATAAATACTTTAAAATAGAACAATTACGCCAAGTAAACACCATTAAACGCCAAGTAAACACATATAAACAAAGTGTAAACACCATTTGCAGTGTTTAATGTTACTGGCCTTATGAAAACTGTAACGGCGCGCGGTTGTTGTTTGTGTCAGTACCGGTAGCAAAGCAGCGTGGCGTGTTGGAAATTATATACATCGTGTTTGGAATTACAAACCACTTAAAACTATTCCTGTGACTAAACTACTGTATTTTGGTAATTGATTTTTGGTGTACGGTTGAGGAACACCATATTTTATTTGAGGATTCATTTAATGTCGAACGGTCAAATCCATATATTGAAGTTTTTACGTCGAAAGTTTTTTCTGAGAAAAACGGTTGTGACAGACGGATTGATGGACCGGCACGTGAAGTGATGTTTTTTTTCGTTTTGAGGTACGGAATTCTATAAATAGCGGGCAGACGAACATACATCGATGCCATAGGGGTTCTGTTTAGCCAATTTTGGTACTAAATTTGTACGAAGCTTTTACAGTTTTTTCGACTTAATCAGAATTAAAATTTAAAACGGGAAAAAATTGCGTGAAAAGACGTTTGAAATTGTACATTTTACAGCAGTTGGTACATAAGCTACACCTTTTAAGTAAATTTTAATATTAATTGTGAAATATTTTGTTTTTATAAGTTTTCTTTGATTTAAGCAAATAGGAAAATATTCATTTTTAAAACGTTTGTGTTAGGTCGACCTGTAATAGAATGTAACTATACTATCAGAGTATTGTCATACGTTGGTGGCACTAAACACTAATTTGAGAAAAGATGTCGTTCGTTTGTTTCATTCCAAACAAGAAAAACAACTAAGTGCTAAAGCACATTTCAATGCATAACATTGGATGAAATCATTGGATAAAATATTCTGCTTAATGATTATACCAAGCAAGAGTGAAAAGTTTAGAAATTTATTAATTTTTATTATGTTCAGTAATTGTTTTTCTCTGATGTGTTTTGTGTTTTCCTTTGGCAACATTGATTTTTATCTTAATTTAAATGAAAACGTGGATTAATTAAATCCTTGTTTTATTCATTTGCAGCTGAAAACTTTTATATGATTTGCATTATTTGTTTTTTATAACAGTTGATAAAACACAAAGGCAGTGACGGATATGTTTGAATTTGTTATATTGAGAGCAACTTGTAAATAATACACATAATATAATATTAAAGTATCGATACTTTTATTTCTCATGAGTACAGTGTCGATACTTTGATTCGATGTCGTATCCCTAATAGCGATATAAACTTACACAGAATGAGGTACGTAAAACTCGCTTCTTAAAGTACGTACATAAAGAAGCAAGCAAAGTCCTCCGTTTCTTTGAGCAATACACACGCGTATATAGATAAGATGTTGAAAAACATGAGGTTCCGTATATTAATAACACATTACGATAATGGCCGTTATCAGATAAGCGCTCGGTCCTCTTGTATTAATTTAATCGTACTCCTGTTTGCTCTGTGCCATTCAATGACGTTGTTTATGTGGCGTTTCGTGATCTAATTCATATTATAATTTTGTCGATTCGCAGTTAGCGTTCTGAATTTTGCTCTGTAACCGTGTGGGAGAAATTGTGTTGTTTCGTGGATAAAACTTGGTGAACACGATTTTTGTGCGCACACAATGTGAGTGTCTAGAACAGGTGTCTGTGTGACAAGTGCGAGTGTATATTTTGTGGTTTGTGATGAGTTGAGGAAGCGGCGGGGAAGAGCGGCGCGATGGCTCTGATAGCGCCGCGCAACAGCGCTCCCGTCATACGGGACAGCATCAACACGCCGGCCTATTCGGTGAGTATGCTTGCGGCAGAAATGTACGGATAAATAAATAACTGGCTATCATCGTACTTCTGGCTGATATCATACTTGCAGTTGGATTACGTGGAGATTTTATTTATTTTTAAGGCGGACTTGTTGCTACGGAAAAGTCTTTTCCATACAAAGGTAAGGCGGCCTTGTTGCTACGGAAAGGTCTTTTCCTTACAAAGGTAAGGCGGCCTTGTTGCTACGGAAAGGGCTTTTCCATACAAAGGTGAGGCGGCCTTGTTGCTACGGAAAGGGCTTTTCCATACAAAGGTGAGGCGGCCTTGTTGCTACGGAAAGGGCTTTTCCATACAAAGGTGAGGCGGCCTTGTTGCTACGGAAAGGTCTTTTCCATACAAAGGTAAGGCGGCTTTATTGCTACGGAAAGGTCTAATCAGCCAAAGCAACACAAAAACAAAAGTATATATGTGATCTGAAAGACGATTGCAAGTTTAAAAACAAATTGTTTTAACTGTTTTTTGTACTTGCAATCGTATTACAGATTGTGAGTATGATTGCAAGTTTTAAAAAAAACAGTTAAAATGTAAGAAATAAACCGGAAAAAACAATAAATAACGAATGACAAGTAATCGAAAAAAATAAAAATGAAGAAAAAACCTATCAAATACGAGTGGAAGATGGACTACTAGGGTGCCTCGTGCATTTAAGCATTTATAAACATTTAAGGGTACATAGTATTTCTATTATAAACTACAAATATCAATTTTCCACAACCTTAGAAAGGACGCACAATAATGCCTACTCTATCTTTCACAGGCGTAAACAAAAAGTGACATTTTGAAAAATTGTAACATCTAAGATATTCGCTATGTATTTTCTGTAATCTTCTGGTCAGATTTTATTAACTCTGTTTTTCATGATTTTCGTTTCAGTGGTTTGGGAAATATGGATAGGGTGACCCCCATTTTCGAATACTTTTGAGGATTTTTTAATTATGCAATTTAAAATTATTTTTGCATTCCTCATAGTAGCCCTTTCATGTGATGCCTCATCAGATATACAAAGTTAATTGTTTTTGCGTATGTTATTTACCCGCTTTTTATTTCTTATATGAATGTTTAAAAAAAGCTATTATTGGTTAAGTATTGCTATACCAAATTTCAAGTTTCATCACCGCAGTTTCTGGGAAAATCGGCTGCAATCGATAGACAGATAGACATGTGTGTGATCTAATATATATATATATAGTATATTGTCAAAAATTGAAAGGGCTAGAACTGAGGATGAAAAGTCAGGGAGGAGATGATGGAGAAGTCAGGAAAGGAATTTTTTTTGAGAAAATCTTTGAACGCGTGTTTGCGTCGGTAGCGAATTTTGAACCAGTTAACCTACGGCCTGTAATTAGGAACATGATCAAATTTTCTGAGGTCAAAAGTGAAGCGAAAACCCAAATTTTGAAGTCTATAGTCAAAGAAAGGCAGGAAGAATGTGTAGTGTTTGTGTATTTTACTGTTTGTTTGGCGCAGGTGATTTTTAGATTTGAAAATAACTAGAAAAGCAGTTTCTGGAAATGTACAATTTCAAACGTCTTGTGAAGTAATTTTTCTTTTTAAATTTTAATTCTGATTAAGTCGAAAAAACTGTAAAAGCTTCGTACAAATATGTACCAAAATTGGCTAAATAAAACCCTTATGGCATCGATGTATGTTTGTCTGACCGCTATTTTTAGTGTTCCGTATCTCAAAAAGAAAAAAAAAACATCCCTTCACGTGTCGGTCCATCAATCTGTCTGTCACAACCGTTTTTCTCAGAAAAAACTTTCGACGTAAAACCTTTAATTTATGAATTGCAATAAATGGCGAATTGTAGATAGACAAATTCAAATTATCATAATTCTTTCTCCAGACGTTTTGCTCAATGCTAAGTGCCGTGACCTCTATGGCGAGCCTCCTTCATGGAGGATCTCATCTCATGCTATTTTACCAGTGGTTCCCCTATTCGGTAGTCTGTATATCGTATAGATGACTGTATAGAGAGTGGTGTGAACCTGATCGGAGCAACGTACTTGAGCTTCAGCCTCGTGCTCTTATCCTTTCCACCTTGCCAGTGACCATTAACCTTTCCAGGTTATCACCGTTTTTTATCAAATATTTTATATAACGTGAATATTCTAGAATGTTTTGAAGGCAAATTGTTTTTTTCTTTTTTAATGTTAATGTTTTTAATAAAGTTTAAAGAGGCATGGTATCTTTTTATAGGTGGGTTGGCCCTAACGTGGACACAAACGGAATGGTATACAATCATTGAAGGGGATATCCTTAAGGCAGAATCTAGTAAGATTTTTCATCAATAACTTTACCGGAAAAAATTTGGTCAATAATTTACATTAAAACTTGAGTGTCAATAATATGTCTCCAGTAACCTATTCAGGCATAATTCAGATAAATAGGTTAAGGAAACATAGAACACACAAACACCCGAATTTGGAATAAAAGGTGATATATATTAATTATTGGGAATACCAGACCAACCTGAGAATCAAACCCGCGACAGGGCGTTTTCATAATATTCGACGCGTTAACTGTACGATGCCAGTAAAATTGGTGTCGATTCTAACACAGCGCGGACACGACAAGGACTATACCACATGCTCATCATCACCTGTCTTATTCCACATTCTCATCGACATCTGTCTTTGATACATACAGAAATAGTCTGTCAACGAAGTTCAGAAGCAGTAGTATAGCGAATAAGCAGTCACGTCACGCTGATGGTTTGACATATTACGTAATTTTGGTGTTGCTATAAAAACTGGTAACTTGATATTTTAGTATAAATTTTTTAATAGATATGGGTGTTCGCAAAAAATACTATTTTTTGAAACAATTTTTTTACATGTCTGTTTTTTATTAAAATATGCGTTTTTTCATAAATATTTTTTTTGGCGATTGATGAATGATAAAATAATTAGTACTGAATATTTTTTCAAAATATGTGAGAAATGGATAAAAAAGTTTTTATTTAATTTCTGGGAAATTAAAACGAAAATGAATATTATGGAAAAAAACTTTTTAATTAATGTATTGCTTTTTGATATCATACTTATTCTTGTCTGCGGTGGGGCCATATGTGGTCATACCTTTTAACTAACAAATTTTTTGTTTTAATAAAATGACAACTATTTAGTTTTTAAACCAGTGACACTCTTTCTTTTTTTTTTGGGTTATTGATTAAGTAATTATGTGAAAAAAATTAAATTAAAAAAAACTGTGTGTTGGGCAGCTATATAATGACATATAAATATTAAAATAACTTGTTTTTATTTATTATATAAAAACCATGCAGGCTGGAAAATTTAAACAGTTTAGAAAATAAAACAAATAAAATCTAGGTAACTTTTTATTATTGGCATTTGCTTTATTTGCGTTTTAAAATCGAAATGAGAAAATACTTTAAAAAGTGTAAATGCTCTGGAAAGTTCGATACTTTGTTTATACCTGCTAAATGGTTAAATAGCCAGTATAAACAACTAAATGTTTCAAAAGAGATCAAGTCGAATAGATTCAAGTCAATGCCTGTCAACCTCGGCGTGCCTCAAAGATTCGCGTGTAGACATGATGGAGTGTTAACAAACTATTTACGTGCGACACGACAGGGCGAAGATAAATAAATAACAATGTTAATCTAAATTATGTGATTACATTAATTAATCATTACGGTAATGACACTAGTATTAACTCCCTGCGCAGCAGAATCGATTGCATTAGAAAAACATCGGTGTTTTTGTTGTGTTATCTTCTTGCGCTCTCCAGCTCTTCATTCAGCCTAGGCAGTGTCCATTTTAACAGTTTTTCTTATCGCCTTTATATTATCGACTAACTGTGCCTACGATTTTGTTCGAAAAAGAAAAGCTATTACAATTTTTTCTTTCCCTCGTGGGTATAAACTACCACCATATCAAATTTCATCAAGATCCGTTCAGCAGATTTCCATCCTTATCACCTCCCTACCCCTAATGCATCGTTTTGTTTTGGTTATTCATTAATCTTATTTTATTACCAAACATTATTATATATGTTATATTGAAAGTGAATTTAATTAATTTACAAGACTCACTTACAGTCTGCCACAGCACTTAATGTTCTCATCTAATTCATTGTGTTTGGCTGTAAGAGATTGCTCTTGCGGCAATACGTACTGTATTCTTATTTTCTAAACTTGGAGTAAATTTAAATAAATAGGTTTCACTTGATTGACGACCAAATTAGCATACAGACAAACGGAAACAAATTCTAAAAACTTGTTTTCTAGCTTCTATTATCACTCTTTTTAAATATTTTTTATATACAGAATTCATTCTTGATTTTATATAAATTACATTATTTAACCTTCGTTATATTGGTCCATGAGAGATGAATCTCTCACAGACTGTCTTGTAAAAAGTAATTTCTCTTAAAATATACTTTTTTGAAACTTCTAAATTTGTGTTTAAAAAAAAAACACGGCGTGTAATTGAAGTGAATACGATATAGGGTGACCAGCTTTTATACATTTCATTTGTTATAACCCACTAGGAAACTTTACACATTAATACCTGATGTTCTCTTCGGCTTCGCTTTTGTGTCGCTGCATAAATCGATTTTCACCCTATCGCGTATGAAAATATTTCGACTGAAAAATCTGGCGCCGGCTATTCTTCTTGTGATTTATTTAATGTACCATTTACCAATCCCAGTTTTGTCTGGACAAAAAGGGATCATATCTCCATTTAAACGCTCGTTTTCTAAATATAATAATCAATCATTTGCGATTTTGTCGTAACTCAAAAGGAAAAACGAAACCTTTGTAAGATTACTCACGTATCTGTCTCTTACAGTCGTTTTTCTCAAAAAACGGTTTGAGGTAAAAATTGGCTTAGTAGTAAAAAAATTAAACTTCACGTAGATCAATAGCAAACACTTAAAAATGTGTGGAATTTTGAGGGTGGGTGAGTAAATTTATCTCCCAAAAAATTATTTATTCATCTTGCACGACCAACAGAGAGAGACATCCCTATAAGATAAAGCAAGATAGGCATATCGCTTAGTCTATTTATCTCGTTTTTTCTTATATTAGCGTCTCTCTGCTGGTCGTGCATGATGCATCGTTCTTTAACGCTTTAACACAAAAATGCACTCGGCACGCTTCGACTCACTTCATTTGAATCGTTATTGCTCATTACCCATATAAAGGTCTGGAAATCTGGACATAGATATTATAAACGATAGTGGAAGTGCCCCATCAGTGGGATAAGCCGTTTCTATGCCAAAACCTGAAAAAGAAATAAACAAAATTTATAATGTTAGCATGATATTAGTAATCTACTGTTTGAAGTTGTTTCAAAGTTTCCTGTGTTTTTAGGTTTTCTATTTTACTTAATGTCGTGTTGGTCAACCCTGCTGTGACGCATTCGCGTGTGTTAAGTATCTTTTTAATAGGTTATGACAGTGCCGTATCTAACGTGCGAATCGACCGTATGCGGATGATTTTGGACCGCGGATAAGCTGTTCGAATCGGCTCGCCGCTGTAATAGCCTTTTTTATAATGGTGGACATAAAAACGTTCGAAGATTGATTCGCTTTGAACGTGTTGTGTAGGTCACGGGCCATTATTGTCCGCATAACTGCGCAACTTTGTTCATTTTTTTTTCTCTTTTTTTCGGCACTGGACCTTGACTGTGGATTTCCCAAGTGCAACGATCATCGGCGGCCTTGGATGAAAGTGGGGAAATTAGTTATTTATTTTTCAACTAGCCGTGCCCGCGGCTTGGTCCGAGTGAACCTTTGGGATATGTAATTTAGTTAACTGTAAGGCAGAAGGTTAAAATGACAGAAAAGTTCTTTTAGTGTTCTGAACTTCAAACTGAAAAACGGAATCCTCGTAAGATCACTTACGTGTTTGTCAGGCCGTCAGTAACTGATTATTTTCTCAGAAACTGTGTGATGTTGAAACTTGAAGTTGAAGTGAAGAAGACAAATAAAACTAGTCCATACTCGTCAGGTTTTCTGTTAGTCATTGAGTAGTTCCCTCCGCCTCTTTTATCCACCGTTATATGAACTCGATGATACCATATTATAGTATTGCCATCAGAATTAGAAGGTTAGCCAAGTTTCAAGTCAATACGATAATTAGAAGTCGGTAAAAAGTGAACTGTAAAATTTTCTCAAGACGTTAGGAAGTTACAGGTCAAGCTAACAAAAGCGTGATAATATAGTTTGAGTTTGATAGCCATAGCTGCAAAGCATCCTTTTTTGCCTGATCTAAATTTCCAAGTCATCTCCGCGTCACGTGACAAAACAGTCCTACGAAAGGTCTGCAAAAAGGATTGTATTCCTTTCTCTATCTTTCATATGTTGTTAGTTTTTCCAAGAAACTTGACGTTTTTAAGACGTACACTTCTTCAAGTGTCCCTAAATTTCATTCGCGCATTCCAGTCACTTCGCGTCACGGGATAAAACAGTCCTACAAAAGGTCTGCAAAAGCGCTTGTATCTCTTTCTCTATCTTTTATATATTGTTAGTTTGTCCCAGAAACTTTACGTTTTCAAAACGTGCACTTCTTCAAATGTTACTAAATTTCACTTGTACATTCCAGTCACTTCGCATCACGGGATAAAACAGTCCTACAAAAGGTCTGCAAAAGCGCTTGTGTCTCTTTCTCTATCTTTTATATATTGTTAGTTTGTCCCAGAAACTTGACGTTTTTAAAACGTGCACTTCTTCAAATGTTACTAAATTTCACTTGTACATTCCAGTCACTTCGCATCACGGGATAAAACAGTCCTACAAAAGGTCTGCAAAAGCGCTTGTGTCTCTTTCTCTATCTTTTATATATTGTTAGTTTGTCCCAGAAACTTTACGTTTTCAAAACGTGCACTTCTTCAAATGTTACTAAATTTCACTTGTACATTCCAGTCACTTCGCATCACGGGATAAAACAGTCCTACAAAAGGTCTGCAAAAGCGCTTGTGTCTCTTTCTCTATCTTTTATATATTGTTAGTTTGTCCCAGAAACTTTACGTTTTCAAAACGTGCACTTCTTCAAATGTTACTAAATTTCACTTGTACATTCCAGTCACTTCGCATCACGGGATAAAACAGTCCTACAAAAGGTCTGCAAAAGCGCTTGTGTCTCTTTCTCTATCTTTTATATATTGTTAGTTTGTCCCAGAAACTTTACGTTTTCAAAACGTGCACTTCTTCAAATGTTACTAAATTTCACTTGTACATTCCAGTCACTTCGCATCACGGGATAAAACAGTCCTACAAAAGGTCTGCAAAAGCGCTTGTGTCTCTTTCTCTATCTTTTATATATTGTTAGTTTGTCCCAGAAACTTGACGTTTTTAAAACGTGCACTTCTTCAAATGTTACTAAATTTCACTTGTACATTCCAGTCACTTCGCATCACGGGATAAAACAGTCCTACAAAAGGTCTGCAAAAGCGCTTGTGTCTCTTTCTCTATCTTTTATATATTGTTAGTTTGTCCCAGAAACTTGACGTTTTTAAAACGTGCACTTCTTCAAATGTTACTAAATTTCACTTGTACATTCCAGTCACTTCGCATCACGGGATAAAACAGTCCTACAAAAGGTCTGCAAAAGCGCTTGTGTCTCTTTCTCTATCTTTTATATATTGTTAGTTTGTCCCAGAAACTTTACGTTTTCAAAACGTGCACTTCTTCAAATGTTACTAAATTTCACTTGTACATTCCAGTCACTTCGCATCACGGGATAAAACAGTCCTACAAAAGGTCTGCAAAAGCGCTTGTGTCTCTTTCTCTATCTTTTATATATTGTTAGTTTGTCCCAGAAACTTGACGTTTTTAAAACGTGCACTTCTTCAAATGTTACTAAATTTCACTTGTACATTCCAGTCACTTCGCATCACGGGATAAAACAGTCTTACAAAAGGTCTGCAAAAGCGCTTGTGTCTCTTTCTCTATCTTTTATATATTGTTAGTTTGTCCCAGAAACTTGACGTTTTTAAAACGTGCACTTCTTCAAATGTTACTAAATTTCACTTGTACATTCCAGTCACTTCGCATCACGGGATAAAACAGTCCTACAAAAGGTCTGCAAAAGCGCTTGTGTCTCTTTCTCTATCTTTTATATATTGTTAGTTTGTCCCAGAAACTTTAAGTTTTTAAAACGTGCACTTCTTTAAACGTCGCTAAATTTCACTCGCACATTCCAGTCACTTCGCATCACGTGACAAAACAGTCCTACAAAAGGTCTACAAAAACGCTTGTATCCCTTTCTCTATCTAATATGTTGTTAGTTTGTCCCCGAAACTTTACGTTTTTAAAACGTGCACTTCTTTAAACGTCGCTAAATTTCACTCGCACATTCCAGTCACTTCGCATCACGTGACAAAACAGTCCTACAAAAGGTCTACAAAAACGCTTGTATCCTTTTTCTATCTAATATGTTGTTAGTTTGTGCCAGAAACTTGACGTTTTTAAGACGTGCACCTCTTCAAATGTCGCTAAATTTCACTCGCACATTCCAGTCACTTCGCATCACGTGACAAAACAGTCCTACAAAAGGTCTACAAAAACGCTTGTATCCCTTTCTCTATCTAATATGTTGTTAGTTTGTCCCCGAAACTTTACGTTTTTAAAACGTGCACTTCTTTAAACGTCGCTAAATTTCACTCGCACATTCCAGTCACTTCGCATCACGTGACAAAACAGTCCTACAAAAGGTCTACAAAAACGCTTGTATCCTTTTTCTATCTAATATGTTGTTAGTTTGTGCCAGAAACTTGACGTTTTTAAGACGTGCACCTCTTCAAATGTCGCTAAATTTCACTCGCACATTCCAGTCACTTCGCATCACGTGACAAAACAGTCCTACAAAAGGTCTACAAAAACGCTTGTATCCCTTTCTCTATCTAATATGTTGTTAGTTTGTGCCAGAAACTTGACGTTTTTAAGACGTGCACCTCTTCAAGTGTCGCTAAGTTTCACTCGGGCATTCCAGTCACACGCGCCCGATTGTCGATCCGTCAATTAGTATGTCGAGAGCGTGTACGTACTGATGTAGGCAGTGTCGGACGGTTGCTGTGTATTAGCTTTAACATTCGGCAAACAGTTTGGGATTACGTCGAACGTGTTCAACGATCTTTTATGAGGGCGACTGATCGCGTTGGCGTTTACTAATGCGTGCACTCCACATCGTTCGATTCTTTGTTGGGCGTGGCTGTATGTATTGACCTGTTTGTCTGTTCGAGTTTAGAAAAAAAACTATTATGTGTTTGAGTAACTAGTTTCAATAGATTAAAAGGAAAGTTTCTTCGATTATTTTTGACATCGGTTTACGACAGACACTCGTAGTGTTAGCTGCAAAGCATCCTTTTTTTACCTGATCCAGGTCGGAACAAAAAAAGACACTGGGTCCCGATAGGTTTTAGGACTATACAGGTGTATAATGAAATTGCTTTTCGAGATTTGAGCGAAATATTTTATATCGAAAAGACGGTAGAAGTCCTTAGGTTTCGGTGGCATTTATATCAAATTATAAAGCTTAGGTACTGGGTACTCTAAGAATATACAAAAAAAAACCGAAAATCCAAAAAATTTAATTCGTCATATAAGAATTCCATGTAGAATTAGGAATTAATGTTTTTTCCTTTGACTTGTGCCATGAAACCTTCGTTCGTGTTAAATTTCCAGACTCAAGATTAAGGGTAAGTTACGGTCAACCAGTCAGTATCCAAATAGTGACATTTGGAAGGCTGATCTATTTTATTTATTAACTTAGAAACTTGTTTGTTGGGTTGTAGAACTTAGTACTTGTTACGAAATTCAGCTTGACATTTATTATTGTTTCCAAGAGAAAAGGATCTCCACAGACAGACAAAGGGACGGACTACAAAGTGATCCCACAAGTACTTCCGTTTTTTCCCATTTATCAAGTGTTCCCGTTTTTTTTCCTGAGGTGCGAAACATTAAAAATATCCTTTCCTACATACAATTTCTCATAGTTCGCCTCATTCTCTATTAACATGGTTCGGTTTTTTCGTGATTTTTTCTTCTTTTTCTTGTTTTTATTCATGGTTTACCATTGCTTAACGCTTTGGAATACGAGCTGGAATTTAGGGCATCATTCCTTATAAATATTATAAAAACGAATGGGTGTTTGTTTGTTAATTAATTATTCGGCAACTGTTCGAATCGTGTTACATTGTAATGATATCTACGTTCGATATATTTTTATTGATTGTTAATGTCCTTGCTATGGGTATAAATATTGAATTATTGTGGTGTCTATTTGTTTCAATGTTCCACAAATGCTTTAAAATTATTGTTGTATGAAACCTTAATTTAAAAAATAAATACCCACATCTTGTGACGATTGAAAGTTAAGGTATAGGTTTATATAATTTAATAAGAGTCTAATTCAATAAAATCAATCGTTCGAAATAAGATACATGATACCTTGTTTTGAACATCATAACTATATATAGGGATTAACAATAAAACAGTCCAAGGTCATATTTGTTTATGAATTTAAGTGTTTCCGTCCTCAAGCAAAGTATAATGTGAACAAAACTGTATATTTTGTCTCGAGACAGTCAACAGATCTTCATAAAACCATACCGTACGTACCGTACGCAGTAAATCATACAACTTTACTGCCAACGAAGTCGCGTATAATAACTAGTTCATACATAAACAGTGAAATAAAAGAAAAAGTTGGAATTGTTTCACTAAGATCAAAAGCACTTAATATTTTTAGTGGTATTTTGAACAGTCAAGAAACAAATTTGATGAAAACGTTTTAATAACTCGTTACTCATTTAAAGTGAACGAACATTATGTACCAATTAAGATATTAAAACAGAATAGGATATGCCAGGATCTGCGAGTTAATATAATGCGCTCTATTAGTTAACCCGGAAACGGAGATGTGTGCGTACTTCGGGGTCAACGAGACCCGGTATGCAACTTGTTTTTTGGACTGGGTCATTTCATAGAGGCTGTTAAGACCAATTACAACTATCTGTAAGTCTGTATTAAAAGAGTTCGTGTTGTTTTGTGCCAGATATGAATATATTTCAACATACGTATGTGAGCGTTGTTTGGATCTTGACTCAGTTGTTTTGTAGGAGCGTCTCTCACAAGTCGCAGAGTTGATTAAGAAAACTGGGGCAATTGAAGTATAATGTTCTATAAAGAACGTATTTTATCTTATCTAATTGTGCAATGTTTAAACTTGCGTAGGAGTACGGATACATAAATATATATATATATATATATATTTAGGTAATTATGAAAAAATACGTTTAAACGTCGTAAGAATATAATAAGGGACGCGGAGATAGTTTGTGTTAACTAACAAAGGATTCTAACAACGTCATCCGTTGGCACAGCATATAAAGTTTTAAAATTTTGTACAGGGAATGTTTCATGTAAATGCATCAGATGGAGGTACCTCCCCCGTAATGTAAAGTGGGAATAAAATTGTTTTTACGCGCCCCTCGTTGAAAGGGTCGACACCCTTTTGACAGGTTGACATCTTTTGGACAGGTTTTATTAGGTTTCATTTAGGGTTTTTTGTTTTAAGGGTTCCGTAGCCAAATGGCAAAAACGGAACCCTTAAAATTTCCTCCTGTTCGTTTGTTTGTCCATATGCCACAGCCATTTTACTCGTATACTATTGGTACTTTATAGATACAATTTGGATGGTAGGCGTTTTCTTTGAATCGCTATATAATGAAATAGTGGAATTATGTAATAAAGTAATATTAGAGGTGGTACTCCATATATGTAATTGAGGGATGAAAAAAAATATAGTGCTCATAGTTGTGGGGTATCGTTAGATAGGTCTTTAAAATAGATAGAGGTTCCAAAATATCTTTTTCATTCAAGTCAGTAGTTGGTGAGATATGTGCTTTTAAATTCTTGAAATGTATATCACCCCCCTCTAATTTTTCAATTAACGTGTAAGACATTTAACGTGAACTTAAAATAAGCTTTCAAGGAAAATGGTTTGAATAAGATATGTTGTGTAGTTTTTGAGAAATGGTATATGTTCGGTATCGACTGCAGCAGTGGCTTTCAGTGTCTTTGAAAAAGAAAACTTAATTTTCAGTATTGTTTGATGCTACAGAACCACTGTTGTAGAAACTCCCCTAATTTTTCAACCGTGGTTTTGAAATTTTCTTAAAAATTCCAGGAATTAACGTTTAATTCATTTTAATTTGATCAACTTGGATACCAAGAGACATAGACAACTGACCACTCAACATTGATAACTCTATTTGTGCTTTTTCCAACATGCTCTTGGCTCTTCTTATCATAATTTTTATTGGAAATTATTTTTCGCACCATTTTTTTTCCATGGAAGTGCTATTAACGCTGCATTTCACACTTTAGTGGAGAATGCCTTAATGATGTTAAATTCAAAATATATTTTAAACCTGTATTTTGAGTCCCCTAACGCACGAATCTTAAAATGTTGAGATGATGAGTATAAAATCGAAAAATATTGAGTTATTGACTCGAAAAATATGATTATTTTCTGCAACAAATATTTGCATTGCATGCAACAAGAGCGTGACAAGAAAACGCAATTTTATTTAATATTTAATATTAATGAGAACCGTTTAATACGGAAAGCACGACAACTGTGCCAATAGCGTTGCAAGTTTATTTTCATCCTCTCTTTCGAAATTCGCGAAAAACGAAACTCGTGTTAATGATATGATGCGCTTTTATAGCAGAATTAAGATTTTTTTTCGAATAATACTTATAATGGTACAAAAAAAAAGAAATGAATGAAAAACGGGCAAGTGTATCTTGGAACACGCCTAAAGCAGAAATTCCTAGTGGTCTGTCTCTTGCAATTGTTTATAATTTTGAAAATTTATTGCAAGTTAACTAAAGTAATATTATTTAAAAGTGTTAGTTAAATATTAGTACTTGGTTTTTTCTACAGTACAGCAGTAATATAGCGCAGTTAAAATATAATTAATGGTTAACAAATGGTTTCAATAATTCTTCGTAACCAGGCAGTATAAAGTAGATTTAAATTGTTTCTAGACTTTACTTTAACTTGCGATTAAAAGCTTAGTGTTTTTAGGAAAATGACGAACTGCAATATTATTATGATTATATGTACAAAACACGACGTATTTGACGTTTTTACAGTTACTAACGATATTTATATTCTATCAGTAGAAATATGCACATTTCCTTACCTTTGTAATGATGTGTTGATTAACGAAAAAATATTAAGTTTTTTTACCGAAAAATAAGTTGACATTCTTGAAGAGATTTTCATCTGCGATCACCATAAAGTGACCGATGAGATTGTCACTTCTGCCTTCTGTAGCTGTGTATGTCTAGAGCTACTCATCTATAAAGTATGCTATATAATTGTACTGACCGATAGACAAATAAGTTGATATTGTTGAAGAGACTCTCATCTGCGATCAGCGTAAAGTGACCGATGAGATTGTCACTTCTGCCTTCTGTAGCTGTGTATATCTAGAGCTACTCGTCTATAAAGTATGCTATATAATTGTACTGACCCATAGACAAATAAGTTGATATTTTTGAAGAGACTCTCATCTGCGATCAGCATAAAGTGAGCGATGAGATTGTCACTTCTGCTTCTGTAGCTGTGCATGTCTAGAGCTATTCATCTATAAAGTATGCTATATAATTGTACTAACCGATAGACAAATAAGTTGATATTGTTGAAGAGACTCTCATCTGCGATCAGCATAAAGTGACCAATGAGATTGTCGCTACTGCTTCTGTAGCTGTGCATGTCTAGAGCTACTCATCTATAAAGTATGCTATATAATTGTACTGACCGATAGACAAATAAGTTGATATTGTTGAAGAGACTCTCATCTGCGATCAGCATAAAGTGACCAATGAGATTGTCACTTCTGCCTTCTGTAGCTGTGTATGTTTAGAGCTACTCATCTATAAAGTATGCTATATAATTGTACTGACCGATAGATAAATAAGTTGATATTGTTGAAGAGACTCTCATCTGCGATCAGCACGAAGTGACCAATGAGATTGTCGGTTCTGCTTTCTGTAGCTGTGTGTCTCTAGAGCTACTCATCTATAAAGCACACTATGTAATTGTACTGACCAATAGACAAATAAGTTGATATTGTTGAAGAGATTATCATCTGCGATCAACGTAAAGTGACCAATGAGATTGTCGCTTCTGCTTTCTGTATCTCTAGAGCTCTTATCCGTATGACATTTTCACATAAGTATTCCTACTCGCATTTCCAATTGTTTCATCCTTCGATACGGTGATATTTCGACACATACGCGAGGATCGACGGCGGCGGCGGACGTCATCGCGTCAGAAATACCGCTCTGACGCCGTGCGGCATCCCGTTTAAGGAGCTGCGTGTGGGCGCCTAATGTGAATCGTATGAGAGGCGAGACTTTTTCATCCGCTTCTTATGACTTAATGCTTTGTTCGTTCGAATTGAGCGGCTGTGAGCGCCGTAGGTAGAGGAAGAATCAAATTTTATTCATGATTTGCTTTTGCCGGTGACTTTGGTCGTGTCTATTTAGCAATGTGGTGATGTAATTGAAATTTACGAGACACAGATAAACGCTAGACGATCGAAGCTTATTGCGCTGCAAGACTAAGGTCCCGCCGCGCGACCGCTACGGTCGCGCGTCTCGTTGATATGCTGTAGTGTAGCAGTTGCATCGCATGAATATGTCACCGCGAATGTTAAAATATTTTTATTAAATTTAATATGGTTAAAGTTTTTATTTAGGTTTTTTAGTCCATGAACTGCGTTAAAACTACTTAAATATTTTTTACTTGACCTATTGAATAACTGATTAAATGCTACAATTTCTTACATTATTTGAATACGTTGCATAGCGTAATTGATGTCGGTGGTGCTCATGCGATTTTTCTTTCACTTTCCCAGTACTTTGCTAATTTGTTTTTCACGTTGTTATACCATCCCCTATATATCAGACTATGTCAGGAAAATCTTATACTTTATGTAAATAAGTTATACTATTATCGAGTTTAACGCGAAGTTGTGGACGTGTAATATTGAAATGTGTCATGGCCATGTCTGTAGAGCGGTATTACTGCGTGGCGGCTGCAGAATATTGATTTATTCAATTATCTAGTCACAGTACTTCGTCTTATCTGAACTACAAGGCTTAAACATTTACCAAATTTTAAGATCCAAGAATACACGTACATATTTAGTTAAATTTTCATGTCTCCTATTATCAATGAAACTACTTTGATCGTGTTAGATTATGTCCGGTAAAAATGTATTATTTTGCATTAAAGACAAAGTTTGCAGAAATTATACATATGACCGTAGTTTGCGAAGTAATTTGAAAACAAAAAATCGTAGTTTGCAAATTTTAACCGGTTGTGACTTGTAAATAACAGGTTTTTCGAAAATGGTCTTGAAGGAAATTGTATATAGTTATATACAATAATACTGTAAAAAAAGTCCATATCATTTCTGTCATATTGTATAATTCCTTTTGAGGCTATTCATTGTATTATGTGCACTCATTTGCAGTAAATACTAGTAAGATGTGGAACAAGTTGTACTCTAGCATTCGAAGTGTGTTCTTGTATAATTCTTTTTGAAGCTATTCATTTTATTATGTGCACTCATTTGCAGTAAATACTAGTAAGATGTGGAACAAGTTGTACTCTAGCATTCGAAGTGTGTTCTTGTATAATTCCTTTTGAGGCTATTCATTGTATTATGTGCACTCATTTGCAGTAAATACTAGTAAGATGTGGAACAAGTTGTACTCTAGCATTCGAAGTGCGTTCTTGTATAATTCCTTTTGAGGCTATTCATTGTATTATGTGCACTCATTTGCAGTAAATACTAGTAAGTTGTGGAACAAGTTGTACTCTAGTATTCGTAGTGCGTTCTTGTATAATTCCTTTTGAGGCTATTCATTGTATTATGTGCACTCATTTGCAGTAAATACTAGTAAGATGTGGAACAAGTTGAACTCTATACTCTAGCATTCGAAATGCATTCTTGTATAATTCTTTTTGAGGCTATTCATTGTATTATGTGCACTCATTTGCAGTAAACACTAGTAAGTTGTGGAACAAGTTGTACTCTAGCATTCGAAGTGCATTCTTATATAATTCTTTTTGAGGCTATTCATTGTATTATGTGCACTCATTTGCAGTAAATACTAGTAAGTCGTGGAACAAGTTGTGCTCTAGTATTACCGAGTTGTTATTTAAAGAACTCGGTGCGTCAGCACTCGGTAATACTATCTACTAGATATCGGAATTATGACTAATATGGACTGTTTTGTTGTTATCTAAAAGAGGTTTTTCATTTAGCAGCAAATTTGGTTATGTATATTTATATATTGAAATCTACAATTAATTTATAAAGAAATAATATTTATATATACTATTTATACTCATAAAAAGTCCAATGATCAGTTGAATAAAAAAAAATTTCTTAATCTTTATCGGTAAATGGCAATGTAGTAGATTGCAATAGAATAAAGATGAAGTAATATAATACCTAGAAAAACATGTGTAATTGAAATTTTTTTTTGGATGAAATTTATGTATATGTGATTTGGTTCAAGAAATGTTGTGCGCTAAAAATTTTGGCTGTGCTATTAAAATTATAGAACAAAAATTATGTGAATAATCGTAAAATGTATATAGTAGAACTGTAAAATTTCCATGTCTGTACATTTGGAATATTTGCGAAAAAATAATTGAATGATGAATTATAAAAGATAGATTGTCTAAAGAAAATGTTTGTCTGTTTATATGTTTATCTGTGTATTCATCATAGAAAAACTACAGACCCAATTCGGATGGCGTTTTAAGAAAAATACAACTTGATCTGAATCAGATAATTACGAAATAAATATTTTCAAAAATTAATTTACCTTGCATTAGTACAACAACAACAAAGAAGTGCCTCGTTGTTGGACGCGTAGTAATTATAAAAATGTATAACATTTCTACAGACATAATAATAGAATGTAATTTAAATCGCGCAATGAAGTTCTACACTCGAACATACATTGACACAATGGGTGTGGCCACAGAACGCTTTTAAGTAAAATACGCGTAGGAAATTGCGGTCACAGTAGTTCCATAAAATACTCTAATTTTGCTTGCCGAACGGTACTGTAATCCCGTAAGTAAGTATTTGATGATCCTTGACTGGCTTTTAATCCCAAATAGTAGGCAGTATTCTCAATGTGGAACCTAACAAGCTTTGGTTATCGCTGAAATAATAAAATTCGCTTCCGTCGATAAGTCATAGAAACGATCGTTAATTCTTGGCTGCCGCTCCGTCTTATTGACTTAGGAAGACCGCCAATACCGACCGCTTCGGGGATTAATGCCCCCCGTTTCGACTGTTCGCGTTACGGTGGTGGCGAAACCCTACTTTTCGACTGAAGTTCCTTCGTTATGCTGTTCATGTTGGTGTAAATATTTTATTTATTTATTAAACTTTACTGAAGCTTAATAGGCTAGGTACAAAGGTAGGTGGCGAACTAATTGCTTCAAAAGAAAATAGTTCTCTTTTACAGCAAGCCACTGTGCGAAATTGGAGAAATATTAGTGCAGTAGTATACTGTAGATGTTGAGAAAGGCAATAAGATTGAAACAAAAAAAATAGTCAACCTTAGTCTTGAAAAACGCATAATGTAGGGTAGCGTAGTTATCTAATAACTTTGGAAATAGTTGATGGAAGTTTACTGAAATGCAGAATAACTAGTTGACCCGTGCGAATAATACCAAGTCACCGAATGGTAATATATGTTAGTTAAAAAGATTGTCAATAGATGGTGCTGTTTACAATGTGAATAATTACTGTTTGAACAACTGTCGTTCATGTTAGTTAAACAAATTGTAGATGGTGCTGTTTACAATATAAATACTTTTGAGAAATTATATATAGAAAATAAAAAAATTAAAAATAATTTAAAAAATATTTTTGAATTGTTTGTTTATTTTTCGTCATTAGCGGTGAAGGTAATCTTCAAATGATTAGTTTTTATGAACGGAAAAGGAAACAAAATAACCCTTATAGGATCACTTCATATCCGTCAATCGGTCTGTCAAGACCCTTTTTCTCAGGAACGCCGGGATATCAAGTTATAATTATATCAAATACTTAGGTGTACGGTCCCTTGGAGCTGTAAAAAAGGAAAACTAGGTAATGTACTATTATTACTAGGTAATGTACTATTATATATAATTAATATTTTAGATAAACGGTCAAGGAAACATACATAGTTCGTGACCACCGAACGTCCGACTTGAAACCAATGCTTTGCTCCTCACAGATTTGACCTCTGTAGCTGGAATAAATGTTGCGGTATATTGAAGGTACTCCATAGGATAAAACATCTCCATGGGGATGGAAGTAGAGTTTGATACTTGCGTACATTAGATTGAAGTGGGAGACATTTTAAAGACATTTAAAAGTGAGTATTTTGAAAAAGTCTTACGACTACCATTATTGTCTTGTAAATGTGTATGATTGCTTTGACGTTGGTCATGTTGTTCTGGGGTTGACATGGCATATAACACATGACGCGAAACCGCGTCGTGACCGGAGAGGTTGACACGGGCGCGAGAACAATGGGTACTGCCGGTGGCTTTAGAGTCACGTATTTAGATACAGTGATCGCGGTGCCAGTGGGTCAGAACGTGGGATTTTAACGGAGTTAGATTACAGCTAGGCTCTTTGGATCTGTCGTGTAATTTCAGTTTTAGCTTTCGGCAGTTACCTTCATATTGCACGTATTCCAAACGAAGCTGACTGTTGTACTATGTATCAGTTTTTGTATGACGTTGGAATTAGCTGTCTAAATTTCTAACAATATGGAACGTTTGTTGTATATATATTTATATAATTAACAAAATATATAAGTCTTTGGATTCTGTTTACTTTGGATCACTTTTACCGACGAATTGGTTAATAAACTGTCAAAGTTTCAAAATGTATGCAATGAGTTCACTAAATATCTCGAAATAAATTTTGATCGGTGGCCATTTAAATGATAGAAAAAAATGTTTGTTCTTTACAAAAATGACAAATGGTGTTTCTCTACAAATTTCGTTTTTGCAGCGGATAATTCGTCAAAATTTTTTACGACTTAATTCGTCCATAAACATTTTTTTGTTAGTAAACATTTATTTCACAGAAAAAAAACAAGATAATGTAAAAACGTGGATTAATAAAAAATGCGTTTGTAATTTGATAGCCGGATGTCAGCAATCAAATCACTTTTTAAATCGAGTTTTTTTTTCTAAAATTAATCGCGAGCGGTTTTTGTAATTTTGCAAAACATCTTTTGTAAAGGATAACTACTACTTCGTTTTGTTTTTACAAAAGGAACACTGAGCGGCCTTTGTGTAAAAACAATGTTTTGATTCAATGTGTAAATAAAGGGAATCAGTGGAAGTTTAAATTTTGATAAAATACGCTTATGCCCCATGGAACACATAATGTACATGCCTAAACATTTTTTTGTAATAATTAGGAACAATTTTTAGGCTTTTGTTTGTCAAAACCGGAAACAGTTTCGATATCCTGTTTAAAATAAATGTGTTTATTGCTTTCAATAGAAGTCTTTATTAGCAGCTTAGAAGTCCAAGTGCAATAAGTAGTTTAAATTATTAGTAGACTCATAATCACTAGCTGATCTGGCGTCACCGGATTTGTTTCTTTAGATTAATGTAAGTAATACAACATAGGTAGTAAAACCTAATCGTAGTATTATAAATGTGAAAGTGTGTTTGTTTGTCTTTATTTCACGGTGCAACGGGGTAACGCATTGACGTGATTTTTTTGTAACGATATAATTTTCAGGGCAGAAACGATATAGGCTACTTTTTCTCCCGGGATATCTCATTCTTTCGGGATAATTCAATTGAAAAAGTACACGAACGGAATAACTAAGCAACGTCACAACGGATACGCAATGTAAAAGAGCCACAGAATCAGTAGAGGAAAATGTTTTTGTTTTCATTGTCATTTTTAGTATAAAGTCACGAAAATAAATAGGAGCCTTTGGATTATGTTGGAAGACTTAGTATTTAATTTTCGTTAACCATTCTACATGGTGCTGCATGTTTTAATTTCTTCTTATAGTTTTGAAACTGTAACCACGTTAGCGATGCAGCGGATAAAAGCTAGTGATATGTCAATTAGCGTAGCGTTGGTGTTTCCCGTAGATAATTATCCTGTCACTTTTACCCAGAGTATTGGAACTCGACGAAACTCCGTCAACGAACCCTGTTACCGAGAGAGAACATTCAGCTCTCCGAACGACACACCCACTTTTTTGGCCTCTTTTTCTGTCCTTTTCCTTCGTGATGTCTTTGATCTGTTTCTTTACTCCTTCTCTTGAAGTTTTCCTAAGGTTCCTTTTTGCTCTCTCGTATCCTGGTTATTCCAGAGAGTGGATCCAATTCTCTCCCGATCTGATCCTTCATGTCTCTTTCGTAGATAACGTCTCTCTTATCATTGGAAACTAAATCGTTGTTACTTTTCAGTCCGCTTCAATGCTTTAGTGCGAATAGTCATGATGACCAGCAAAGTAACAATGCTGGTCATCGTGATATCTTCAACCAGTGAGTTCCTATGAATCGACCTTTTTATTTGCTAAATAAATGCTTTCATACACTATGTTAGTACGCCTCTTATGATTTAATCAAGTGAAGTAATAGTATATTTTTCCGGCTCGTGTATTCCACTACTTAGCGCTCTATAGATAAAGTGTGATGATACATAATCTACAACCGTTCTGAAGACTAAGGACAGTGAAAGTTTTGTTAAAATGGGTATAGTAGTTTCAAAGATTAGCGTCTATAAACAAATTTCCCTCTTTGTATTATAGTGTAGATAATTCGAGATATGTCGGAAGTATCGAGATATAATATAATTCGAGATATATCGGAAGTGTCGGAAGTATCTGATTTCTAATACATTTTATTATTTTCACTTAATATTAATTTCGCTTGCTTTTATAATTAATATTTTGTAACTTTAAGTTCAAAAACTGTATTACACCCGCTTCGCACGCGGTACTTTACCCTCCGTGGCAACACGGTAAGCAAGCAAGCCGATTTGAAAAGGATGGATACTTTCTTACTTAAACAGCTTCTCGATGTTTACTGCGCGTTACTCATTGCGAAAAGGTAGAAAGTTGAGTAAACAAATTTCATCGATGTCGTATCTGAATCGTGTGACCTATACGACCTTTCAAAATTACGCCAAAAATATTGGATAAACAGACATTATTTTTGTTATTAGCGTGATATGTGTTTGTTTATCACTCTGGGTTTTTAAAATAGTCTAAAAAAATCGGGTACGACATTGTGGCTCGTATTAACGGTTACGTCATAGACGATGATGGAAGGTTTTAAAAATAGATCTTTCTTCACTCCTCCAGATATCGTGGCATCCAAGAACTTGTGACACGGTTTTTTTTGTTTGCAGAGTGCCTAAATAGGCGGGCTGCGTAATCAAGGTCGTCTTGTACCATAGGCGAGCTATTTTTTTGGTCATTTTAATGTAGAAGACTAGGTTAAGGATAAACGTGTTGTTTTTTTGTGGGTTCCCAAGACTTATGAAATAAGACACTAAGTAAACAAGATTGCTTGTCACGATGCCATATTTCTACGTGGCGTTAGAATTATTAACTACGGACTTGATACTAATTGTTACTGCGTTTTTAAAGAGTAAAAAAATCAAAAAGAGCTCATTAGCAACTGTGCCGCATCCTCCAACATAGAACTTGAAGATCTTGGTTAATAAAGTTTGAAATAAAATTTATCAATTATTATATTTTTATTTTATTTTATTTATCAAGACAACGGCATTCCTGATAAGTAGGTAACCTCAAAGCACTGTGTAAACACTAAAAGTACAATAGTTTAATTTACACATCCTGACTTGCAGGTTACCTCAAAGCACTGTGTAAACACTAAAAGTACAATAGTTTAATTTACACATCATGACTTGGAGGTTACCTCAAAGCACTGTGTAAACACTAAAAGTAAAATAGTTTAATTTACATATCCTGACTTGCAGGTTACCTCAAAGCACTGTGTAAACACTAAAAGTACAATAGTTTAATTTACACATTCTGACTTGCAGGTTACCTCAAAGCACTGTGTAAACACTAAAAGTACAATAGTTTAATTTACATATCCTGACTTGCAGGTTACCTCAAAGCACTGTGTAAACACTAAAAGTACAATAGTTTAATTTACACATTCTGACTTGCAGGTTACCTCAAAGCACTGTGTAAACACTAAAAGTACAACAGATTAATTTACACATCCTGATTGCAGGTTACCTCAAAGCACTGTGTAACAACTAAAAATACAATAGTTTAATTTACACATCCTAACTTGCAGGTTACCTCAAAGCACTGTGTAAACACTAAAAGTACAATAGTTTAATTTACGCATCCTGACTTGCAGGTTATCTCAAAGCGCTGTGTAAACGCTAAAAGTACAATAGTTTAATTTACACATCCTGACTTGCAAGTTATCTCAAAGCACTGTGTAAACACTAAAAGTACAACAGTTTAATTTACACATCCTGACTTGCAGGTTACCTCAAAGCACTGTGTAAACACTAAAAGTACAATAGTTTAATTTACACATAATAACATACATTAATTTCAATTAAAATGAAACTAACTAATTATCAAACGTGAACTACTAAGTAACTCCACAGTGGCAATTTCAAGGCTTTGCGCCTCTCGCAATATCAAGTTGACCAAAGTAAGTGTGTGAAAAACTGATGAGCGCTGCAGGATGTTTTGTGCGTGCTTTAAGCAGATGAAATAAACTATTACTTCCGTCCTCTCACGTAACTGTTAGGAACTGGAAGAAAGACCGAGTGTTACCAACATAATTACGTAATGGTTTTAAAAAGTAATCAAAAGCATTTCGCGTCGGATTTGGGAGGGTATTGTATCCGATTCTGCCGATTATAATATCTGGAGGAAACAAATTAGCATAGTACCCGCTCATTTTTATATGAAAATCTATTGAAGTTTGTAATATTTACTCCAACATGAGTATATAAGTTACTTCATGCGGAGACCAGATGACTTCATTGGTTTTAATTATACTACGGACTAAAGGGAGGGAATAAATTTACAGTACATTCACTAACATGGAAATAATGTGGCGCGATAAACCCTAGCATCTGTAGGTCTTCTGGCAGGCTTCAACGATATGATTGAGAAATATTAAGTGGCTTTCTTTAATCACACCGAGATCCCGCACTAATGGATTGGAACTTTCGAGGTCTGTTCCATTTATCTCATAACTCTGCATCAAGGGTACACGTCGGCGGTAATATGTTATCATTGTGCAATTGCTTACATTAAATTGTAGCTTGTTGCTTAGTCTCCATTAAAATAGTGAGTCGATATCATTTTGAAACGGCTCATAATTATATTCTTTTTTCAATCCAGATTTTTTTTCAAAAAGAAAGCAACGAGCAGTGTTGAAAACAGAGGCCAAATCATTAACTGACAACAGAGGAGCAATCATAACGAGAAATAAAAAAAGACGTGAAACGTGTCGTGGGACATCCGAGTGAAGCGAAACTTCTTACGCATCGCATATAAAATTCAATTTTTAATTATTATTAAAATAATATAATATTGATACGGTAATAAATTAGATATTTTTACAAATAATTTTCAATTTATCTATCACACAATAAATAACACTTAATAAAAAACGAAAATACATAAATAGGTTAAATATACTAACAGCCCACGTGAGAAAATAATTTCTTTTTCTTATTACATGCGCATGCATTCCGCTCACTCATAAGGGCAACAATACGCGCTGCGCAGCCAATGAGAAGGTTTTGATTGTTACGTTCGTGACGTTTCACCTTTTCTCAGTTGGGTCTCCATTTCAAATGTCCGTTAAGAAACTTCACTTCAAAAAGGGAAAATGACTACTTTGGCTGACTCCAGATTTAGTAATATAAGGCCGCGATTTGAAAATTTCAAACTTACGTATCGCTTTCGAATCCAAAAGTAATTGGCGATTTATTTATACACACCTATAAAAGTATAAGTACCTTCAATGTCAAAACTAAACAGGCTGAATTTAATTTAATTATATTAACGTTTTTGGTTGGGTCCTGGTTTCGGTGGCACACGAGATAACACTCTTTTATTAGTCGCATTTAACCACCAACATATAAAGGTGCAAGGTCTGGTTACCTTCCTAACATACGTTTTAACTGAAAATAAAACTGTCAAGATGTGTTAAAATCTCGCGTGAAATTTCTTGCGATGACCACATTGTTCAAATATGTTAATTTTGTAATTTGGAAGACTGTAAAAGACATTAATAAAAAAAACAATTAAGGTGGTAATAACTAACAAAAATAAAAAGAAAATATAACAAATAAATAAGAGAAATGTAAACTAAATCTTGGCATGGCATGGTTGAGAACAACGAAAATGGAACAAAATGGAATTAAGGATCAGAAGGACTGAGGGGTTATGAGAGGAAGGATTGTCTTCAGGCATACTTATAGAGGGAGAGGATCTGGATTCATTTGATTCCAGAGTTTTACAGCTTAAACAGCAAAGAAAGGAATTAAAAAGGACACTGAGCTGGTGTTCAGACTTATACCTCTAGACTGTGAGTAGACAAGTAATTAAATTTTCTTCTAAAATTTCATTCTACTCTTTAAACATATCTATGTTTAAAGAGTAGAATGGTTGAAAATATTATAAAGAAGTTTTACATTTTGATAAGATTTACATGCAGTAATCATACGTTGAAAGTTGCGACACTCTTTCTACTGTACCGCTTTAGATTTTTTTAAGTTATTGTACGTATCATTAGATAAATATTTTATACTTATAATCTGAGTGGGCACGATGCTCTTGTAGGTCTCAGTTTGTCGCGGACTCATCGTTTACTCACAATGTTAGAGCGATCGTAAATGTACATAGTCTTTGTTTAATATTTGCTGCGCTGTGAATAACAGACGTATTATAATAGTTATAGAAGGTTCTGTCCACGATTGGTGCGCGTGTGTTTATTTTATTAGCGAGCTCTCTATGTCGGGCAGATCAGTGCGCGTTTCTGCGTTCTAACGAGTGCGATAGAGACGTTACGTCACGTCCTTGGTTGGAGCGCGGGCGGCGGCTCAGGCCGGTATGGTTCTGTCATTCGCATTACGTCACTCGTGTTCGACTCAATGTTGCGACTCGGGCGATATGGATTAGTACTAGGGTTATCAGTTGTCCGGTTTCCGAGCGGACTACCCGATTGCACATACTCTGTTTCGGATCCGATCCCTTACGAGTATGTGCAACCGGACGTAATATGTTCAGCAATTTTAGGTGTTAAAGTTTATTAAAACATTGTGCATTTCTATATGCGCCTTTAAATTTATAAAATAACCACTAGCCTCTAATGACTTTACCTAGGTAAAAAAATGAACGGCTGCATGTTGTTTTATTTTTTTTTATAAAGTGGTGTAAAACTGAATACGACAAAGCGGCAAAAAGGTAATTTTGTTCGATGTCCCAAAGAGAACAGAAGAAACCGTTTTTGGAAATTTATGGCTGTTCCGGGATTATTAAAGTTTAAAGTTGAAATTTGATGCAAAATGATTACCATATTTTCCACCTTTCTCGTTCTCATATTGTAACATATGATTCAATAATCAAATGTTACCATTAAAAAAAACAGGTTTTTATTTCTATAAAACTAATAACATTTCGATATTTAGAGCGGAACGTATGTTTTCACAGACTCTCGGGCTAACAGATATATTTTTCATGATATACCATAACATTTATTTTCTAAAAAAAAACAAATGATCGTTC
Organism: Druceiella hillmani; assembly: GCA_039881145.1. NCBI lineage: Eukaryota > Metazoa > Arthropoda > Insecta > Lepidoptera > Hepialidae > Druceiella > Druceiella hillmani. The sequence continues at coordinate 1,256,364 of JAYKKI010000089.1, read as the reverse complement.
GGAACTCTAATTGCGTAAGTATGACTTGCGCTTGGTCGGCTTTTTCTAACAGAACATAGTGCGAAAAGTGTTTTCTCCTCCTAGAAAATATACGAAAATTAAATTAAATTTTGTCCTGCTACATGAGGTTAAAAAGTGGAGAATTGCAACTTTTCTAGAGACTTACAATTTTATAGTATAGTCCACTATGCAATCTATAGTCCTCTGTACTATCTATAGTCTACCCTTCTATCTACATAAATTGTCCACTATGCAATCTATAATCCACTCTACTATCTATAGTCCTCTATACTATCTAAAGTCTACCCTTCGGTCTACATAAATAGTTCTCTATGCAATCTATAGTCAATTCTACTATCGACATAAATAGTACTCTATACTATCTATAGTCCATTCTAATATCTACATAAATAGTCCTCTATACAATCTGTAGTCCATTCTACTATCTATATAAATAGTCCTCTATACAATATATAGTTTACTCTACTATGTACATAAATAGTCCTCTATACATTCTATAGTCCACTCTATTATCTACATAAATAGTCGTCTATGCAATCTTTAGTCCAATACAATCTACATAATCATATATTTTTATTATTGCCTTACAGTTATTAGTTACGGGGATACAATTACTAAAACTGTGACACATTTTTAGGGTCCGTCGCCAAATGGCCAAAACCGAACTCTTTTAATTTGGCTCTGTCCGTCTGTATGTCACAGCCTTTTTACTCGGAGGCTATTGGTACTATATAAATGAATGGATGGTAGGTGTCTTCTATGAACAGCTATACAATGAAATAGTGGAATTACGAAAAAAAATAACAAGAGGGGTGGCACTCCATATATGTAACTGAAGGATGAAAAAAATCCAGTACTAATAGGGTGTGGGGGTATCATTAGATAGGTCTTATAAATGTTATAAGAGGTTCCAAAATAACTTTTTATTTAAGTCAATAGTTGGTGAGATATGCGCTTTTGAAATCTTAAAGAGATTGTCCTCCTCAAACTTTTCAATTAACGTGTGTAAAATTCTGTAAAAAATTAGGGTAATAGAAATTAAAATAAAATTTCAATGAAAATTGGTTTGAATAAGATAAGTTGTGTAGTTTTTGAGATATGGGATATTTTCGGTACAGTTTTTGAGATATGGGATATTTTTGAGATATGGGATATTTTCGGACAGGATTATGGGATATTTTTGAGATATGGAATATTTTCGGCACAGTTTTTGAGATATGGGATATTTTCGGCACAGACCGCAGCAATAACTTTGTTTTTCATAGTGTCTTTGAGAAATACAAATTTATAAGTTTAATATTGTTTGGCGTTACGGAATCCTTTGGAGTCCGACTCGCACTTGGCCGGTTTTTATTGTATTGTACTCTCAAAGTCAATACGATATGGCAGTACGATGCAACATAAGTTTTGACCTAAAACTACGTAACGACGTCGTTTTACGTCGAAACGTATTTACATACTTATTTCATATATTTTTGCTTATTTAGAGTTTAACATGTTTATACATTTGGTAAACTTGTTGCTACATGAACAGTCTCTTCTAGCAAATCTAAACACCAGAAGTAAAAAACTTAATATTTTGGAAGACTACAAATAGACTGTCAGTAAAGGTTACAAAATTAAGAAATCAGTTTTAATGTAACAATTAATAATATAACTATGTGATAAAGATTAACTCAATAGTAACTAAATTAACTAAAAATTTAGGTATTAACATAGATAGGGAAAGTGGATAGGATAGAAGAAGGAGAAATACGGGTGATAGAGGAGGCCATGTCTGGAATATCTTTCGAATATTAAAATCAAGTTTAATTCAGTCTTTGGCGGCTGGTACAGTGAAGAAGTGATCGTAGAAGAGAGTGTTATGTTTAGGAATAAGGAGGGAATGAGAACGTAATTCCAGGCTTTGAAATGAATTTAAGAATGAGATAAGACAGCCTACAAGGAGTCTTCAAAATATTGAAGAGAAGACATATAAAATGTGAATTGTGCCGCTCGCGTATTTCCGTATTATATTAAGTGATAATATTTGTTTTAACTGGCGACAATCTTTGTATATTACTATGCAATAGGGTGATGCTGGATAGGAAGATACTTTGATATTCGCAGGCACCTGGTCGGATCTGAATTCCTTGTTATCGCTATAAAACTCTCTGGATGTATTCAGCGCGTACGTGAAAAGGAGTGATGATGAAATGTGGCTTAGATATGTAGTTCAGGGTGAGGCTTGCGGCGCGCGCTCATCGGGTGGGTGTCGGCGGGTGCGCCCGCGTGGGCGAGACGCGGGCGGCCGCATGTAGCGCGGCCGCGTGCTGTGCCTAGAATGTGTTCCGCGGTACTTGCAGGCACGCCAGTGTCAGTACACGATGAGGACATAACGAGATATCAGTCCTTAATCGACGATTGTCTTTCTAATAAGGCAAAAGCCGACTGCAAATGTCATAGATAAGTCTTATAAATAAGATGATAAAAAAACAATACCAGATAATGTTGTCGCGTCAGATGTGGCAATAAATTCAGGTATATTCTTACCACTTTTTGTGTAAAGAATCACCACTCTGAATTACAGACACGATTACATGTTCCCGTTCTAACGGCAGCTGTCTACCTGTAGTGCGTTACGAACGTAGAAAAGTCTATGGTTTTTATTTTCAAACTATAAAAGGTCGAGACTATATATAAAGGTCAAGACTTGTCGTTACACCTCGTAATTTTTTTTTCACCTGAAAATACTGGAAAAGTCATAAAATTTCATCTTTTTAGCGACCGATTTACTCATATTTTCAGTAAATATCTCGGCCGCGATGTATGTCCGGTATAAAATTCGATGAAAAAGATTTAGCTACGGGTATCATGGTTTTTGAACTATATCGACTGCACGATCAGTATACGAGGAAAAAGTAATAAAAGTACTTGTTACTAGTGATTACTCAAACTTTTGTATTTTGTATTTTAAAACCGATTGTTTTAAAGGAATGGAAGTTTACGACCCTTGGAACACTGATTTAACTCAAACTTTGTTCAAATATTGTACTTTTATCCAAAGTAACAGGAAAATTCGGTTTTCAGTATACGAGGAAAAAGTAATAAAAGTACTTGTTACTAGTGATTACTCAAACTTTTGTATTTTGTATTTTAAAACCGATTGTTTTAAAGGAATGGAAGTTTACGACCCTTGGAACACTGATTTAACTCAAACTTTGTTCAAATATTGTACTTTTATCCAAAGTAACAGGAAAATTCGGTTTTCAGTATACGAGGAAAAAGTAATAAAAGTACTTGTTACTAGTGATTACTCAAACTTTTGTATTTTGTATTTTAAAACCGATTGTTTTAAAGGAATGGAAGTTTACGACCCCTGGAACACTAATTTAACTCAAACTTTGTTCAAATATTGTACTTTTATCCAAAGTAACAGGAAAATTCGGTTTTCAGTATACGAGGAAAAAGTAATAAAAGTACTTGTTACTAGTGATTACTCAAACTTTTGTATTTTGTATTTTAAAACCGATTGTTTTAAAGGAATGGAAGTTTACGACCCTTGGAACACTGATTTAACTCAAACTTTGTTCAAATATTGTACTTTTATCCAAAGTAACAGGAAAATTCGTTTTTCAGAATTGAGTATTATGATTTATATCGAAAATTTGACACATTGAGCATTAGTGCTGTTCAGTTTTAATTCTGAAGGAATCCACGCACATGTGACGTAACGTTTTTCGTCACGTCACATGCATTTCGCCAGCGCATGCATGTCAGATGCATTTCACGTCACATGCATTTCGCAGCGCAAATTTTGAGAATTCTGAATCGACTTTTGTTTTTTTCAATTCTATTGCTCCGATACGTTTCTTTGATAGTTATTTAAATTGGGTAAATTTCGTAGAAATACCACAATTTTCGCATAGACATTTTTTTAGAACGTCTCAAAACGGTACTTTTATCTAAATACGCAAGGTATTTTATCATTTACCCTTATTTGATTAAAAAAAACATTTCCATGCAACATCACTTCATTTTGTTAAATATTTCTTTAAGAAATAGTTGTTTGATTCTATATTTTATCGGATTCACTGAAAAATGTACCTAATTAGGTAATTGTTATTTATCTCGCGAGGCGTAATTAGGGTAGCCCGTCTATACTAGATACGTTGATAACGTCGTATAACGAAATTAACCGTTTTAACTGTTTCTTATTATTTTTCGTTTGTATTGTGGACAGTATGGCTATTCAAGAATTCTACGAAATTCACCTATTTGAGCTAGCGCTTGCTATCGGCATATTGGATGTGTTTAGGTAGACGGATATTTGCGCAATCTAAGAGCAAGTTGACGTTGTTCCTTATTTGAATGGCGAGTCTACAGCAAGTTTAAGTTTTTCTCCTTTAGCGAGAACAACTTAAACTTGCTGTTAACTACGCGTTGCTCGGCAGACTCCATTCGACGAAATGTTCGCTCGTGTGTGGACGCTTTTTTATATATATTATAGTAATAAGTGATGTGTTTTTGGTCACTGATTGCTAGGAGGGGCCGGACCGCCTCACGTGACACAAGGTCAACGAAATACCGCAACACGTGCCTATGGAATATAACTATGAACCTGTTGTTGCATCGGAATGTTTTAGTGTTTTAGTTTGACGGCCCCACGCTGTGGTTATGCTGTTGCCGTAAATATCAACGTTTTGATGTATATTATGTAAATATTATTTTACTTTATATATCTCCTTTGTATGCATACTTGTGGGTATTTCTCGTTGTATGGGATGCTTTATAACGATTGCTCTTTTAAAAAATGAAGATTACTCTTGTTGTTTATATATCCTTTGGCGTTGAACTTTTCAGTTATTTTGTTACGTTTTGCTTATTTCATCAGCAAGTGGAAATATTGATAAAGTTCTTGAAGGTCCTAGACTTGACTTGTAATTTGTTTTAAAAATGTCGTCAAATTTGTAATAGAAATTGGCGATATACACAAATGTACAATTTTGTAATTAATATCCTATTGATATAATAACGTTTTGTTTCATTGTTTGTTTGATTTTTAGGAATTTACGTTATACCTACAAATCCTGTAGACATGCAACTTTCGTAATATTTTTTTTCAGATTGCCCTACGTTATGTGTGTAAATATATTGGATAGCTTTTTAGTTATAGTTAATAATGTCAACATAGTCGTACAAAACGTGCCCGCCTGGATTTTTTCGTGACGAACGCTGGCAAGACTATTACAGGTACATTATTAATATGAATGGAGGGTTATAGGTCATAAAAGGCTCTAAAGAATATTCGGGATAAAATATGTTGGATATTTTTTTAGTTATAGTTAATAATGTCAACATAGTCGTACAAAACGCCGCCCGCCTGGGTTTTTTCGTGACGAACGCTGGCAAGACTATTACAGGTACATTATTAATATGAATGGAGGGTTATAGGTCATAAAAGGCTCTAAAGAATATTCGGGATAAAATATGTTGGATATTTTTTTAGTTATAGTTAATAATGTCAACATAGACGGACAAAAAATCGCCCGTCTGAATGTTTTCGTGACGAACGCTGGCAAGACTATTACAGGTACATTATTAATATGAATGGAGGGTTATAGGTCATAAAAGGCTCTAAAGAATATTCGGGATAAAATATGTTGGATATTTTTTTAGTTATAGTTAATAATGTCAACATAGTCGTACAAAACGCCGCCCGCCTGGGTTTTTTCGTGACGAACGCTGGCAAGACTATTACAGGTACATTATTAATATGAATGGAGGGTTATAGGTCATAAAAGGCTCTAAAGAATATTCGGGATAAAATATGTTGGATATTTTTTTAGTTATAGTTAATAATGTCAACATAGACGGACAAAAAATCGCCCGTCTGAATGTTTTCGTGACGAACGCTGGCAAGACTATTACAGGTACATTATTAATATGAATGGAGGGTTATAGGTCATAAAAGGCTCTAAAGAATATTCGGGATAAAATATGTTGGATATTTTTTTAGTTATAGTTAATAATGTCAACATAGACGGACAAAAAATCGCCCGTCTGAATGTTTTCGTGACGAACGCTGGCAAGACTATTACAGGTACATTATTAATATGAATGGAGGGTTATAGGTCATAAAAGGCTCTAAAGAATATTCGGGATAAAATATGTTGGATATTTTTTTAGTTATAGTTAATAATGTCAACATAGTCGTACAAAACGCCGCCCGCCTGGGTTTTTTCGTGACGAACGCTGGCAAGACTATTACAGGTACATTATTAATATGAATGGAGGGTTATAGGTCATAAAAGGCTCTAAAGAATATTCGGGATAAAATATGTTGGATATTTTTTTAGTTATAGTTAATAATGTCAACATAGACGGACAAAAAATCGCCCGTCTGAATGTTTTCGTGACGAACGCTGGCAAGACTATTACAGGTACATTATTAATATGAATGGAGGGTTATAGGTCATAAAAGGCTCTAAAGAATATTTGGGATAAAATATGTTGGATATTTTTTTAGTTATAGTTAATAATGTCAACATAGTCGGACAAAAAATCGCCCGGCTGGATGTTTTCGTGACGAACGCTGGCAACACTATTAGAGGTACATTAGTAATATGAATGGAGGGTTATAGGTCATAAAAGGGTCTAAAGAATATTCTGGATAAAATTACAACATTGTAATCGAACCCATTGTTTTTACAATTATTTGATAATGCGCGTGTTGGCATTTGCTTAAATAGTGGAAATAGGTCACCGTAATATCATTTGTTATTACGGAGACGTCTTGACTATGGACGACTTTACCTAGTGACTTTTGATGCATTGATTGTTATTCATTAAACGAATGACGCGACGTACGCTGGTGGGTTTCAAATAAGAAGATGCTTTGCAGTGGGTACGCGTTGCGGTCGCCATCTCGCCGCAACTCGGTGAATGAGCATCATTCTCTGAGTAAGTTGCATTACCGGGCGTTAAGCGCATCTGATTAGATTAACCAATGTACATACTTTAAATTGAGTTATAATCAGCTAGTGTTGTTATTAAGTTTTAGCTTTTTCACTGTTAATTTATAACTGGAGACCGATCAAGCGTACGGTTTCGTTGGTATGTCTGATTAGATTAACCGATGTACATAGTTTAAATTGAGTTATAACCAACGAGTGTTGTTATTAAGTTTTAGCTTTTTCGTTGTTAATTTATAACTGGAGGCCGATCAAGCGGACGCTTTCGTTGGTGTCTGTCTGATTAGATTAACCGATATATTTTAAATCGAGTTACAATCAGCGAGTGTTGTTATTAATTTTTAGCTTTTTCACTGCTAATTTATAACTAGAGGCCGATCAAACGTACGGTTTCGTTGGTAAACATCTGATTAGATTAACTAATGTACTTCAAATTTAAGTATAACCAGTGAGGGTTGTTATTAACTATTAGCTTTTTTCTACTAATTTGTAACAAGATGCCACAATGGAGTGTGAGGTTTCGTTGGTAAACATCTAATTAAATTAACCGATGTACTTTAAACTAATTATAACCAGCGAGGGTTGTTATTAACTTTTAGCCTTTTCGCTGGTAATTTATAATTAGAGACTTATCAAACGTACGATTTCGTTGGTAAACATCTGATTAGATTAACCGATGTTCTTTAAATTAATTATAATCAACGAGGGTTGTTATTAACTTTTAGCTTTTCGCTGCTACTTTGTAGCCAGAGTTTTATCGAGCATACCGTTAAGTATTGTTTTTATTGGTGAAGTTATATTTTGTAATCCTCTTAAAAAAATTCGCTTTAAAATCGCGATCGCGACACGAGTTTGCCGCGGTATTTGTTACCGATGTCGTTTACATTTAAATTAATCTTATAAATATTCGCTTTCTTTCAAATTGTATAATGAAAAAGGTGGAGTGTAATTAGTTTTATTTTCTATGAGAGTCTGAAATTATTGTTTTTATTGTGCACAGGGTGCATAATACTGTGCGCCCTATTGGCGTGCACTCGGAAAAATGTTTGGAAACCTATATATCGCTGCGCAAGTGGTGTATTAGAAAATATTGCTAGGTATTTTATATTTTATTTTAAAATGCCTTTTTAATGGTATCCCACACGATCGAGTTCATGGGAAGACAAATGTTCATCCTTCAGTTCCGATGCATAGTGGAGAGGTAGATACTTGAAAAAAAAATTTAAAATATTTTTATTCACGTAATGCAGCTTCGCCGTCCTGTAATTTTATTACAATCGGTTTAAAATTGAAAGAATTCTAATGCAGAGACAGATACGTACCCAAGGAAACTTTTATGAAAATTTTCGCTTTTTCCCTCAGTTGTATTTTCTTTGTTCACTCTAACGGAATTCTCACGACATAGATAGTATAGCTTTGTTTAGTTTAAAACAACGATACATCTTATCTGATGAGAAAACTCTGAACAGCTGATTCTCGAATGATGATGACAAAGAACGAACTGACAGGAAGAAAGATCGCGTGTGATTGCGCGTAGTGGCGCGGCTGTTTTCTCCATATTACCCGAATGGCCGAAGGAAATACCTGAAAACAATTATTGGAACGTACAGTCATGTAGAAAATTTAGTTATTTATTTACTGATTACTGAAATTGGAACGAAATGTAACAGACGACATTGCGCTATCTTTATTGTATTAATATATACACCGCGCTATCTTTATTTTATATTTATAATAAATACACATAATTTCCGTGTTTTTGTGCGTCAGGATACAACTACTTAGGTAGTAACCAGTTAAATATAGAGAATCATTTTTAAAGTCTGATACACTTAAATCAACGAATTTTTTTTATTCTTTATCAATAAACTTCTTTTCCTTCATTCTTTATAAAGCATTAAATAAATTTTCAAGTATTAAACCTGATGTCATACTAAGTTTATTTTTATACTACTTTTATACTTAGTAGACTTTGTCCCCATTGCTGACAAATCTTTCAAGACTTGCTTTCATAAGTTATTATGACTTAAAATTATTTAAATTGGAACTTATCATTTACTTACATTACCTCATCAATATTCAGAACTTCCTTTTTGATTAACAATATGAATGCTATCAAGTTCATGCCAATAAAATCCAACTGATTTCTGGTACTATAAAATATTTTTAGATTCAATTTTTAAAAAGGCAATATGAATAAAATAAACTATAACCTTTTTTTGGTAACTTTACCCTTAGAAGTATTGTTGGGGGTGCCGCGGTGCTATCCCTGCGTACCAAACAAATTAAATTATATGATTTTACGTTTTTTAATTTTATATTATATATTTTATGTTATAGGTGGACATCTAAATAGAGGTCAAAATTGGAACTGAATTAAGTTAGATCATAAGTCATCCGAATTCGGTATTTTATATTTAGTAAAAATTAAAAATTAAAAAACGTTTTCCAGTTATTGGTAATTTTTAGAAACTTTCGAGATTCGTATCTTCGTCTTGAAAATATGAAAAATATTCTTTTTTTAAAAAAAAAAGAATATTTCTTGAAAATATTTTAAAATATTATACTATTTCACACGCATAAAGTATTTCCGGAATGTGTCCAGTACATTCGGAAAAAAATTGACGTTTCAAATTTTGGCCATCACGTTCTTTTTCATCATCAACCTTAGGTCTAATGCCAATAATTAAAAAAATAAAAAGGTATACAATTTCAATTTTTTTTAATTTCAGCAGCGAAAATATTGCTACTGAAATGTGATTTTTTTTATTTTTATAAAGAAATTTATATTTTTATCCAAATATATGTTTAAGTGCTACTAATATACAAGTATCAGCACCTAAACATATATTAATAACCTATTTTAAAAACCTTTTGTTTCATCTGTCTGTACCAATTTTATTCCCAAATTCCTAAGCTGACTAGATTAGTCAGTTTTGAGATTATCCCATCTGCAGCAAAAGAATCCATTATTTTTTATTACGTCGAATCTAACTCGCGTGTGACTTTTTTGTGTGACCGCAACTTTCTTAAGGCCTTGACCTAGAAGCGGTAAATTGAATATTTGCGGTAGAGTCTAGTAACAGTAATGAACACTTCTGAATAAAGTACGCAACAAGTGTTGGCGTTCTGGTGTCGCGTTGCTAATGTATATTTACTGAACAGATCATGTGGCTATATTAATCCGTTCGCACATTAATAATATCATTAGAGTGGTGGGCGTAGATGGCACACGGTGACAGACGCGCTCTGCACGCGAACGCGCTGAACGGCTTCAAATCGGAATGCGCTTTAGTGCAACAATGCGCATTATTTAGCTTTCGGGATATTGGATACATTCGCACAAGCTAAAGTAATATCTAAATTCCTCGTTTACAAATATTGCTAGCATTTGATTGTTTCGCGAGTATGGTTGATTTTCTTTTTTGACGATCCATCCCAATATCTATTGAATTTTGTCCCAAAAATTCCATTTCCAATTTCGTCCGGCTCAAAGTTTTCACGCTCTTCCTCGTGCGCATGAAGTGCCATTATTACCAGCGTTGGGTTATCTTATTTGATACTCCAACGCCAGTTGACGATCTATTTTGACGATGCATCCCAGTATAAATTGAATTCCGTCCCAGAAATTAATTTCCACTTACAATTGTCTTAATGTGTTCACGCTCTTCCTCGTACGTATAAAGCACAAATATTCTAGCTTTGGAATATATTTTTCGATACTCCAACGCAAGTTGACGATCTATTTTGACGATGCATCCCAGTATAAATTGAATTCCGCCCCAGAAATTAATTTCCACTTACAATTGTGTTAATGTGTTCACGCTCTTCCTCGTACGTATAAAGCACAAATATTCTAGCTTTGGAATATATTTTTCGATACTCTAACGCAAGTTGACGATCTATTTTGACGATGCATCCCAGTAAAAATTGAATTCTGTCCCAGAAATTAATTTCCATTTACAATTTTTTAATGTGTTCACGCTCTTCCTCGTACGTATAAAGCACAAATATTCTAGCTTTGGAATATATTTTTCGATACTCTAACGCAAGTTGACGATCTATTTTGACGATGCATCCCAGTATAAATTGAATTCTGTCCCAGAAATTAATTTCCATTTACAATTGTCTTAATGTGTTCACGCTCTTCCTCGTACGTATAAAGCACAAATATTCTAGCTTTGGAATATATTTTTCGATACTCTAACGCAAGTTGACGATCTATTTTGACGATGCATCCCAGTATAAATTGAATTCTGTCCCAGAAATTAATTTCCATTTACAATCGTCTTAATGTGTTCACGCTCTTCCTCGTACGTATAAAGCACAAATATTCTAGCTTTGGAATATATTTTTCGATACTCTAACGCAAGTTGACGATCTATTTTGACGATGCATCCCAGTATAAATTGAATTCTGTCCCAGAAATTAATTTCCATTTACAATCGTCTTAATGTGTTCACGCTCTTCCTCGTACGTATAAAGCACAAATATTCTAGCTTTGGAATATATTTTTCGATACTCTAACGCTAGTTGACGGTCTATTTTGACGATACATCCTAGTAGCAATTGTATAAAGTACAAATACTTTAGCGTTGGTGTACCTTTTTTGATACCCCAACGCTAGTTGACGATTTATTTTGAGGATGCAAAAATTTATTTACATTTTCGACAGCCTCAAGGTTTTCACGCTCTATTTTTAAAGGTTATAGCCATTAGAACTGGTTTCTCAAACTCTGGATTTATCACCAGCTAATGGAACGTAAGAGATCTGTTGAGGTTTCTAAAGATTAGTTGAGTTCAGGATTCTGTCACGGTTGACGCTGGTCTTTTGAAGAATGATGCTAACTGCCTCTTCTCAGATTTTTGTTACCCCCAATTTAAAGATACTGAAGGGATGATAAAGAGATAATTATGAAGGAAACTAAAATACCTTCATTTTCAGTACGGTAGAGTACTGAAAATTAATTTTTAAAAGACATACATATTCCTGTTTAAAATTTAAAATGAAGTCAGAAATACCGAACTTCATGCGAAATTATATATGAGAGTAAACCACACGAAAGAATTGTGTCGAAAAACTGTGTCTGTCGTATTTCAGTATCACTGCAATTTGTACCTGTCTAGGAGCTAACTTAGAAATTATACAACAGCGTCAGAAATTTACAGAAAAAGGTAGATTTCTTGATTTGCTTTTACTACCAGATATAGGGAAGTGCTATCAGCGCCATCGAGTGATAAATTAATAAACTTTACGCTACTGTCATGTTTTCCTCCAATTAAATAAAGGAAAACTATCCTGTTCCTTCGCTTATTGTATTTCGTTTAATATGTATTCACGTAATTATTACAGTTGAAAGTTATTTATTACCTAATTGACATCCCACTTGACGGTTATGGTTACAACTTATTTGACCGGTAAATTCACTCTCTGTTTGGGAATTAAATTTTATCACATTATAATATGGTCTGCCTTATAAAATATCTCTCCCTTAACAGTCGCACTAATTTAAATTCCACTAATATTTTCTGGCTAAAAGCTATGTTTTACAACTCGGTCAATTTTGAAGGAACAGAAATACACAGACGTTAATTGACACATACCTAACGAAGAGTTCTTGTGATATGGAGCTGTGAACGCTTTTAGCGACATGTACTCCCCATTGGTATTATCAGAAATTCGCACTGATACCCTTAGCTGCTTAGCTTCTATTAGTTGTTTAAATTGGATAAGTCAAGTTTTGACTCTGTCGTAGTCCCGCGAATAGAGTATCTCCTAAGTGCCATAAGAGATGGTCAAGTCTCGCTTAGAATCGGCTAACCTCATTTAGTCTTGTCACCATCTTCTGTAAAGTCTGCGCTGAGCGCTTGTGTGAACGTCTCTGCGCCCGCTGCTGGCCCCGTTCGCACGCACCCCGCACGCTTTCTACAAATATCACCATAACGGATCGTCCGCTCCACTTGTTACGCGTATCGTTGTCAAACATCAAACTAACTATCTGGTCGCCGAGTGTTTTGTCTAACTACACGTTGGAATAAAACGATGACAACCGTTGTCGTCTTTTTGTGCGAGCGTTAAATGGATGTAACAGTATTGATATCCAGGTATTCGGGATTTAAATATAAATGTTTAAAGAGCAGAACGCAGGTTTTTAAATTGTGTATAGGACATTTTTCTCCTAACCCAGTTTTAGTATTATCAAAATACGTTGGGAAAATGGGACCCAAAAGGATTTTAGAAATGTTCGACAAGAGATTAAATATACTTTTTTTTAAAAATGGGTCATTGTGGTTAGTTTTCCCCATCTTTTTATACACCATAAAATTCATATATTTACAAAAATGCTGCCATCAAAAATCTGGGCCATTGAGGACAGCCATGGCTAGGTGGCCACAGAACTAGACCAAATCTCAGTGACTTGAAGAAACTTCTGTCACTCATTGTTTGAGGATCCACAGTCGCAATTTTCAATACCTGCAGACACCATGAAATCATTCTACGGGTGTATGATTTTATGGTGTATAATGTGGCATTAGTTTTCCCCATTTTTATACGCATCCGATTCGTGGACATTGCGAGAGCTGGAAAAGCGGAAAATATATGACCTAGAGGAAAATGCTGGGATTGTCATGGACATAATTTCGTACAAACACCTCCATGCTACAAGAACTCGGCATCACACAGCGTCTATCAATCCTAGTACAGTCTCGAATTTTGAGGTTCTTTGGCCATATTTCGAGGCGAAACAATGACTCCATAGAGCGTTTGGTGATCCAGGGAAGGGTGGAAGTCAACAGACCGCGTGGCAGATCATCCATGCTATGAGCTGATCAAATAAAATCAGCAGTTGGAGACCCTCTACATAAATGCACTAGGATGTCGGCCAATAGGTTAAGATGGCGAGAAATTGTGAGAAGGGTCACATCAACCACCTGTCACTCAACATGACCACGACGACTCTGTCAAGAGCGACACGACTGAGAAGTGGCATTTAACTTTTGTATCACATATGATTTAAACGCTATAATATTATTAATCAGTGTTAGCTAATTTTTTTCAATATTTAATATACCAACATATACGTAACCTACGATCACCGTTTTATGCATTTAAGTTGGATGAAAATCGCCATTCACATCAAACCGTTTTGATGAACAGTTTTGATTTAAGAAATATATTTTTGAGTAAGCGTAAAAAACTCGCGCCGCTGCCTACTATTCATAAGGACGATTTTACCGACTTAACGTTACCATTGAAAGGGCTCCAGTATCCTGGAGAACTACATTTCTCAATTACCATAAACAAATCACGATGCCAAACATTAAACGTTGCTGATTTAAACCTTACAATTTTTTTACAAGACCAGTTGTATGTGGCCCTGTCAGCTGTAACATTGAAACTAATTTTTTTCGTTCTGGAATCTGGAAAGAGAGCGTAAAGGAGTATGTAAAGAAATATATCAAACACTATTTATTTAATAGATAATAACTCGTTTAGATAATAACTCGAGGTTTACCTTATTTTGTTTTAAGTATTTTATATAAATGTTAAATCAAAAAATATAGTGTACCATACTGGTTTTGGTCGCTTTTCGTGTGTGAGCTGCGTTGTTTATTGTGATATTTTTATTTCTAACATTTAGAGTTATATTATCCTGTTGTCCAAGTTTCGTCGAGAACGCCAGAATAACTACTGATATCTGTAAAGAGACTTAACGTAAGCTCGGTAACGACTTAACGTAACTCCTTCCTAGACGGTGTTGTATCATGTTGCTAAGATGACTATTTATTTACGTGCAAACTGACGCGGTTTATCGGCGAGCGACACGTTCACTCACATGAACGATCGAGCGTGTACTAGTCGCTTTTTTACACTAGTTAGATCAAGTGTTACTTGTTTTGAAAATCGAATGTTAAAATCTTCGATTAAAAATAATCGATTTAGCTGCCAGTGTTTACGTTAAGAATTGTCTGATTGTTCTTAATTGTGGGTACCGCTTTTAATTAGAATTTAATGGCTGTCCTTTACATTGATTTCCGAAATTTGTGGCTTCTACGTTTACTGTTTTACTACATTTTTTACTTTTAGGGTTTCGTGTGCCTAGATATTTACTTCGCTTCATTGTTTCTTTCTTTGTTTTATGCTGTCATTTCGCGAATAAGCTATAAAGATCAGGACGCAGGAGATGTATTCGTAGGAGTTTTATTATCGCCCGATAATATATCGGGCTTGGCACTTTTAGCTTAAATTAATTTCTCTACTTACATATGGCAAGTCTTCAAATCTAAACCTTGAATGTTTAATGTGAAAAGTAGGAAAGCATATTTTAAAATGTTAAGTCATTTTCTAAATTACAGGAATCAAATCAAATCTTTATCTATTCATTATTTAGGTTTGTAATTTTTTATATACTGATATAATACTATTTTTTTAAATATTATTATGATAAGGACTTATTGAAGTAATTTTCTTGTTATTAGCGAATAAACTTTAACCATATTTTAGCTAAAAGGAACATTTTATATTAGATCATTAACAGTTTTTTTAAATAAATAAAATAGAAATAATTTTATTTATTTACTTACTTCCTTGTTTTTTTGGAAATCAAGTGATCAAGTCTTTGATCATATTGCGTAAATTGACACGCGGGGTTATTCCCTTTGCTTTTATCAAATATTAGGTTAGCATCTAATAAATGCACGATATTTTTTGCCGCGATTTTTGAAATGTTACAGAAAGTTCTCGAACATTTTTGAATAGCGTATATAAAGAGCACGGCGTTCGAGCTTCTGTTCAGTTAGCAACTGATTTTCGGCCGGTGAAGGACAATCAAAATATGGAAATTTAACGAAGTGAACTTGAGTGTTTTTACTTCATGCATTTCATTAAGGGAGAACATTGAGCGAAGCAATATATAATGCATGCACAAAGTGGACTGAATGTGTTTTTTTATATAGACATAGCCAAACATTAGTTCCAAATATTCAAAGAAGAAACAATTTGATCTCTTCGATAGAAAGAAACTTGCTTTGGGGAATGAATGAAAATATTCTGTTAGATACTACGTAAGCTAACACCGATGAAATGAGGTGGTTGGTTTATTTACAGTCAACTTAATATTTAGTCAGGTCTTTAATGTCTAAGTCTGCATGTAGCAGGGCGTCCGGTGTTTAGAAGCTTAGATTAGTCCAGGATAATAATTGGCGCACCAACTTTGAACGAGCTATTAATTATTATATAACTGTTACTCCTAGAAGTGCATCTGGTTATAGCTTGGAAATTTTTCTTGAAAACTTTAAATGAGACAATGCCAACTAACGGAGTTGCGCGCTTTCTGCTGCTCTGTGAACAGGGCGGTATATTACGCATTGCATATTGTCCTGTTTATTGCGTAATCATTTATTTCATACACAATCAACATTAATGAGCTCCACCCACGCCGCGCTGCTCAAGCGCAGAGGGCGACGTCGAGCTGTCTCGGGTGTCGCTAGGAATTGTTGCAATGTCATAGCCGATTCTAGAACCTTGGTTTGGCCGCGCATCAGAATAACAGTGATCAGTTATGCGCTTGCTCGAGGTATGTGTAAATGAGAAGACTGTGGTTGTAAACGAAAGCGATCGTGAAGTGTTTTGAATTGAAATTACTTTTTTGTGTTTGAAGATAAAATGTCGAAACCCAATTTCGTAACGTTTCGCCGCCATGTGACGCTATTCTAGCGCCAGCTATCGGTAATTTATTTAAGTTTTGATAATATTTTCAAAGTACTAATATTGTCGTTTATGACATAATGTAAACGTTGTGCTTTCATTTGTAAAATGTCTTGAATGATAAAGAGCTTAAGTGCAGTAATAAAATATGTAAAATTAATCAACAGTAATATATAAAGTAATAATCGACAATTAATAAAATTGTAGTGTATTGTTGTTACGCTACATTTATTTAAGTTAATAAATTAGACGATGCGGCGGCTATATGTGTTCTTGTAATAAAGCGCTTTACGCAAATCTATCTTGCACGACCAACAGAAAGAGTCCGCTATATGAGAAAGCGAAATGGAACTACCGTTTAGTATTTCTATCTCGGTTTTTCTTAACAACATCTTATGCTTGATGCTTAGCGGCATCTCTTTCTGCTGGTTGCATTACTTTAGATGCGTATAGATTTTTAAGATCACGCCAAATCGTGATCAATTACTACCGCACGTACAACTTATTTTGTTAATGTCTAATATTTTTTTAAGTATTTCTCAATAAAGCAAAATAATACTATAGAGGAAATTGTATTTTTGCCATGAAGAACAGACATTATTAGTTTTGTACTGGGTTTCATATGTAACATTTCAGAATTATATTACGTCTGTATAAAATTATTTTTAATTACTTACAACCCAGTTTGATTGCCATATTAAACTCCAATCCTAATAACTCATTTTGGAAAACCGAGATTTGGAGGATGGTTTCTTTTTATGACGTAAAATCATTTATATATAATAATAATTTTTTTGATTTGATTTAAATGATTTTTTTAATGTTAACCCTATCAGTGCAAAAATTATGGCGTTATATTAAGTATAGTAATTACCTTCTAAAAATTGTCTTCAAATACAGAGTCTACTTAGCTGTTTTTAATATAAATTTGCCCCTTGTAGCGTGTGGTCGTCTGTTACAAGTGCATCGTTTTATCGAAGTTAATTTTAAAATGATCCACAAATTAAAATTTAGATAAATTTAATCCTAGATTAAAATAATGAATCGAAGTTAATTTCAAAATTCCCTCCTAGATTAAAATAGTGTATCGAAGTTAATTTCAAAATGCCCTCCTAGATTATAATAATGTATCGAAGTTAATTTCAAAATGTCCTCCTAGATTAAAATAATGTATCGAAGTTAATTTCAAAATGCCCTCCTAGATTAAAATAATGTATCGAAGTTAATTTCAAAATGCCCTCCTAGATTAAAATAATATATAGAATTTAATTTCAAAACGCTTTCTTATATTAAAACAATGTATCCAAGTTAATTTCAAAATGCCCTCCTAGATTAAAATAGTGTATCGAAGTTAATTTCAAAATGCCCTCCTATATTAAAATAGTGTATCGAAGTTAATTTTAAAATGCCCTCCTAGATTAAAATAATGTATTGAACTCAATTTCAAAAGGCCCTCCTAGATTAAAATAGTGTATCGAAGTTAATTTCAAAATGCCCTCCTAGATTATAATAATGTATTGAAGTTAATTTCGAAATGCCCTCCTAGCTTAAAATAATGTATCGAAGTTAATTTCAAAATTCCCTCCTAGATTAAAATAATGTATCGAAGTTAATTTCAAAATGCCCTCCTAGATTAAAATAATATATAAAATTTAATTTCAAAACGCTTTCTTATATTAAAACAATGTATCCAAGTTAATTTCAAAATGCCCTCCTAGATTAAAATAATGTATTGAACTCAATTTCAAAAGGCCCTCCTAGATTAAAATAGTGTATCGAAGTTTATTTCAAAATGCCCTCCTAGATTATAATAATGTATCGAAGTTAATTTCAAAATGCCCTCCTAGATTAAAATAACGTATCGAAGTTGATTTCAAAATGTCTCCCTAGATTAAAATTATGTATCGAAGTTAATTTCAAAATGCTCCCTAAATTTTTTTATTTTTTTTATAATTAAAATATCATCGCACTAGGGATAAAAACATTAACATAAGTATGTAATAACATATAAAAACATTAACATAAGTATGTAATTACATATAACGATATTTTAATTACAAAAAAATATTTTTTTAGGGATAAATCTTATGTTAATATCCTTGACATAAACATTTTATGGAGGTTAGTGGAGTAGTTGAGGTTTGAAAGCAGAACAAATAAACAAACAAACAAATTCATTTACTAGAATTGTACGTCTGGAAGACTAAATTGAGATAGTCAAATATAAACACGCGCAAGTATGACAGGCCTAAATTGAATTATGTCGGTTACGTTTGAAGAGTATCGACGCTGCAAACGGTGATGCTGTCCCATTCGCACCTATTGCGTATTCGTAGGCTCACACGGTTATTATGGCCTAATATTCGTAATAAAAACTATAAATTTTACATATTTGTTTCTTTTGACTCTATCTCTTTCGCTAGCCCGCGTAGTGCTTTGTATGGGTCACATTTTTGGTTGTTTTTATTCATCATTGATGCAAAAAGGGGTAAAATGTGTTTTTTTGCACATATAAGGTTATGATACATAGAATTTGGAAACTTCTTTTATTCTATGACATATATGCTTATTACAAACGAGTTTTGGAAAATTTCACCCTTAAAGGGGTGAACTCGTCGATGTAAGAACTATTTTTCGAATCCCACGGAGACGGAATCACGGACTATAGCTGGTTCGTATTGAAAGTTATGTCGTTTTGTTTATTAATTTTTGTTTGGTTGTATCTCGTATATCGTGGCGTCGTAGGTCGTATACGAAAGAGACTACATGTTTGAACAAAAGTAACACATCTGTGACTCGAGGTTGAAAGACTTACAGTTGTTACTTTATTCCCCAGCTCGTAGTGTATAACCGAAGCTGAGCTGAATCCGTAAGTCGCAGTCTAGGGCGCCGGACGCGAGACGGCGCGATGACGTTCCACCGCCATAGCGGCGCGACTGCACCGGAAGTAGGCACCGACCACAGCACGCCATCGTGCGCCTACTGCCGTCTGTGCGGTGCACGATCTTAATAGACTTCCGCACCAACTTCGCTTCCACTCCGCACGCCGATTCAGAGTCGCGTGTTTCAAAACCGAACGATCGAAAATAGCGTGAAATTAAACCCCCCTTTTTGAATAAAGTTCGTTAAGCGTAGCGAAATTGTGTTGACCAATAGTGTAATGTAATTCGAATTGGGGGAAAGGTACAAGTAGAGTGGCGTTCACGATTTGTGTCTGTTTGACGTTTGTTGACATAATAATGTTGTATTTCTATTGTGACAAATGGTTTAAGCGAGCGATATCTGAGGGTCGCGGGTAGTGACAATGGTATCGATTAAAAAGTGTTTTAGACTAATATATCGATGTTTTTCTTGAATTATGTATATTTTTTGCAAGTTACTCTCCATATTCCAAATCCATACATATTTATAATATTGCCTTTGCGACATTTTATTTACAGCTTTTCCTCTGTGCAATCAATCGTTTAAAAACAATATTTTACCAAACGCTGGGGATTAGGCACTGAAACGTGCTTTAGCGCGAAGTTTGTTGTCTTACTTGGAATGAACAAACGAGCAATGTCTTTTCTCTTCGTAATCTCCTTTAACAAACGAGCAACGTCTTTTCTCATCGTAATCTATCTATACTCTGTTTGTATAAATTCGGTTTACCAAACTTTTTACCTTGAATGTTTCTACACATATTAACATCAAATATGTTTGTTATAGATAAGACAAAAAAATGCAACAAAACATTTATTTATATTTGAGAATAAATAAATCATAACTTAGAGAAATGCTCGTATATAATGAATGTACAAATAATGATGTTTACGGGAAATAAGATCTGATGCTCTCATAACAATAGGGTAGTTGACTCATCCTAAATTTTGATATTTTTCTCACAATATCAGGAAATATAAGTTAATTAAAAACCAGTATTAAAGAAATTTCAAGAATTTATTGAAAAATAAGCTAGTTATAGACTTCTAAATTTGAAGACATGGACAGGGTTGGGTATATCCCTGTCTCTTTCCATCTTATAGGATACAATGTGCAATATTAAAAATGATCTCACAACATGGTATTGCCGTCCTTGTCTAAAGGTAAATTTAAACTTTTATAACTCCGTCAATTTTTAAGATTAGTAAAATTTTTTTCCACTCTTCATCACAAATTGATGAACTTGATGATGACCTTGAAATTATGATTAACGAAATAAACAAAATAGTAAAATACCTACCTAATTGTTCAATATTTGGCTTTCAGTTAGCACAGTATCTCCACGTTCAGTGTTTTACAAAATATTTCTTATGAATTGGTAATCGCGCTTAAACCTCTTTCCGCAAGCTATCAAAAACTTTCTTCTGATGATCCCATGATGCAGGATAAGCAAAAGGTATATCTTCCTCCATTCAGAATTGTTAATACCTTTTACTGATCTGCGTCTTAAGTTCTTCGTTCTTGCTTGTTACGATCGGTTCTTCTTTTAATATTATATCCTCCACTTACATCTTGTAGCCTACCATATCTTGTTTACCTTTTACTGATCTGCGTCTTAAGTTCTTCGTTATTGCTTGTAACGATCGGTTCTTCTTTTAATATTATATCCTCCACTCACATTTTGTAGTCTACTGTATCTTTTTTACCTTTTACTGATCTGCGTCTTAAGTTCTTCGTTATTGCTTGTTACGATCGGTTCTTCTTTTAATATTATATCCTCCACTTACATCTTGTAGCCTACCATATCTTGTTTACCTTTTACTGATCTGCGTCTTAAGTTCTTCGTTATTGCTTGTTACGATCGGTTCTTCTTTTAATATTATATCCTCCACTCACATTTTGTAGTCTACTGTATCTTTTTTACCTTTTACTGATCTGCGTCTTAAGTTCTTCGTTATTGCTTGTTACGATCGGTTCTTCTTTTAATATTATATCCTCCACTTACATCTTGTAGCCTACCATATCTTGTTTACCTTTTACTGATCTGCGTCTTAAGTTCTTCGTTATTGCTTGTTACGATCGGTTCTTCTTTTAATATTATATCCTCCACTCACATTTTGTAGTCTACTGTATCTTTTTTACCTTTTACTGATCTGCGTCTTAAGTTCTTCGTTATTGCTTGTTACGATCGGTTCTTCTTTTAATATGATATCCTTTCTCCATTTACATCTTGTAGACTACCATATCTTTTTCTCGCCGAAATGGGCTTTTGGCAAGTCGAAATTGACCCTTAAGGGGTGGGGTGGGGAATCCATATAGCCCACTTTGGGAATCGACAACGGTACTTTAGGGGTGTCGTATTGCAACCATTTAGTTGCAATTCGCAAGGTTGTTTTTGGAGTATTATATTATGGACAAAGTTTTAAGATAGATACGATATGTTACCTGCTATAAATAAGTAAAAGTATCGATTAAGAAGTATCGAGTACAAAATTTCGGTGTAAAAAAAATGTACTCAGTACTAAAAGTAATGATGTTGTAACATACAGGTGTTTTTAATACTGCTAAGCATCTGCACTATATCAAGAATTTGTAGTGACACTTCTTTTGCATTCATAGATGAAACGATGAGAGGTAATCCCGTGGCGTTTCCTTTACATATTGCGCTATCCTAATGCCATCTATCGGTCAATTTATTTAAATATAGACATCAACGTTTCCAAATAATGAGCATGACAAAACTTGGACATCATCGGAAGCGATGTGTGAAATATGTCTAATCTTTAATTTAGCATGATTTTTGGCATTTTGGCAGATTAAAATATATATCTGTACATAACCATCCATAATTAATACAAAGAAAGTCAGTTGTTATTAGAATATAATTATTTAAGTTAATAAACTCGATGATACGCCTGTAAAGATGATAGTGCAGTAACGGACACTTAAAGATGATCATTACGCCCAAGATGGAGTAAATAGAACATAGGATAATGCATACTTTGAAGCATACACTTCCCAAAAATCGGTCTAGAAAAAGAATTTGGCCGATTTTCGCCGATCAGAACGTTACGAGTTAAAAGGTACTAACAGAGAAGAGGACAGAATAACGACTGAGCGCTAATGGAGGCGGAAAACATTTAAACTGTGGTACGTGCTTCTTGACGAATGATTTGAATCGCAGGAAAGTCGGCCACTGACCTTCTCCGACACAAGTCGATAGTTGTCGATCTCTGTCGCAACGTATAAACTCGTAAAAATTGGCCGTCTGCGGTGCGCGCACACGTGTGAATTTTGTTACGACTAATTTACGGAACGACAGGCAGTAGTCGAGCCCCGCACTTGTTGTTGCTGGATTGGAGAGTCCTATGTTCGCCAGATCGATTCTGTTGGCTATAAAGTTTGTTCACTGTTGACTATGAAGTCTGGAGATGGCTTCCTGGGTCTATTACCAATGAATACTCCTCGGTAGATGTGGGACAATATTAATTAGAAATTGAGCATTAGACTATGATCTTATATCATTTGCGGGAAAGTAATTGAATCTGCTTCTGTTATAGGCAGAATTATGTATATAGGATAGGCAAGAGAAACTGGATAAGAATTAAAATTTCACTTTAGCTTGTTCACCAAAGTTATGCATCCCAAGAAAGTAACGAGAGTCAAAAGGCAGATAACACCATATAGCACTATCCTGCGCGAGCGATCACTGGATTGGGCTGGATGTACAGCGATGTACGTGGCGAAATAGTGCTGAAAATATTATTTAAATAAACCATCTCCAAATAACCCTAACTAACCCCCTCCCGCGACTTGCCTTGTTTTTGCTTGTTATTACAAGTTTTTGCAACAGTAACCGTAATACACAAAAAATATAGAGTGGATTAAAGTGATTATGGAGTGATTATTGAGTGTATTAAAAATACCCATGAAATGTACGTGTTTTGTCCTCAAATAAATTTAACAATACTAAGGATAATGCATGGAAAGAAATTATACAATACAGTGACATTTCCAACGGCACGTATTTTTTAAATTCTGTATTGAACAATTAGTTATATACACGGTGTCCGGGAATAGATGTCGGACAAATAAAGACGCTATTCGTTGGCTATAAAGGAATAAATTATAATCATTGAAATAAAACTAAAACACGCCTTTTGTCTAATCGAGTGCAAAAAGAAATATTACACATAACTCTTTTTAATACACCTAATACTTGGCCGGAGTGCATTGTTTACTCTTTCTGGTGATGTTTTCGTAGCTGTTCGCGGGTTATATCTCCGAGCGGTGCTGAACAATGTGCGCAAATATTGTGTGTACGAAAAAGTAGACAAATAATTATGAATATTATTTTAAATTTTCTGAAAAAAGAAAAGTCATCTTTTAAATTTTATTTTAACGACAATAAACTAATTTTCAGTCAAGGAATAAGGTCTATCTTTGTCCGACTCTTCTTCCCGGACACGGATATACTATGTATTAAATTATGTATAATGTGATACTGTATACTATGTATTAAACTATTTAAATAATACATATAGACCTCAAGCATATAATGGTAATATGAGTAGAACTGACAGTGGCCATCGAAATACCTGTTATTAAAACTACCACATCGTGCACTTTATATCAATGGTGTGCATTGATTGCTGTCTATCGATAACTAGAGACGCATTGCGCTTGACGTAGATGCAAAGTTATAGGTTCTCGCGATGTCCATTGCTGGATATTACTTTAATTTACATTTCTAATGATCGTCGTCCTTCTTACTGTAAACCTAGTGTCGACAGAAGATGTGTTAGGCGAAAATATTTCCATACAGTTTTAAATTATTACCTTGTACATCCTAACCGGTAGAATGGCACATTAATATACCGTATATCTTATATTTGATGGTTTTCAGGTTTTAATCTCCGTTCATTTGAGTTGCGACTTTTATATACATACGGATGAACGTTCTAAGATTGAAAATATACGAGTAACGTACGCACAAATTTTGAAGAGCTCTAAAATTTTGAAGGTGGTCTTCAAGACCACCTTGGTCTTCATTCCATACATCGCGCAGATTGACGGATATCATTAATTTCGAAGTTTCCAGCTATATTGCTCGATCAGTCTGGCTAGACGAGCTATCCTGGCACGTCGGTCCCTCGCCGCCGGGGCGGTGGCCGCAGGCGCGTGACTTCCGGTGTGGCTCCCGCATACGCGATGAGCGTGCGGCCAGCGTCGAGCGTCCCTTCTAAACTCGGTGTTAAACCAGGGAGGGTCGATAATTTTAGGGACAATGTCTAGGGAACCTTGTTTATGGTTTTTGGTATTAGTTGGTGTTTACGGTTTCGTATACGCAAATATCTGATACCGTATTACGTATTTATTTATCGGAAACATTCTTTTCAGAAAAATAGCTTTTCATAAGATTGGATGCGTTGTTATGGTTCCATATATAAGAAGAAAAACGGATCCGCTTTTCTTAGAAACCACGCCACGTTCGATATCTTGTTATCCTACGGATTTTGAACAAGCTAATTTTATCAAAACATTCATATAAGATTTAAAGAGCGGTTAAAAGGGGTACAACTACATTTTTTTTCTATTTTATGTGTTATATGGAGTATCATTCGAAAGGGCTTGTTATGAGTAATAGAAAAATATTCATAATATTAAAATGCATATTTATAAAGGTATTCTAAAAATATGCTAAAATAGAATGTTCTCTTTGGCCTTATTTTCAAAACTACCGAGACAAAAGTCATGAAAAAAACAGGGCTTGTGAAACTACAAGATTACAGGAAAAATATAGTGACTAGTTCTTATAATTGTTGAAACATGCACCCAATATGTGTTTCGATGCCAAGAAAGTGGAAGAGAGGCACTATATTGACATTGTGTAAATTGTAATGTTTGTACGTACCAAAATGTATATGAAGCCAACACAACCCGCAAGTGCTCCGAGCCGACAAGAAAATCGGCCACAAATTGTGGGGAAAAATTAAGGAAGTGCTATTTCTTACATTTCATCTAAAAGGTTTCACACAAATAATAAAGGATTTGAATGATGTCGATATTTTTTGTAAAAATGTTTTAAAACTACAGAGAAGGTTTAAAAAAAACCTTGTGATGAAAAAAATAATGCATGTAACAGACATTAATCGAAACTTCTAAATAGGAAAGAGTGCCAATTTTTTGTTCATTAAATTGAAAAAGAATATAAATATAATTTAGTTTCAATATTTAACGATATATTAAAGATATTTAATAAGCTCCCTTATAATGAATGCTAAATAACTGGCCAGTGACGTCATAAGCCAGTTGTGTTTTGTATGGAGCGTTTTCGCGCTAATTGTAGTTCGTCAGTTTTTTAACTTTGTAATGAAAAGTCCTAGGTATGATATGTATATTTTAACCGGTTTTAATGTTATTACTTATTCGATTTTAGTAATAAATAAAATATAGTCAAATATCCTATTATAGTTTATTCCTTGAAATCTTTAGTTTAATAAAAACATATTGCTCTAGCGTTAAACTGTTTTTACGTTTATGTATCTCGAATAGAAAGGTAAGCAAAATTTCTTGAAAATGGATTTTGGTTCAGAATCGTTTGTCTAATAAATGTTTTAATCTAAATAAAGAAACAAGGAAATTGTTTATTACACTAGTATTAGAGAGCACTGAGTATGCAGTACAGGTTATTTTTATCAATAAAATTATGATTTACTTGTTATTCAATAAAAAAACGTTCTAGTGCCTGTCGGTACACGCACGATATAGAATTCCGTATTCTTCTATGCTTTTTGAAATTGGTGAAGCAAGTTAATTGAAATAATTTAATTACAATGTTCTAATCGATCTTGATTTGACTACGGAACCTTAAAAATTATGATTTCCTCAATGGGTTCTACATGAGAATATTTATTAAGTCCCGTGAAATATATATTGTTAGTGACCTACTTGTACATATTGCCCAAAAGTAATTATTCGTAATTAATAATGATTTTTATGCTGCCTAAAATAATTACACAACGCCTGTTAATTTCACATTCATAGATTCTTAAGTTCCGAGAAATATATATTATTAGTTATCTACTTATACATATTGCCCAAAAGTAATTATTCGTAATAAATAATGATTTTTATGCTGCCTAAAATAATTACATAACGCCTTTTAATTTCACATTCATAGATTCTTAAGTCCCGAGAAATATGTATTATTAGTTATCTACTTATACATATTGCCCAAAAGAAATTATTCGTAATAAATAATGATTTTAATGCTCCCTAAAATTATTACACAACGCCTGTTAATTTCACATTCATATATTCTTAAGTCCCGAGAAATATTATTAGTTATCTACTTATACATATTGCCCAAAAGAAATTATTCGTAATAAATAATGATTTTTATGCTGCCTAAAATAATTACACAACGCCTGTTAATTTCACATTCATATATTCTTAAGTCCCGAGAAATATTATTAGTTATCTACTTATACATATTGCCCAAAAGAAATTATTCGTAATAAATAATGATTTTAATGATCCCTAAAATTATTACACAACGCCTGTTAATTTCACATTCATATATTCTTAAGTCCTGAGAAATATTATTAGTTATCTACTTATACATATTGCCCAAAAGTACTTATTCGTAATAAATAATGATTTTTATGCTGCCTAAAATTATTACACAACGCCTGTTAATTTCACATTCATATATTCTTAAGTCCCGAGAAATATTATTAGTTATCTATTTATACATATTGCCCAAAAGTAATTATTCGTAATAAATAATGATTTTAATGCTCCCTAAAATTATTACACAACGCCTGTTAATTTCACGTTCATATATTCTTAAGTCCCGAGAAATATTATTAGTGATCTACTTATACATATTGCCTAAAAGTAATTATTCGTAATAAATAATGATTTTTATGCTGCCTAAAATAATTACACAACGCCTGTTAATTTCACATTCATATATTCTTAAGTCCCGAGAAATATTATTAGTGATCTACTTATACATATTGCCTAAGAGTAATTATTCGTAATAAATAATGATTTTTATGCTGCCTAAAATAATTACACAACGCCTGTTAATTTCACATTCATATATTCTTAAGTCCCGAGAAATATTATTAGTGATCTCCTTATACATATTGCCCAAAAGAAATTATTCGTAATAAATAATGATTTTTATGCTGCCTAAAATAATTACACAACGCCTGTTAATTTCACATTCATATATTCTTAAGTCCCGAGAAATATGTATTATTAGTTATCTACTTATACATATTGCCCAAAAGAAATTATTCGTAATAAATAATGATTTTAATGCTCCCTAAAATTATTACACAACGCCTGTTAATTTCACATTCATATATTCTTAAGTCCCGAGAAATATTATTAGTTATCTACTTATACATATTGCCCAAAAGAAATTATTCGTAATAAATAATGATTTTTATGCTGCCTAAAATAATTACACAACGCCTGTTAATTTCACATTCATATATTCTTAAGTCCGGAGAAATATTATTAGTTATCTATTTATACATATTGCCCAAAAGAAATTATTCGTAATAAATAATGATTTTAATGCTCCCTAAAATTATTACACAACGCCTGTTAATTTCACATTCATATATTCTTAAGTCCCGAGACATATTATTAGTTATCTACTTATACATATTGCCCAAAAGAAATTATTCGTAATAAATAATGATTTTTATGCTGCCTAAAATTATTACACAACGCCTGTTAATTTCACATTCATATATTCTTAAGTCCCGAGAAATATTATTAGTTATCTACTTATACATATTGCCCAAAAGTACTTATTCGTAATAAATAATGATTTTTATGCTCCCTAAAATTATTACACAACGCCTGTTAATTTCACATTCATAGATTCTTAAGTCCCGAGAAATATTATTAGTGATCTACTTATACATATTGCCCAAAAGTACTTATTCGTAATTAATAATGATTTTTATGCTGCTTAAAATTATTACATAACGCCTGTTAACTTCACATTCATATATTCTTAAGTCCCGAGAAATATATATTATTAGTGATCTACTTATACATATTGCCCAAAAGTAATTATTCATAATAAATGATGATTTTAATGAAAGAGATATAAGTTCACGAATTTCCTAAATTATATCCTTAGTTCCATTAATATTCATGTTGGAATTATAGTGAAGATCAAACAATTAAAATTACTGAAATCACAAACATTTTGATCTTTGTATCTTTGTTACTCGATCACGCTTAAACTGTTGAACAAATTTTCATTAAAATTAGTACAAACGTAGATCGTAATTCAAGTTAATATATGGATTACATTTTATGGTAATGAAAAAAAATAATTCCTATAGTATGAAAATATGTATTTTTATTTAATACTAAATATTCTGTATTTGATTTCGCAAATGGTGCTTAAAAATAAAAAAAAAATTAAGCACGAATAGAAATCGCAATACGAGGGTTCTGTACATATTTAACCACTTGTAAGCATTACCTTTAAATGCTTGTAAGGGCCTAAATTTGTACAGTAGTAGTTGTAGTATTTCTATTATAAACTATTTACCAATGTGTACATATTTAAGCACTTGTAAGCATTACCTTTAAATGCTTGTAAGGGCCTAAATTTGTACAGTAGTAGTTGTAGTATTTCTATTATAAACTTTTACCAATGTGTACACATTTAAGCACTTGTAAGCATTACCTTTAAATGCTTGTAAGGGCCTAAATTTGTACAGTAGTAGTTATAGTATTTCTATTATAAACTATTTACCAATGTGTACACATTTAAGCACTTGTAAGCATTACCTTTAAATGCTTGTAAGGGCCTAAATTTGTACAGTAGTAGTTATAGTATTTCTATTATAAACTATTTACTAATGTGTACACATTTAAGCACTTGTAAGCATTACCTTTAAATGCTTGTAAGGGCCTAAATTTGTACAGTAGTAGTTGTAGTATTTCTATTATAAACTATTTACCAATGTGTACACGTTTAAGCAATTGTAAGCATTACCTTTAAATGCTTGTAAGGGCCTGTACAGTAGTTGTTGTAGTATTTCTATTATAAACTATTTACCAATGTTACGAGCATTAAGTTATCTCAATGTTAATGTATTGCCACTATATCTTTCACAGGCGTAGAAACAAACTATAAAACTGTGTAATACCACATAGAATTTGGAATCATTGATATTTGGATTTGTCCCTTGACTTGTGCTGTAGCACCTTCCATTATGGCAACTTTCAAGATAGTAGGTTGATTGAAAGTACTGCGGGGGGTTTGATGATGAGTGAATAAGGCTAGGGTAAAAATAACCAGAAGAACTTAAAATTTGTACCTCAGTATTAATATCTCAAGTCGTTTCTGAGAAAAAGAGCTTAGACAGACCAACAACCAAGTATTACTGTAAGGGTTCCGTTTTTTCGTTAAACCTCAAAAATGGTAATGAAACAATGAATATACTCAATGATATCCCACTGAACGAAATCAGCAAAAAACCTTTCGCCCTACACATATGTAAGGTTAGATACTGTGACGGACAAACGGACGTTATGAGAATTCTTTATTTCACTTCTCGAATCTGTCCCTCACTGCTGAGGATCGTGAGTCCCTTTTGAAAAAAAAACACTTTTTTTTTAATGATATTCCGCCGTAGGTTCTAATTCTAGGTATATTCTCGCTTTGAAAGGCATCATATAATGGAATACCAAGCTTTTCTCGAATTTGGTCCGTCCAGCATCTAGGGTGGCGTGCCCTCGATATACGTACTTCAACCGTGTCGGTAACATTGAGCTTCGCGGCACTGTCGGCATGTTTCTGCTTAACGTGTCCGAAGTATTCGAAAACTCTATGGAAATAGAACGAATAAATATTTTTAGGGTTCCGTCGTGGAACAAAACTTATTGAATATTTATTATAAAAAAAGTATTTCGTTAAGTAGTCCACATTACATGTGCACGTTATCTTGATTTTTCGTTCTAATCGAAGCCTATGTTGACCTCTGTGAACATTTTGAAAAAATGTATTGTTCTCATCTCTGTATATTATTTCTCAAAGGCATTTTGTTGTCGGTACACCATATCTCCATTAATAATTTATCAAAACCAATGATTAAGCTGTCATTTTGAATACTACCTTCACCGCTAATGACGAAAAATAAACTGCAATCTGTTTATCTAACATACACGACAGTCGTTCAAATAGTAATTATTTATAGTGCGTCATCTATTGATAATCTGTTTAACTAACATGTGTTACCATTTGGCGACCCGCGAATTATATTATTCGCACGGGGCCACTAGTTTTATAATAGTTACTCGAAAAATAGGACTAATAGTCGGGTAATATGAAAAGCTTAAAAATTTAGTGTTCTAATTTATATTCTGCACAAAACAGATGATCTGCAAGGTAGTAATCATGAGTTAGCGACAGTTACTTCAATGGTCACGGATGATAGTGCCCGCGCACGCTCAGTGTGTGGTCCACGCGGCCTCGTCCCGCCTCCATTCTCCCACGCGCAGTCACGATCTCGACCACCCGCCCGTACGCGGTACCACATATTTGTCCGGATGCGGGTATTTTTTGCCCCTAACTGTTTACTGTTACTTTTGGAGATTATATTTCTTTCCGGATTCTAAACGGTAATTTTCAGGGTTTCCTATCTCGGAAGGAAAAACGGAACCCTTATAACGTCACTTAACTGTCTGTCTGCCACAGCTGTTTTTCTTGGAAACCGCTTGACGTGGAAATTTGAAATTTGGCATAATAATAAAATATATTAACCCTCATATATGGCAATATCTAATATCATATATTTTTAGGAGGGCAAATTAAAACGCGAATTTTTTTTCAACAAGTTTGTGTTGCCAGTGATGACATATGAAAGAGAGATATGGTCGCTTACTCGCCGCTTACTTATTGGCCTCTTCAAAAGACTAGACGTCACTCAGCAACAACTTGTGAGATTGGCAGACTAAAGAGGCAATGAGCAGATCCTATAGCACCTAGAACCGTCAACCACTGGGAAAGAAAGATTCTCGAGTGGCGACCATGTGTCGGAAGCCGTAAAGTGGGAAGACTTCTACTAGATGGACAGATAATGTAATACAATTCGCGGGAAGCCGTTGGATTCAGGCAGGACAGGATCTATTTTTGTTGGGAGACTATGGGAGAATCCTACATTCAGCAGTGATGACGCCTTCCGGCTGATGATGATTACGAAATTGTATTTTATTTCTTGCTCTTTCTGGATTGTTTGGTTTGTTATTTTCTAAAAATACCAGCTTTTTAAAACAAATTTCTTGTCCTGTTTTTAATTCCAAGTCCATTTTTGTAGTCTGTAAAATATTTTGCGTTGTAGTGAATATGCCACATTATTTTTACGTCACATTGACTTCATTTTGGTCGAATGGAACGTGTACAAGTTATAATAGGCGAACACCTGATTGGCCATTGTTTTAAGTGCGATTGTAACGTATGATACTTTTTTTAACCGTCTAGTGGTCGAACCCTTGCTCCGAACAAAAGCAGCCGCACACCGCCTAAGGTTTATAGTTTAAGTACAATGGCTGAAATAAGTTCGCTGTGGACTCGAAGACTACGCGCGACCGCTGAAAGGTTAATATCAATTAGCAAGGTAATGATGATTGGTACAGATATGCCATCGGAATACCTGTATCGTGTCGATGTTTGTGTCAACAATGGATACATGTTGCGTTGTAATGTGATTCTGCGGTAGCTTGTTGACAAACACGACTCCGGTCGTCAATGACGATCACCGGATTGAATGCGAATATTAGATGAATGTCGATGTTTGTTAGCGGATGCTGTTTGCAATGCTATATGAAGTGCCATTTGCCGTGTTGAATTCATTGGAGTCTTGTTTCGTGCATCACTGTGATTGGCATCCGTAGCGATATAATACGAGACGAAAGAGTTAATGATATGCGTTTATAAAGCCGCATTAAAGAATCTGCGTCAATAAAATTTACACATTTAGTGTTACGAACCAAAGTATGTAGCGGGACGTATTATTAAGTGACGCTACATTAAAGAGACATATAATACTATAAAATATTACACACAGATTCAAATATTGAATAACACGATTAGAGGAATTAGATGCAGAGTTAAAAAAGTACGCATGAAAAAGAGATAGTGTAATTATGAACGTTTCTAAGTTTATATCATAAGTGAGCGAGAACGACTTAGGTGCGAATGGAATAGCATTGCTGTATGGAAAATTGGACTAGTCCATTCTTCATAGATAACGATGAATTTTATCGTAATCCATAAATAAACGATAGAATTCAGTTTGGTCTTATTACATTTGCTGAGACAGTGCAAACATGTTATTGGTGTTATTCCACTTTCAACTACAAAAATTGTATGCGCACTGCGTAACCGTTAGTGTGATCCGCGTGAAATCTTTGAGTTTATGACGTTTTTATAAACTATTATATTAAATTAAGTTGCAATAACTTAATAAATATTGAAAATATTGAAACAAATGATTATATAATGTTTGATATCCGTATATATGAAGAATTTATATCATTCATTATATTGTAGTTGTTATTAATACTTTGATTATAATCTGATGAAAAGATTAATCCAGTCTATTTTTAATTAATTTAATTGTTAGCAAAAAAAATGCGAAGAATTTATATCATTCATTATCTTATAGTTGTTATTAATACTTTGATTCTAATCTGACGAAAGATATTTTTAATTCATTTGTTAGCAAAGAAATATGAAGAATTTATTATCTTGTAGTTGTTATTAATACATTGATTCTAATCTGACGAAAGATATTTTTAATTAATTTGTTAGCAAAAAAAATATGAAGAATTTATATCATTCATTATCTTATAGTTGTTATTAATACTTTGATTCTAATCTGACGAAAGATATTTTTAATTAATTTGTTAGCAAAAAAATATGAAGAATTTATATCATTAATTATCTTATAGTTGTTATTAATACTTTGATTCTAATCTGACGAAAGATATTTTTAATTAATTTGTTAGCAAAAAAATATGAAGAATTTATATCATTCATTATCTTATAGTTGTTATTAATACTTTGATTCTAATCTGACGAAAGATATTTTTAATTAATTTGTTAGCAAAAAAATATGAAGAATTTATATCATTCATTATCTTATAGTTGTTATTAATACTTTGATTCTAATCTGACGAAAAATATTTTTAATTAATTTGTTAGCAAAAAAAATATGAAAAATTTATATCATTCATTATCTTATAGTTGTTATTAATACTTTGATTCTAATCTGACGAAAGATATTTTTAATTAATTTGTTAGCAAAAAAATATGAAGAATTTATATCATTCATTATCTTATAGTTGTTATTAATACTTTGATTCTAATCTGACGAAAAATATTTTTAATTAATTTGTTAGCAAAAAAAATATGAAAAATTTATATCATTCATTATCTTATAGTTGTTATTAATACTTTGATTATAATCTGACGAAAGATATTTTTAATTAATTTGTTAGCAAAAAAATATGAAGAATTTATATCATTCATTATCTTATAGTTGTTATTAATACTTTGATTCTAATCTGACGAAAAATATTTTTAATTAATTTGTTAGCAAAAAGAATATGAAACATTTATATCATTCATTATCTTATAGTTGTTATTAATACTTTGATTCTAATCTGACGAAAGATATTTTTAATTAATTTGTTAGCAAAAAAATATGAAAAATTTATATCATTCATTATCTTATAGTTGTTATTAATACTTTGATTCTAATCTGACGAAAGATATTTTTAATTAATTTGTTAGCAAAAAAATATGAAGAATTTATATCATTCATTATCTTATACTTGTTATTAATACTTTGATTCTAATCTGACGAAAAATATTTTTAATTAATTTGTTAGCAAAAAAAATATGAAAAATTTATATCATTCATTATCTTATAGTTGTTATTAATACTTTGATTATAATCTGACGAAAGATATTTTTAATTAATTTGTTAGCAAAAAAATATGAAGAATTTATATCATTCATTATCTTATAGTTGTTATTAATACTTTGATTCTAATCTGACGAAAAATATTTTTAATTAATTTGTTAGCAAAAAGAATATGAAACATTTATATCATTCATTATCTTATAGTTGTTATTAATACTTTGATTCTAATCTGACGAAAGATATTTTTAATTAATTTGTTAGCAAAAAAATATGAAGAATTTATATCATTCATTATCTTATAGTTGTTATTAATACTTTGATTCTAATCTGACGAAAAATATTTTTAATTAATTTGTTAGCAAAAAGAATATGAAACATTTATATCATTCATTATCTTATAGTTGTTATTAATACTTTGATTCTAATCTGACGAAAGATATTTTTAATTAATTTGTTAGCAAAAAAATATGAAGAATTTATATCATTCATTATCTTATAGTTGTTATTAATACTTTGATTCTAATCTGACGAAAAATATTTTTAATTAATTTGTTAGCAAAAAGAATATGAAACATTTATATCATTCATTATCTTATAGTTGTTATTAATACTTTGATTATAATCTGACGAAAAATATTTTTAATTAATTTGTTAGCAAAAAAATATAAGGGTATGGTTTATGTGACTAAATTTTCTTTGCCCCGTTAAAATAATTAATGTGGTTGGTAGAGTTCTAACCAGTACTTATTTGTCTATTATAACATTATGTTGTCCTAGATCAACACATGTACAGAAATGACAACACGTGTTAGTACAAGGTCCATATCCTGGTTTTGCCTATAGTGAAGTTTATGAGGTTACAATAGATTACGTTAATCCTGCTAATATAATAAACAGATAAGTTTTGCTTGTTTCTTTGTTTTGTCGAGATTCGAATAAAAAGTCCCATTGACTTACAACTTTGTATACACAATATGATAGTTTATGGTTTCCAGATTGCTACAGGCCATATAGTATATCAGAATCTTGCATAATTTTTAGGTATTTTAAAAAGGTCTAAAGAAAAGTCTGCGACAGCATTATTTATCTGTGTTTTATGGGTAAGTCGCGGTGACTGTTTTATACCCCTGTGTGGGGAAAAATTGACCAAGTTTAAATGAATTTATTATTTTTCATTAAAATAAATATCGTTACCATTTTGAAGGTTTCTAATGGATACAAAACTGATCCTCCATACTTTGTTATTTGGCTTAGTAAACCACTTGAGAAATTAAAAGCAAACAAAAATAGGAATAGGTTTTTAATGACGTCATTTCACGGTATATTATTATATTGGGTTGGCTAACAAGTAATGAAAGGTCATTAACATTATTATTTTTTTGTTATATTTCCTATTTAAAATTAATTAATCGTCGATATAATAATCACCATCATTTTGTACTACATGTATCCAACACACTATGCATATCATTTGTGTAAACTTCAGGTGGCTTGGAATGAAAAACTGTCGTAGGTGGTCTTCATCATGAAAGTTTTTTTCACGTAAGGTCTTGCTGAGTGATCTAAACAAACAATAATCAGTGGATGCAAGGTCCGGGGAATACGGCGGGTCGAGGATCTGTGTCCGGCCAAAATTCAAAACTTTCATATGAAGACCAGGCTTCTATATGAAGACCAAGCTACGGCTACGGCTGGTCCAACCTAAGTCCACGAGGTACCCACGCACCGTATTTCCAGTTTTTTCCCAAGCAGTATAAATGATTATGGTTTCGTGGGAGCACCAGAGCTCATTCGCTAACCAGTGTGTTGTTAATCGACTGTCTTCTTCAATTAACAATTTTAACCTATCACCGATGGACCAGAGCGTGGTTGATCACTCAGAGAATAATCGCCGCTGCGCAACCGCTGGAACTATCGTTTTGCAGTAGCTTCAAATATTGCTTCAGGAGCTACGCGTTGGCATACTTTACGCGTAGCTTCGGCAGCAGCGAGACCAGATTGGTACTCGTAAATTAGACATTGTCTCACATGCTTATTAATGTGGTCCATATTTCATGCCTATTAACAGTGCAGCGTCTTAGTTACTACTGAATCAGCGAGAACATGCCGCGCTCTTTATATATCTTCGATCATGGAAGTTTCAAGAACGTTCCCATATTTTCTAGTTTTTCGGAAAAAAAAACGCTCATTACTTTTTAGGCAACCCAATATTTTTGTTAATCAAAATCAAGTGCAGGACTACGTCCATGAAAGTAAAACATTCATGTCAAAAAATCGGATTTATATTATTTAATTGACCCATACAAAGTCGGGGCGCGTCGCTTTATATCTAAAAGTGGACCTGTATAGTATATTATTTGGATCAGTAGCTTAATGAAAAGGTGATTGAATTAAAAAAAAATTGTGCGTGTCAGCTCCGACGCGCGACTTTAGTTTAATCCTTAAGTACGATTGCCTTGAAATCTATAAAATAGGTACCACTGTATGTAAATAAAAATATAAATATCATTAAATGTGAATGGAAACTTCTTTACTAAAACAATTCTGACAATATAATTATTTTCAAGTAAAACACAAATTAACAAGATCAAATTTATACAACAAAATTAAAAACATTTAGTAACGTCAGACTAAAAAGTTAAAATTAAAAGAGACTTTTTAATTTGGTAGAATAGAAAACACGAAATATTCACACATAATGACATTTAACGATTACATCTTGATATAAGCGAACGATAGTAAACTATGTGTGTTACATTCCGTAATTGCGATTACGCCATAAGAAAATGCTAATATGTGTGTCACACTCCGTCATTGCGATTACGCCATAAGAAAATGCCAATATATGTGTCGCACTCCGTTATTGCGATTACACCATTAAGAAAATGCTAAATAAACATATTGATATTTCACTCTAAAAATGCGCAGAAATGTTGCGCGGAGAGGCCACGATTACACTTTCTTTAACGCTCTGAACTTCGTACGAGCAGAACCCAACGCTTACACATTTAACGTTCTGAACTTCTGATTTTACTCCTTATAAAACTTCATACCGGGTGCCATATATGAAAATAGATTCATATGGAGTAAACACCAAACATTTTTTAATACATTTTGACGTCTTTGGTATAATGTATACGTGCATGCTGCGCTTGGCACTGGAATGTCGCAAGCGCCTCTTGTTGTGATACATTGTTATACTCGTATTTTTGTTAATTAAGTAAGGCGCACGACTATATTCATGAAAGAAAAAAAATACAAATCAAAAAACTCTAATTAATAATTTAATAGTACATTTGCGTAATCGGGACTGGCCGCTTTCCAAAAATTGTTTTATATACTTTTTAATTTGGATCAGTAGATTACATAAAAGGTGATTGAATTAAAAAGTTTTTGAACGCACTTTTATTACGTTCAGTATGATATATTATCGGACACCGAGGGAAAACGGAGAGGGGAGAGAGGGGGGGGGGGGCGTCGTGGTACATAAATATATTTTTGTTAATTAAGTAAAGCGCAAGAACTCTTTTCATGAAAGAAAAAAATATATGTCAAAAAAAATGGGGTGTGGCTGTGTTATGGACACGGTCGTGGGTTGTACGTGAATACGTCTATGTAACGGGTATTTCTATTTTTTAAATAAAATATTTTTGATAATATTTTTTTATTCTAACACCTTATTATATTCACTGTCACTACTTTAAACTAATGTCTTATATACAATCGATAGATTTTGACGATAGCTGACGATTAAAACTTAAACGAACACGTAGCTTTTCCTTATCAAAAGTTATACTAATTGCAAATCTCGACACGCAGCAGAATAACCTCAAAATGGCGGGCGAAGCTTCTCGCAATGCTGGCACGGAATGATCCTATCACGTAATTAAGTATATTGATGTGATCAGCGTCGCCACGTCGCGCGGTATTTACGCATTCCTCCGTCACCCACGTTTTCCGCGACCTTCCGCCGCGACCTTCCTCTCCCATCATATTTGGACGAGTCTCGTAATGAGGTGTCCTTTCGACCGCGCTCCTTCTACTCATATGACTATTTATGCTATCATATTTATGTGACTATATTTGCGTTGTCGTTAAGGCTTTTAAGGCACTTGATGAATTCGAATTGCCTAGACGAATTTGACCTAATTAAAAAATAAGCAAAATTTATAAATTTCGCTTGTTTTTCTGAAGTCAAACTTCTCTCGACATTATGGCACAAGTTCATTTATTGAGAAATGGGTCTGTAACGGAAAGGGAAGTAGTGTGTATTAATAATATTAAGACCTTTTTCTTCTCGAGGCAGTCCCACACTTATGACAATCGTGACTACTTTTTAATAATAATTTTTCTTTTATGATGTTTTTTTTCATAATTCAACGGTGACCATGACTCAGCACCATACAAAAATGGATAAGGACAAGGATCATATTTAAGGCGACTTGGTATTTCTGTCCTTCCGTATTTAAACGAGTTATTATACTTTCCGTTATGCCTGTTCCGCGTAGCATTTCCTCTTCGCGTCCATCTTTGTCGGAGATGCGTCCACCCAGGGAGGCGTAGTTTTTAATAACATTGAGATTATTAGCATAAAAAATTTCGTTACTGCCAATGCATTACGAACATTTCAGAATAAGATCAATTCTGTTAATAAAACTTTCTTTTTTTTTATCGCACGGCTAACTTCATAATAATAAATGACAAAGAAGTTTCACTTCCAACCCTCGTAGCGACCACGCGCCGTCCGTCTTTTCCGTTCGTTTTTTCATTTTTTTTTTTGTAGAAGTTCACTTATTGACTGTTGTCTTTATTTGCAGATAAAGTTGGAGACCGTTCTGGGACTGACCGTGAGCAGCAATGCCGCTCTCGACTGCGACCCCAACACCGAGATGGTGGTCTACCCCGCCGGGTGAGTGAACCTTTTTGTGCTTCGCGAATCTAGTTACGTCTTGCTACTAGAAATTTTAATACTTACTATAATACCTATTCTTGAAAAAAGTGTTGTTAAATTTTAGTAAAATTAATGTTATGTAAAAAATAATGTCTAATTGGAAAATGTTCCTTCGGTGGCAAATGACGGTATACAAATATAGGAGATTATTGTTGAACATTCTATCAAGTAACAATTACGTGTAGCATTTTCATAGTCACCCGTAGGTTCGGCGCCGAGAGGACAAAAAACCACGTACGTGTTATAGAAAGCTGGCTGTCATATTGTTGTCGTTGCTATGATGCTATTTGTTTATGAACTTTGTGTTGGTGTTTTGCTCGAGAAATATTGTTAATATTGGTAAATAAATTATTTTTTTTAATTTATTAAAAACTGCAATCGCAATAATATTATATATTTCAAAGAAAATCCGTTGCAATACAGCGAATCGAGAATTTCAAATATTTTTTTATTTAGTTGTTTGCATATTAAAGAATCAGTGGGCCTTTTGGATAACTTTCATGTGCACTACAAAGTTGTAATCCAAGTAATCATTTATGAATTTTGTATTGGTGTTTTGCTCGAGGAATTTTGTTAATTTTGTTAAATTATTTATTTTTATTTTAATTTATTAAAAATTGCAATTATAATAATATTTCAAAGGAAATTCACTATAATAGAGCGAATCGAAAATTTGGGATATTTTTTTACTTAGTGTTAGCATATTAAAGAATTAGTGGGCCTTTTGGATAACTTTCATGTGCACTACAAAGTTGTAATAGAAATAATCCACAAGTGTTGAAATAATGATACAAATAATATTGTTTTAACGCAAACTCGAGAAAATATTTTGGGACTGAGAATTAAGGCGCGAGGTCATAAAGTAAAAAAAAGAACTTCTATAAAATTCATTTGAAAATTTTATCTCCCCGCAGGTCACTATATCTTCCGAAACAATTTTTAATAAAAACCGTTAAAAAAAGTAATAAAATATAATTTTGTAATTACACAAAACTTCATACTTCAAACGATATATGTATTATTTTCAAACGATGAATTTCATTATTATTTTTGTATGCTGACAGAACAAGCGGCAGCTTGACGTTTAAAGCCGGATTTTACTCAGAATTTTGATTTCAACACGTTTTATTATTTATCATATATATTATTTCTTAAAGGTATTTTTAGTGGCAACGCCATATCTCCCTTATTTCTTCATCAAAATTAATCATTAAAACATCATTTTAAGGCTTATTTTCCCTGCTATTGACGAAAAATAGACAAACAATTCAAAATTAATTTTTTAATAATTGTTTTAAATTTTTTTTGGCTGTGTGTATTATTTCTCAAATGTTTTTAATCGCCATCTATTGACAAACTTTTTAACTAAAATTCGGTGACTGGCTAATTATTCGTATGGATCATTTAGTCTACTCGTATATATAAAGTAAACATTTTGTAGCTCTTCGTCGTAAGTGCGATAGAATAAGATATATGAAGCAACATTCATTCCTTAAGACGAGATGTAAATATATGCAGGTATCTGCTTATAACAAAAGCCTTAAAAATTCGTATTATTACGTAACATAATTTGTTGTTTACATTATGGTGTTAATTATACTTGTACTCGTATGAATTGTATGAGCTCACACGTTTCGTCGTCGCAGAGCGTGAAATATTGCTGAAGTGGGTGAATTTTTATAATTTTGAGTAATTTTTATGCTAAAAGTGATTCCATAAAGATTTCATTTTTTTATTTTATTTTATATTTTGTTTACCGTTAAGCACAATGCCAGTTTTATCATATCATCTCGCGAATTGATTGATATTAGTTAATCGATGTATTAATATTTATCTGAAAGTTCTGGTCAAATACTAATCCTTCAGATTTCCAAAATCACAGTTGAAAAATTAATCGAGGAACACATATTGTAAGCCACTTTGAATGTTATTATTTTTCTATAGGGGTTAAATATCAAACAAATTATAAATGGAATCTCAACTTCGTTTTTAATGATCTGGCTGTCGCATTGTTGTCGTTGCTGTGATGATATTTGATATTATTACAATAAAATACTCTCATTTAACTGTTACCAAACTCAGTAATAACCTTGATCCTAACATTCAAAATGCATCGTCGATGTATGTTTTCAAAAGTCGTCTGATCAAAATGCTCCGAATTTTATCCGCTACCACTACCCTATTATTTCCAGTTATATTCTGGTTCCTTTCCCTATCCATGTTAATATCTAAATTCTTTGTTAGTTTAGTTACTATTAGGTTAATCTCTATTAGATATTATGTACTTGATCTTAATATTTGCAACACATCGTCGATGTATGTTTTCAAAAGTTTGTGAAAAATATGCTTCTAACATCTTCACTCAGGGTCCAATGCCATCTACCGCAACACTGAGTCCTCAAATCTTGAGTTTTGTTTGACTGGAAGTGATTGATAATGTAGTACTAATTTTGTGAAATGTATAAATACACTGAAGTCTAAAAAAATAAAAGAAAATAAAAAACAATTGGACATTAATTTAAATTCAATTTCAAGATTCTGTTTGCAAATTTCATACGTCAGAAAGTATAGAAACTCAGAGATCGTAACTGATGGGCAGACAGAAGGACATGACGA
The DNA here is from genome assembly GCA_039881145.1 of Druceiella hillmani. Classification (NCBI taxonomy): domain Eukaryota; kingdom Metazoa; phylum Arthropoda; class Insecta; order Lepidoptera; family Hepialidae; genus Druceiella; species Druceiella hillmani. The sequence continues at coordinate 1,214,214 of JAYKKI010000089.1, read as the reverse complement.
AATATAAGGAGTTCCTTATTTGACCATGGAACCTTAAAAACGCACACAAACTGCGGTGAATTTTGTAATAGATTGGAAAGATAACAGAAGAATGTTTACAGGAAGACGACGTCAAAAGTAAATTTAATTATAATATTTGAAGCATTTCAGTTTTTTGTTATTACCGCAATGGGACACATTCGTTGTAAGTTATGTGTCCCAGCGGCTGCGGAGTGGCCAGCCACCTTGCATGTGGCACGCGAATGCCACTAACAAAATACGTACTCGTAGTGTGCGCCAAAGCTATATAATAAATCAGTCTTTGCTTGCGGCTTATTGGATTATGTAATTACTTAAGCCTTAGTGGCTTATGTAATAACGTAAGTCTTAGTGACTTATGTATTTCAAATAACGTAAGCCTTAGTGGCTTATGTGATAATGTAAGACCTAATGACTAATGTAATTGTAATAATATAAACTGACAATTCTTAATGGGAATGTTAATGGAGACTATACTTATTGAATTTGGTTACAGTAGTTTGATTTTTACAGTGATTGTTCTTCACTATCCACATAAATATGATTACAATAATGCAGTAAAACTGTTTTAAGAATGTAAATATATAACGCATATTTAGGCTTAGGAAATCTTTACGATGAATAAATATTCTTCTGTAATGCGGGACAAAGAATATTGCCTCATGTACCATAATTTCATCATGTCTGTCCGTCCATCACAGTCATAGTTTGTATTTGTATGTGCTTTATAAAAAAGTTTCAAATATGTAGCAACATATTAGCATGGGATATCATTCATAGAGGTACGACCGGTCTAGCCGGCGCACGGCGCGCTTACTTGAAACGCCATTGATAATAATTTATTTGGGTTCGCGTCATCAGCTCAGGGGGGAGGTGAAGTTAGCGGGGAACGGAAAATATACTTTTTGTTTCACTTTCAATCGTTCTATGTGTATATGCGTGAATGAGAGAATAACAGATATAAGAATTATTTGTATTTAATATGGAAAAGTTATAAAAATATCATTGTGTGATAAAAATATCACTTTCGTTGCCCGCCGTGAAAATCGTCTTAGCTTCTCCATTAGAGAAGGGTTCGTAGTTTTACGGAATTGGATAGGTTTTGTAACCTGAAATTGAAGGGTCATGCAAAGTGTTTCCTCACCCTCTAATTATTTGACATTGATGACAAAAGTACTTGTACCAAATCGAACACATCGTACGTGTTTGAACGAAACGAACTGAATGAACTACGAGTCGGTTAAATGCCGGTCCGTTGCATGCGCAGCAAACCGTAATCAAACGTTCATATTATTTATATTTGTCATTAGTTCGTTGCAACCATAATAAAACGTCATATTAAGAATAAAGGATTTCTTGAAAAAGTTTCGGTATTATAACAAATTCGATATATCGATAAATATCGTTATAATAAAAAATTGTATTTAGAAAATGTTTAAATTAATTGCAATACAATACTCTTTCAGATAACTAAAACACGGTAAGAGTAATTTTATGACATACAAATTTATTGACTGCTGAATTAATTAAACCTTTATTTGTCTGACAGAGACTGTTGTTGCGTTTCTGTAGAAACATTATGTTTTTAACGTGTTTTCTCTTGGTCTTCTATTACTTGTCCTACTGCTTCCATTACTTATAGTATGCATTACTTAAATGATCTATGTCATCAATCTAGGCATTTATATCGTCATAACCGGAAGCATCCTTATTATCTTGAGACGAGAAGTTATACGAAATATTTTCTTCACTACTAATTTTAAAAGTTCACACTACCCTGGAAATTATTATTTGAAACCCTTTGTTAGGGTAGACTGCGCTTCTGTTGCTTAAAGCGAGAATTTAAACAACTGCATGCAGAAGGCCGCTGTAACCAACGTATTAATCGGGCGGCCGCGTATTCACATCTCTGACACCGATGGCCGATGTAACTAATGCTATTGTATAATCAGGCGACCGCGCCAAGGGATCGAGTCGTGTATAAGAGAGACGGTCTAGTGTTTGTGTTCGAGCATTGTTGGGAGTTCAGCAGTTACGCAGTCCAGAGAAGAGTTTCAGTAAAGCGCCTCCAATAGTGCAGCGATCAAGTTAGCCAGTGCAATACACTCACACACATATGTTCATTTAATTTCCATTTTAAAACATAGTGGTTTTATGTATGTTAAGATGAATATGATTTGTACAAAATTTTAATTTTTGCTCTGTTTATGGGAGAAAATATCGTTTTTAATAGGTTTTCCATACTTAAAGTCATTTTATATGGATTATGTAGTTAAATAATCGTTCGCTCCCATACATATTTATTGTTTATGCTAATTTGAAAAAAAGAGATTAAAAATATTGTTTGTTAAATGTGTTCGAAGAGGATGGTCCAATTAATCAGTGGGGATACATATAAAAGGAATGCTGATGTAATATAGAACTCGAAGCAAAAATAAACGATTAATAAAAAGTAAAAAGGATGCCGCACCCAATTGTTCGCGTCTTTCCCTATCTTAAGTGTTAATTGAAAAAAAAAACTTAAAAAATCGTTGCAAGTAACAATTACCACCTTCAGTATAAATTACCACCTTCTAAAGTCAGTCAGCCAGTCAAGTACACTTATTTGTTATAAATAATTTGTTTATAAAAATAGAAATTGCAGTTAAAGTATTATTAATGGCGGAATAATTATGATTTCTATAAATTCTTCATATCAAAATGCATAGAAAATGTTTGAATATTTTTTTTCTTATTACAATTATAATTAAGTTATTACATGTTCATATAACACGATTTATTCGAACGTTATAGACACGAAGGTTGTGCGGTTACCACACGCGACTGGTCGCACCTGTCATAAAAATACAAGTCGGTTTGTGAAAGGTGAGTAAAACTTTGTTGAGGGATTTTAGGTATGGAACTCTTTCATTTTATTGACGAATCGGTTTTTTAACGTGCTTCATTTACGACAAGCTGTATATAGTTAGGTTAATACATCTGTATTCCGTATATGAGATAGGCGCCATATTTTGTATTCAGTTATTCAATATATTTATTTTTCTCTGCAAAGTAATGATGTTTCGGTGGAATTTAAACAATTTAATGATTTTGCTTTTAGTATGGTAGCGCCTAAGCGTGAGTGTGAGTAGATACTTTTGAAACTATAGACATTGATGTTAATAGCATTGAAACTTATAGTATATTCGACCTTATACCGAAGGCCGAATATTACTTTTGAGATGATAGACATTGATGTTAATAGCATTGAAACTTATAGTATATTCGACCTTATACCGAAGGCCGAATATTACTTTTGAGATGATAGACATTGATGTTAATAGCATTGACACTTATAGTATATTCGACCTTATACCGAAGGCCGAATATTACTTTTGAGATGATAGATATTGATGTTAATAGCATTGAAACTTATAGTATATTCGACCTTATACCGAAGGCCGAATATTACTTTTGAGATGATAGACATTGATGTTAATAGCATTGAAACTTATAGTATATTCTACCTTATACCGCAGGCCGAATATTAGTTTTGAGATGATAGACATTTATGTTAATAGCATTGAAACTTATAGTATATTCGACCTTATACTGAAGGCCGATTATTACTTTTAAGATGATAGACATTGATGCTAATAGCATTGAAACTTATAGTATATTCGACCTTATACCGAAGGTCGAATATTATTTTTGAGATGATAGACATTGATGCTAATAGCATTGAAATTTATAGTATATTCGACATTATACCGAAGGCCGAATATTTCGAAAAGGCCCAGGCCGGATAGCCGAATATTCAGCAAAACTATTAAGTCGGGTTTGGTGTCTATATGCACACTATATAATGATAGAAAATATTCTACATGTTTTTCTTATATATATATATATATATATATATATATATATATATATATATATATATATATATATATATATATATATATATATATATATATAAAGATATTACAGCAAAGATTAAAGCAACACTTTTAAGACTCGATGAGGATAGACCGTGTTTGAAAAGGATAAACTTCCGCCAGTACGTTTTACTCGAATGCATTGTCATACTATAAAACAAGCAAGGACAGGAATACAAGGTAGTCTCCAGTTTGTATTATAAGGAAAATGACCGATGAACCTGGAGTACTCGGTACGTCTTTCCAACTTTGCTGTGAAGATATAGTAGATGTAATAAATGCAAAAGTTGACGCAGCAGGTTAAGTTTGAAGAATGCATGATATTTACCTCAGGCAACATATCAAAAAGAAATGAAAATCCGTTTGCTTCGTGGGCAGTAAATAGAGTACAGCTTCCATGATGTCTGGTAAAGCTAGCAAAGTATATATCCCCACCTGGAAGCAGGATTATTTGAGAACAAGTGTTATTCAAATCTGGCAAAGGCGAAAAAAATGTAGTCCTTCCTATCATAGTAATGCGGAATAATATTTCTACATTACAACTCATCACTTCTACACTTTTATTTTAATCTATATTGATGTATACAGGTGTCCCATAAATCAAGGATAATCTGAAAAGCGGCGATAGGCCAGGCTATGACGAGTAGGCAGCTGCAAAATTTGACCTTAGTAAAAATTTCTTATTTTTCTGGGTCGATATTTTGGGTGCCGCGGTTACAAATCAAATCTGATTGTTAATTTTTTTGCTGTTCAATACAGCTGAGTACTTTTTGGGATTTCGTAATTTTCTTCACCTAATTTTGACTGTGCTGCGTAAAACGAACTACAGATCTAGCAGTTTATTTAAAAAAATTGGCGCATTTAATTCAGAAATCATAATGATAAAAAATTTACTACCTTTAACTCTAAAAAAAAGGCATTGCCATTTAACCGCTTTGTGAAGTAATTACCCTATGTTGAAATTTTCACGTAAATGTAATTCTTTTTTAATTTTTTCCTGGAAACCTTAAAAACGTGGATTATGTAATTAGTTAAGTCTTAGTGGCTTATGTAATAACGTAAGTCTTAGTGACATGTATTTCAAATAACGTAAGCCTTAGTGGCTTATGTGATAATGTAAGACCTAATGACTAATATAATTGTAATAACATAAACTGACAATTCTTAATGGGAATGTTAATGGAGATTATACTTATTGAATTTGGTTACAGTAGTTTGATTTTTACAGTGGTTGTCCTTCTATTAAATACTCCTAATTAAATAGTCCTAATCAGAGTAATACAATTAATTTATGGTAGAAAACATTGTAATTATATCAGAAAATTCTCAAATACTTGGCAAAAGATTCGTCTTTTTTGTTATGTTTTTTTTAATGCCGTCTCGACAGAAGCAAAAGTAAGCGGAACCGCACAAACATACACACATACACGCACGTCCATTAGAGCCATATCCTTTTTTGAAATGGGTTAAATATGTTGCCTTACATATGGGTACCCTGAAAAGAAGATATAAGAAGAAGATTGAAAAGAAAGAGAAGAAGATATAGATTAAAACACGTATACGTGTATTTAAAACGATAGTATATAGATGAGATATAGTAATTAGTCGACTCTAACAGCACTCAGGATGTTATAGAGATTCATAATCAAAATTCCTGTAGTTCATTGTCACTTATTGAAGAACATGTTTGTGCTTATAAATAAAGATTACGTCTACATCCAACTTTGTTGACGGGAGTCGTCGTGTGCAAATAGAAATATTCGTGCTACTATTTCGGTAGCGCTCAAAAGTTTGATCGATTAGTATATTTCCGGTTTCCGGTTGCCTGCACGTGGCGCATGCGGAAATATAAAGGCTGTGGCGCGACATGTACGACGTAGCCCTTGTAGAACGATCGATTCCGTCCAGTTTAGCCATAACAGGATACTAGAGACCTCTTTGGTCAAAGCGTCTTAATGAAAATTCATGCGGCTTTTGATCGCGATGGCTTATCGTAAATATTCTCTCGAGTTTAGTCTTATAAGGTAAATATCAGTGTTCCTGGCTATCGGCATTCTAGGATATTATTTTAAATGGTCGTACTTTGTTGATCTCCGTTTGTGATACCTTATTAATTAGTTTATAAAAATGAGTTGTGACATATATATTTAGTAATTAAACCCTTAAGGCGATGGCGTAATTGCGTTAATGGAAATAACGGGTTCGAATTGACTTCTCATTATGGATTTAGAGTTATTTCCGTCATTATAATTTAACGGGTAAACTTGTGCAAGAAAACCTTTCCAGATTCTTGTGGTCTTGGATTTGGAGGCGTTTTAGATCATATTTCAGGTGGGTCACTAATGAGAGAAATATGGAAGGGGCCAGTGAATTAAGATTTTAGGGTTTCGTAGTAAAAAAGAATCCTTATCATTTCAACATGTATATCCATGACAATTTCTAGAATTTCAGATAAATTTGCCGAAAACTTTTCCGAATAGATGCAACGTATGGAGATCTCAATTAATATGTGGCAAAATAATAACTAACAATTCTAAATTGCCTCCTCATACATATAAAAGTGATCATGATCATTAGATGATTTACTTGACTTAAATCCTGTCGCTCTTACGAAGCTCCGTCAGTGAACCGGTTGCAAGCAAGGAACTTTAACTTCCCAAGGGATTTTCCTATTTTCTAGACCTTTTCCGTCACGGTTCCCTTCCATGATGTCTTTGGGCTGCCTTTTCCTTTCCCCTGAGGGTTCCCGAAGAGGATTTGCCTCTGTCGAATCATGGCTCTAGGCGAGAGTGCCTCCACTCCATCTTCATCTTCTCCTTCTAATCAGGATGGCTACGTCTATTTCCCTTGTCCTATTCCAGAAATATTTCTTTATATCAGGTTTGATAAGAAAATACGGAGAATTATCCTCAGATATCGGTTGATGAAGTCGTATCGTTGGATAGGTATTTTAAAATGAAATTGAGGTTTCGTTTATCTTTCTTAATTATTGAATCCCACTTGTTCCCTCTTCCAATTTTCCAACATGGCCGCATGAGTTTGAACAATGTTAAAAAAAATCGAGGAGATTAGCTTACATCAACAATTTTAAGAGATATGTATCTTGTGCTCCGCACAACTGCAGTAACCAACGTGACGATCGGGGGACCTTTGGTTCTAACCCCTGGCGTGACAACCGGCAGCCGCACAAAACACATCAAATGGCGGCACATAAGAGACGTTAAAACAATTCAAAATCAGTTCAAGTTCAAGTTTAAGTAGGTACACAGTTCAAGCAATCAGTTATGAGTAGTTCAAGTGATAGTCAACTTTTCCAACAGTTATTTAATTAATAAAGAAATTGCCTTACAACTGACGAGGATTATTCATTCGAGAAGTATGGAACTTTGACCACTGCTGTCGCCCCTCACATAGGGTTACCTAGAACTCGAAAATTTTCGTGCAGAAATTGGAAACTGGGTAAATGTTTCTTTAATATTAATCAATTAGCAGTTGTTACATTTAGCGTTACTTCAGTCAAATTCAATGGAAAATCTTGGCCGGCTTTAAGACCTTGGTATCATGTTTAGCAGTTTCCATGATGATCCATCCGCTTTTGACTATTACATCTACAACATTTGCATCTTCGTACAGTGAAACATTACATAGAATCTACACCTTCGCATAATGAAACATATTGCCCAGAATCTACATCTTCGCTTAATGAAACATATTGCACAGAATCTACATCTTCGCTTAATGAAACATATTGCACAGAATCTACATCTTCGCTTAATGAAACATATTGCACAGAATCTACATCTTCGCTTAATGAAACATATTGCACAGAATCTACATCTTCGCTTAATGAAACATATTGCACAGAATCTACATCTTCGCTTAATGAAACATTTGCACAGAATCTACATCTTCGCCTAATGAAACATATTGCACAGAATCTACATCTTCGCTTAATGAAACATATTGCACAGAATCTACATCTTCGCTTAATGAAACATATTGCACAGCATCTACATCTTCGCTTAATGAAACATATTGCACAGAATCTACATCTTCGCTTAATGAAACATTTGCACAGAATCTACATCTTCGCCTAATGAAACATATTGCACAGAATCTACATCTTCGCTTAATGAAACATATTGCACAGAATCTACATCTTCGCTTAATGAAACATATTGCACAGCATCTATACCTTCGCATAATGAAACATATTGCACAGAATCTACACCTTCGGTTAATGAAACATATTGCACAGAATCTACACCTTCGCTTAATGAAACATATTGGACAGCATCTACACCTTCGCATAATAAAACATATTGCACAGAATCTACACCTTCGCTTAATGAAACATATTGCACAGCACTTACACCTTCGCATAATGAAACATATTGCACAGAATTTATACCTTCGCATAATGAAACATATTGCACAGAATCTACACCTTCGCTTAATGAGACAAATTGCACAGAATCTACACCTTCGCATAATGAAACATATTGCACAGAATCTACATCTTCGCTTAATGAAACATATTGCACAGAATCTACATCTTCGCTTAATGAAACATATTGCACAGAATCTACATCTTCGCCTAATGAAACATATTGCACATAATCTATATCTTTGCTTAATGAAACATATTGCACAGAATCTACATCTTCGCTTAATGAAACATATTGCACAGCATCTATACCTTCGCATAATGAGACATATTGCACAGAATCTACATCTTCGCTTAATGAAACATATTGCACAGAATCTACACCTTCGCTTAATGAAACATATTGCACAGCACTTACACCTTCGCATAATGAAACATATTGCACAGAATCTATACCTTCGCATAATGAAACATATTGCACAGAATCTACACCTTCGCTTAATGAGACATATTGCACAGAATCTACACCTTCGCGTAATGAAACATACCGAATTTATTACACACAACTGAAAAATATTTTTGGTTATCTGGAAATAATTGGCAGTACACAATTTTTATCGTACTGCTTGTATCGTTTACTGGAAATGTGAATAGCAAACTCACATGGTCCGGCACTGTCTCGATGTAGGCAATTAGGATCGTGTATAAAATTCCCGATTAGCAAGTGTTTCTTTTTTCCCGGGAAAGAAACTTGAGAGGTAGAAGTGAGAGTCTCGCCTTGTCTGAGCTATTATATCACCGTCTATACGATTTCAAATCTTAAATTATATTTTCGATGTTATTATAATGTTTTGTGTAAAGTATAAATATTTATTGCGTGTGCTCTTGTGGTAAGTCAAGTAGGTGAAGAGCGGACCGAATAGGCGTATTTATATAGCTCGATATATAAACACGCCTTCACTGTTCGGCTATTGCGGTTCTTTTTCTTATCGACGCTTTGTTCGTGCTACTCGTATTGTCAGTGTTTTGGAAACTTTTGCAGGTGTTGTGATGAAACAAAATGTAGATTGTAATAAGTGAAATGTGATCTCTATAATCTGTTTATATGTTGTATGTAAAGTGCTCGTGTAGTTCCAGTTGGAAAAAATTAAATGCAGGAAATTTCCTCTGTAAAACTCATAGTGCATTCAAAAAGTGCCGGGATTGTGGTTGTAGAAAAGAAACAGGGGCCGCTGTAGGTCTGCCTTAAAGAAATTATTTGGTTTCACATTTTCTCTCATGATGTGAGATTCGATTTTTGAAAAAAACTAAACACTACTGTTTTTATGAATTATTTAAATGCTTCTATAAAATACATTTAACCATGTCTAGTAATTATAAATAATTCCGTTTGATTACAATATCACGAAAACGTTATAAAATTATTAGCAGACAACAAAAAAAAGTTTATAAATTTATCATCAGATAGCACTATTGCATCTGGTACTGCCCCTATTGATTTGACAATATCACGAAAACATGAGAGCAGTGCAGTCAAAAGTTCATAAATTTATCATCAGATAGCAATGATTGCATCTGGTACTGCCCCTATCGATTTGACAATATCACGAAAACATGAGGGCAGTGCAGTCAAAAGTTTATGAATATATCATCAGATGGCATTATTGCATCTGGCACTGCCCCTATTATTTTGACAATATCACGAAAACATGAGAGCAGTGTAGTCAAAAGTTTATAAATTTATCATCGGATAGCACTATTGCATCTGATACTGCCCCTATTGATTTGACAATATCACGAAAACATGAGAGCAGTGCAGTCAAAAGTTCATAAATTTATCATCAGATAGCAATGATTGCATCTGGTACTGCCCCTATCGATTTGACAATATCACGAAAACATGAGAGCAGTGCAGTCAAAAGTTTATGAATATATCATCAGATGGCATTATTGCATCTGGCACTGCCCCTATTATTTTGACAATATCACGAAAACATGAGAGCAGTGTAGTCAAAAGTTTATAAATTTATCATCGGATAGCACTATTGCATCTGATACTGCCCCTATTGATTTGACAATATTACGAAAACATGAGAGCAGTGCAGTCAAAAGTTTATAAATTTATCATCAGATAGCACTATTGCATCTGGCACTGCCCCTATTGTTTTGACAATATCACGAAAACATGAGAGCAGTGTAGTCAAAAGTTTATAAATTTATCATCGGATAGCACTATTGCATCTGATACTGCCCCTATTGATTTGACAATATTACGAAAACATGAGAGCAGTGCAGTCAAAAGTTTATAAATTTATCATCAGATAGCACTATTGCATCTGGCACTGCCCCTATTATTTTGACAATATCACGAAAACATGAGAGCAGTGTAGTTAAAAGTTTATAAATTTATAAATATATCATCAGATAGCATTATTGCATCTGGTACTGCCCCTATCGATTTGACAATATCACGAAAACATGAGGGGCAGTGTAGTCAAAAGTTTATAAATTTATCATGGGATAGCACTATTGCATCTGATACTGCCCCTATTGATTTGACAATATCACGAAAACATGAGAGCAGTGCAGTCAAAAGTTTATAAATTTATCATCAGATAGCACTATTGCATCTGGCACTGCCCCTATTATTTTGACAATATCACGAAAACATGAGAGCAGTGTAGTTAAAAGTTTATAAATTTATCATCGGATAGCACTATTGCATCTGATACTGCCCCTATTGATTTGACAATATTACGAAAACATGAGAGCAGTGCAGTCAAAAGTTTATAAATTTATCATCAGATAGCACTATTGCATCTGGCACTGCCCCTATTATTTTGACAATATCACGAAAACATGAGAGCAGTGCAGTCAAAAGTTTATAAATTTATCATCGGATAGCACTATTGCATCTGATACTGCCCCTATTGATTTGACAATATTACGAAAACATGAGAGCAGTGCAGTCAAAAGTTTATAAATTTATCATCAGATAGCACTATTGCATCTGGCACTGCCCCTATTATTTTGACAATATCACGAAAACATGAGAGCAGTGTAGTTAAAAGTTTATAAATTTATAAATATATCATCAGATAGCATTATTGCATCTGGTACTGCCCCTATCGATTTGACAATATCACGAAAACATGAGAGCAGTGCAGTCAAAAGTTTATAAATTTATCATCAAATAGTACTGATTGCATCTGGCACGGCCCCTATTGATTGATTCGCAAATATTATCGACGCAGTAGACGGACCGTGACGTTCGGACACCTCGTTCGTGACTCGAATGTTTATAACGATCCGTTACGGTTGTAGTCAGCGAAGAGTTTGTATTTATTGTCTGGTTGTTTATGAAATGCAACCAAGAAAGGTCAGTTTCGCAATATCGGATATCCGCTAGCCAAATGCATTGAGATTAGAGTGTAAGTGCGGAGTCTTTGGGGTATTGTACGCTGCCAAACGGTATTGTGAGCTGACGTCGTTAGGTCTCCTTGTAAGGGTATAGCGCGCGGGTACTGTGGTGGTATTGTCTCGTTGACAGTCTTCGATTTTATGTAGTGTCAGGTACTGGTATGGCTTCTGTATGTAATTTATGATAGGCGAGAATTTTAATTATTTTTATATATTTTTTTTATTGCTGCACATACAACGGACAATCGCTATAATTTATTTATAAATTGGGCGTCACCTCGGAATCGCCAGATATCTATCGGTTGCTCTTAGTTAAGGTATTACTTCTCTAACGCTTCGTTTTATTTAGGTAAAATGTTTTTTATTTAATGTTAAAGAAAAGTTAAAGAATATTCAGAATTTGAATTTTCAGTTAAAGAAAATATTACTATTTTTTTACTTTTAAAATTCTTTTATTAGGTCGACTTGTATGTAACTATCTATGCAATAGAATCTGCGAAACTAAATTCCATGCGCTTCTAATTGTTGTCTCATCATGAAACTTAACAGTTGTGTGTAATTCTGATGATAATATACTAATTTCATAAAACCACGACCTAGGTTTCGTTGTATGACATCTTCAGGTGGGCAATTTGAAGAGATTCAAATTGCAGCGTAACATGTGGTTCCCGGATAACAAAAGATTGTTTAGGATTTTATATAGTTTTAACGTAACATCGGCTGCCTTTATTTTTTTAGAGAATTTTTTTCAGTAATAGTTTCATAAATATATCTATAGAAAAAAGGTTATATTTACAAAAATATCATGTAGCAATGAATCCTCCCCTAATAGAGAAGCCAAAGCGATTCGCACGGTGGGCAGCTAAAGTGATACATTTTGTCACTCTGCTGTAGACATAATTATTCTGTCAGTTTTTCTCTTTCACGCACGTGCAAATAGAATCATCGAGAGAGCGAAACACATGATTATCTTTTCCGCTCTCCGCTAACTTCACCTCGCCGGAACCCGTACCCATATAATTAATTATCGATGGCGTCTCCAGTAAGCCTCACGTACACCGGGGCGACGGCCATATCTCTATGAAATGAAAACAAATGAAGCCATAATACAAGTGAATAATTTTAAATTTAAACTGCTCATCTGCACTTAAAGGTTGAAGTTGGAAACACCTTTTTGTAGTGGGTGCTTAAAACGAATGTTTTCTCCAAATATTGTGTTGTTACCACCGTTGGCCGAGGTTTTTCAGACCGTGTAATTCCCTTCCTAGTGAGTAATAAATAATCAGTTGTTATAGTGTTCCTGCAGAAAACAATCTATTTATTGTTGTATATAAACTCAGTATACCTAGTCAAGTTTCATAGGTTCGGATACTAATTTTTTTCCATAATCGGTTTATGAATCAATGAATTACTGTAACGATTTATAGGAACCTACCCACCTTTTATCATCAAAATAATTTTTATGAATTATTTTGACGTGCCCTTTAGGGTTTTATCATTGGAAGCAAAATGGCAGGCAATTCTTTTTCCGACTTACTTTAACGCATAATTACAAATATGACGTTCAGAAGGACCAATGTATACGTCAGTAAAAAATTCGTCAAAATTGGTCTGAACAGCGTCTGTCTATATGTAATTATCCTACACTGAACTGACCACTGTTGAACATAGTCCTCTCCCATTGCACGCCATAGAAACATATATTCGACTCTTCTCATGTAATGGTACCAGTTACCTCATTCAGATCGTCGTTTTATCTAGCCAGAGGTGTCCCACACTACGATTGTTTAAACGTGCCTTCTATTCCATTGTGAAACCGATAACGGATGGAGTAGACTCGTCTACTCCATCTGTTATCGGGTCTACGATAAATGTAACCGGCCCATTGCCACACCAGTTTGCTCATCCTTTAGCTATGTCGAAGACTTTAGTTCATTGTCGGATTGCGTCATTTCGCATTCCATCCTTCAGAAGAACCCCGAGCTTAGCTCGTTGAAGAACTTCTTGGGCGACTTTCGAAGTGAAAACTTCTCTTGTGCCAGCTTGTCCCATTTGTTTGATGGGACATAATTTGCAATTTTGTGTCATGTCTCGAGTGTGACTCGTTTCGGGTATACTCGGCAGTTGGCTTAGTAAACTGAAACTAGGCAGCAACTGGGCGAGTGAAATATACTAGGCACACCAATTTTTTAAAAATATATATATGTGGACAAACAAACCAACAAATTTTCCTCTTTATATAATAGTGTAAATATAACTTAAATATGCGTTCTTTGTGGGGGCGTATCGGACGACTATACATCGCGTTCCAATCACGTCGTAAGGACTGCGCAATCGACTATACGAGACTGCCGGTGATAATACGTGTCAGCATTCCGTCAATGTTAAATATAGTAATCAAGTGCGCATCGAAACATGATACTGTATTTGCATTCGTAATTTATATATATTTATTGGACTGGCCCATAAATT